>OX608074.1:127690183-128222402 GCA_951509635.1 Eupeodes luniger
TTATTATTATAAAATTTTGCACAATGTGCTTAGTAAGTTTTATGAAATTTTAACGGTTCTGCTTATAAAATTAATGTGCTTTTTGGTACTTATTATATAGGAATGTATATACCTATAAAATAGGAATGTTGTAAACGAAGGTGTTGTGGGCAATATTTTAAGCCTTGAACAACTTTGTAAGTGGTTTTTGAAATCGTGAAGTTTTACCTATGGTTCGACTAAAGAGGCTGTGCGTGTAGTAGTAGAGTGAAAATATTTTGTTTTAATGGACTTTTGAACTTTGACCATAGCCATATGTAAAAGGGTGTTTTAAAATAAACTCTAGCATTTGTCAAGTTATGTATATGTAATGGCAAACCTAAAATATAGCAACATTTACTAACACAATAGTCATAGCATAACAATATACAGCTAACAGTTAATGGTTAGTTGTTAATTAATGTTTCATATTTAAAATTTGGCAACATTTTAAAAACTTGAAGTCTTGAGGGAAAATTGATCTATTTATTTGAATAATACTAGAGTTATAATTTCAGGGAGACTTGTTAAATTTCTGACCCTAAGCCAACAGTGCATCAGTGTGTTTGCGATAATCCAGTAACATCGTACTTAAATCGTATTTTAATCTTAAGTAGATTTTAGGACACCTTTTGTTAGATCTAACTGATACTTTTCATTTGACCTTAAAAATTCCTTCACATGAAGGAATTAAAAATTCTTTCAATAAAAGTTCAAATAATGAGCAAAATATGGGTGAAATAAATAGATAAACAGATGACAATACTTTCAAATTATCAATTACAAAACTTGACATAACCCGTGTTTTGTTGGCAAATCTATCCATAGTATAGTAGGATTTTACACAAATAACAAAAACAATATCCATAGTATGAATAACACCGATAAAAGTTAGAGTAGAATCTCACTATGGATAGGTTTTTGACATTTATACGAGTCTCGAATGGATCTTATGTGATTTTGTTCTCAAATGTTGGTACGATTGATATTGCATTTGTATCTCGATGGCTGAGTTCGTTGAGTAGTTGTGCATTTGGAATCATGTGTGTTTTCCACTGGGGAAGAAACCAATTTATTACTGTTGATATTATTTAGTTTTGTTAGTGAAAATGGACTAACTGGGCTTATTTTGCAAGAGAAAACAATAGAAAGGATAATTAAGTTTTGCTATGTTTCCACCAAAGGTTTATCTCAGTTTAGATTAGATAAGTCTTTTTGGTGTTTCCACCGCACAAGAAGATTTAAAAATGATTAAGTTTGACAGCACTTCCTAAAATGCAAATGGTGTTTCGATGTTTCTTATGAAGTGCAAGTGAGATGGATTTATTCGTGTTAAACAATGAAAAACTGAATAGTTCAGCACCATATAAGAATATGCTATACCTACTCCATGTGCATTTTTTTTCGTTTTAAATTTGATTAAAACAAAACTATATTTTTTGTACACAAACATGCAAATAAACAGACCATAATGCATTATCTGTAAAACCAACTCCTCCTCACAGGTTTTTCTTCAGAAATTTTGACTCGACACCGATCCCCGACCGGAATCGAGGCGAAGCTCATTTCAACTCGATTCAGGTATATAAAGAATTAATGCGAGCTTCAAGCTCGCTTCAACACCACATGTTAATGTAGTAGTCTACGAACAAACCCCCTTCTTGAAGTTTTTATTTTATGTCAAATTGTTTGGTTAAAACTTTGAAATCGAATATCACATTACACAGACGTATTTTCTTGATTTTGATAGTCAACTATCAAAAATCAGCTTACACGATTTCACCCCTGGTCTGAATTTCGCTATTTTTTTTTGGAATTTTTTGATAAATTATTCTGGCAAATGTTCAGTTGTATCAACTTTCAAATATAAAAACCGGACTACTGCGGATTGTTTTGTTGGAAATTTCTCACTTTACTATATATGGAATGCGAACAAAACGCGCTTATATATGAAAATCTGTTCCTTATTAGATCTTTAGATCATTGAATTTGTTATTTTTATCACTGGTATTGTTGCAACTTTCTTTCAAATGCACTTTTGCAACTGTCAAAGTTACAGATGACAGCTGTCAAAATATTCAGAGCATAATTGCTCATTTTATCGTCGTGTAAAGCTATTCAAAAGTGTAAGTACATTTGAAAGCTCGTGGCGGCCATATTGTTTTTTCTAATTTTTGTCAAAATATCTTCTTTTAATTAGTCACTAAAGAAAAATTGTCATGGCATAAAATAAAACTTTATTATAAAAATGGGTATTATCTAGTTGCGCATAAATATTAACCAAATTTTGGTAGAAAATCATATTTAGCGATGAGGCCCATTTTTGGAGAAATGGGTACAAATTGGGGCAAAATCTCCGGATTTGGGATGACATCAACCCTCATGAGTGCTAATTCCAAGCATCCAAATAATAAAAAAAAAAAAGAGGCTGGGATGCGACCCACACTGATAACTTCCCATCCCGTCTGTCGATTTGCCTTGCTTAAAAGTTTGTCTATATGTATCAATTTTTACCAAATTTGAGTACTATTTTTTGTAGATTTTATTTTTTTATGAAAAAACGGACTGTTGGATTTTTATAAAAAAATTACTGAATATGGAAAACAATATTTTCTGGGAAATAAAATAAGCTTGAAGCCAATATTTTTAAAAAAAAAACTGTCAATTAGATTTTTCTCAGAATTTTATCGAATGTTGAAAACAATATTTCTTATAAGATAAAATTAGTTTGAAGCCAATGTCTCAAATTTTTGAAAAGATATTTGAATCGAAAAACAATTTTTACTAACTTTTATAAATTTTTTGTTTAGGTTTTTATTTTTTTGTAAAAAAAAAATCAATTCGATTTTTCTCAAAATTTTTCCCAATGTTGAAAACAATATTTCTTATAAGTTAAAATTAGTTAGAAGCCATTATCTCAAATTTTTGATAAGATATTTGAGTCGAAAATCAATTTTTAACAACTTTTGTAAAATTTTTTTTTTGGTTTTAATTTTTTATTAAAAAAACAGTCAATTCGATTTTATTTTAAATTTTACTGAATGTTGACAACAATATTTTTTGAAAGATTAAAGTAGTTTAAAGCCAATATCTCAAAGTTTTGAAAAGATATTTGAGTCGAAAGTCAATTTCTACCAACTTTTATACATTTTTTTTAGGGTTTTATTTTTTTTGTACAAAAACTGTTAATTCGATTTTTCTCAAAATTTTATCAGAAGTCAAAAACATTATTCTTCGTTGCTCAAAATTGTTTTGGAGATGAAATCATGTTTTAGTCGTAAAATTTTCGAGGTGACACATTTTTTTTTCAGTTTTTTTGATTTATAAAAAAAACCGTTAATTGGATTTTTTTCCAAAAATATAATTGTTTTGTATTACGTTACAATATGTTATATAAAATGTAATTCAAATTTCTAGTGTCATTGGTTCATGAGATATTTAGGGTTAACCAAAATTTTCACTTTTTTTTTAAACTGCTATGGTAAAAAAAACACCCACGAAATTTTCTTGAGAGCCCTTTCTGCATCTTTCTGCCTTATTATCTGCATAACAAAATTTATTTAAAGTCGATATCTCTTCTGGTTCTTGAGCTATGGACGACGAAAAAAACGTCGCGAACGTACGGACGTACGGACATACGGACATACGGACATACAAGCGTACGTACACACGCACGCACAGACATCTTTCTAAAAACGTCAAGAAATGTCAAAATTTTCAA
This sequence comes from Eupeodes luniger, assembly GCA_951509635.1. Lineage (NCBI taxonomy): Eukaryota > Metazoa > Arthropoda > Insecta > Diptera > Syrphidae > Eupeodes > Eupeodes luniger. Next base: position 127,693,923 of record OX608074.1, read on the forward strand.
TTTGACAAATCGGAGCCATTACAATAACTTCCTATGGGAAGTTAAAAAGAGAAATGGATTTAAAAGCACATTTCTCTTAAAGCTTTGAATATCAAAATGGAAGGGAACATTTGTTTAATGTATTCCACATTCTTGATGTGCGGCAAAAAAAGAAACAACGTTTTATTTGACAATACGTTCGAAATTGAGAAGGTTACAGTGGTGTTCAAGGACTATGCTATTTTCTTTGGCTGGGTTGAATAGACATCTATAGATGGGCAAGAAGGTTGATTCGTCTGGCCATTACTGCTTTTTTGAAGAAACGTTTTGTTTAGAAATTTTTTAAATAAAATGCGTCAATTTTCTTATCTTTATTGTATCGTTTGCACCTTCTTGAATGATTTGGAATTCGACTTTATAAAAAAGTAATAAACACATTTCTGTTTAGGTAATCATTTATAAAAAACATTTTTGCTAAGGTATTCATTTATAAAATTCTTTAAAATGCTAAAGTTGCAAAAATATAACAAGTTTAGAAACCCTTATAAAAATAATAAGTGCCTTTCTACATCTTGAAATATCACAATTTTATTTTTTAATATCATTTTCATACCTAAGCTGTCATCTTAAAGATAAGAAAAAACTCATCAAAATATTTTATTATGATTATTCTCTTCCTGAACAATGGCAAAAAGTCGATGCCACGTTAAGTGAGCACAGAGAATGAAAAATAAAATATGAATTGTACTCATACATATATAAGAGCACCTCTAAAATATTTCCTATTTATGTATAAAAATATGCATTCATAAAGTTTCATTGGCAGTCCTCTAAAAGTCCATGACCCCACTTTTAATTCTACCACAAATGCTGCTGTTAAAAAAACACCTTCTATTTTAATATCTCAATTATATTCTTGTTTTGTATTCAAATGAAATCATCTCTGCCAAAACATCCTTGAGACTTGGAAAGGACGAAAAAAAAATATAATAAAAACATTCATTAAGGGGAACATGAAAATAAAACATACAAACAAAATGGAAGAAAAAGTCGAAAACATCGAAATAAAGTGTCCACAGAAACTATTTTAAACTGAAATGAAATGACCATTCCCTCAAGCTCTGTTCGTTATATAATAATAATTGTCCTGTACATAATTACCTATAAAGGATATGCCGGGGAAAAATATATAAGGACCCCAGCTTCAAGCGTACGAGTAGGTAAGGTACCTGGTACACACAAAAATGAAAGAAGAATAAAGATAAAGAAGAAAGAAAACCAGAAAAAAATGTTTAATTTCATTTTGACTGCACCGCTAGCTACCGCACTATCTCTGGGGAAATAAAACAAGGACATCGAGGACGACGACAACGCCAAAGTTGAGGCGTGAAAATATATTAATTTTATGTTGAAACAGAGACAGTTGTTGGTTGAGTTGAGGTAGAACAATAAAAGAAAATACTTCTCTTTTCTCTCATTAGGGAAATCCTTTAATATTATTCGAGAGTATTTGTACAAGTTCCTACTTTTTTTTTGAACGTATATTTTAATTTTGTCTTTAGTTTAAAAAATGTATAGCTTCGTGTTTTAAATGTTTATCAGTTAATTAAAACAGAACACAAAAATAAGTTTCATAGTTGTTCGAAACGTGAAGGACGATAAAAAAAACAAGGAGACAAATCACCACAAAGCCATTTTATTAAATTCTTTTATTCACTTTAACTAAGCGGTCAACTCTAAATTCAAGTCCAAAATGTCTTATTTGTCAAAAGGGCTATCGTTTTACATATTTAATGTGAGACCACTTAATTCCGACAAGAATAAAGACAACAAAAACGCAAAATATCAGGCGATGTTTCGTGTTGGAAATTGTTTTCCATCAGTTTTTGAAATGTTCAGGAAATGTTACATCCACAAGAGAAAACAAAAATAGCAATCCTTTACTTGATATTTTTTTTTCATCTTGATGTCCTTTCATTGTTTTTGTTGTTGTTTAAGGTTAATTGAAATTGACGTCAGAATAAATAGAGAGAGAGAGAGAAACAAAAATTGTTAAAACTCTATTTGAATTCCACTAACTCGTTGGTAGCTGTTCAAGCGCAAAGTATAATAATGTCATCGGTGGCGTATACGTAACTTTTTTTTCTTTCCAAGAATTTTTTGATAGTGAAGGGATAAAGCAATAAAACACGAAAAGTAAATTGAGATTTTATTGTTAGAGTTTATTATAGCGGAAAATTGAACGTGCAATTATAGTGAAAAGATTAGCGAATAATAAGGGAAGTTAAGCTTCGTATAAAAATATAAAGTTAAGCGAAATTTGAATAAGTTTTTGCGTGTGCTTTGTCAAGGATAAATTACTTATTTTTGGTGTACTGAAATTTCTAGGTAATCAAAAACAATTAGCCATTTAATTACATGACATAAAAAGATTTGTTGGTATTTGGTGTATATTAACACACAAATTTTTATTTAAAGGGTTCGTGTTTTGTAAAGGTTTTTATTCTATACCAGACAATTGTCATTTTGAAGTCTGATTTAAAGAATTTTACTGACACAATTTACAATTATTTTTCCTTAAAAAAATTACTCCTATAAGTTTTTCGAACTGGTCTTTTCACTTCTGTCAAGGGAAAATTCATTCGAAAATGTTAAAAATATTATTTAGAATTATTAAACAGCTAGCAAAAGGAACTTTGAAGAGATTAATCGAAAATTATGCATTTATTAAAAACTTTCAAAAGAACTGATTAGGACGTACATTGGCCACCAAAAAAAAGAAATGGTTTCATTAAACATACTTGAATCCTTCGAGTTTCTTATTTACTAAAAGGTGCTTATGAGTTGAGCAGTGAGCACCAATCAAGATTGAAAAATATTTAAAACTTATCTCAAAGTGAGTTCTGTGTACGTTTTTTTTAAATAGAAGTTTTGAAATAAATGAAGCTTCTGCTATACAAGTTTGTGTCAAAATTTCTTGGTATTCTATTCGACAACACTCATGGTTTCCGTCGCCATACTGTGCACATTTAACGAGAATGAGGCTGCTCCTGCAATTGTCGAGATTGTGAGTATTAATTAACGATCCTTACCAGCGATCTTGTAATAGCTCAATGCTTTTTAAAACAGACATGAAAAGAGTAAAAGTAACTCAGTAATTGATGCATTTTTATTTCGGCCGTTACGTTAACAAACAAAATTCTCACATCTGGGGTTCGAAATAACGTTTTTGTCGAGAAGCCTTAATTGGAACGTTTTTTCTAAGGGAACAACGTTTCGGTCAACGGTGGCATTAGCGTTACAGAGCAATATTAACCGACTTTTTAACTTCCCATAGGAAGTTATTGTAATGGGTCCGATTTGTCAAATTGAAAATTTTGACATTTCTCGACGTTTCAAGGTCCCTAGAGTCGAAATAAAAGATTTTTAAAAAGATGTCTGTGCGTGCGTGTGTACGTACGTTCGTACGTCCGTACGTCCGTATGTCCGTACGTCTGTACGTCCGTACGTTCGCGACGTTTTTTTCGTCATCCATAGCTCAAGAACCAGAAGAGATATCGACTTCAAATAAATTTTGTTATACAGATAATAAGCAGAAAGATGCAGAAAGGGCTCTCAAGAAAATTGCGCGGGTGGTTTTTTTACTATAGCAGTTTAAAAAAAAGGTGACAATTTTGGTTAACCCTAAATATCTCATGAACCAATGACCCTAGAGACTTGAATTAAATTTTATATTATATATTGTAACGTGATACAAAACAAGTATATTTTTGTAAAAAAACCCAATTAACGTTTTTTTTTATAAATAAAAAAAACTGAAAACAAATTTGGCAGCTCGAAAATTTTACGACTAAAATATAATTTCATCTCCAAAACAATTGTTTGCAACGAAGAATAATGTGTTTGACATCTGATAAAATTTTGAGAAAAATCTAATTGACAGTTTTTTTATAAAAAATAAAAACCTAAAAAAAACATTACTCAAAGTTGGTAAAAATTGAATTTCGACTCAAATATCTTTTCAAAACCTTGAGATTAAGGCTTCAAACTTATTTTATCTTATAAGAAATATTGTTTTCAACATCAGCAAAAATTTTGAGAAAAATCGAATTGACAGTTTTTGTACAAAAAATAAAAACGTAAAAAAAATATATAAAAGTTGGAAAAAATTGATTTTCGACTCAAATATCTTTTTAAAACTTTGAGATATTGGCTTTAAACTACTTTAATCTTTCAAAAAATATTGTTGTCAACATTCAGTAAAATTTTGAAAAAAATCGGATTGACAATTTTTGTACAAAAAATTGAAAACCTAAAAAAAATTTAACAAAAGTTGGTAAAAATTGATTTTTGACTCAAATATCTTTTCAAAAATTTGAGATAATGGCTTCTAACTAATTTTATCTTATAAGAAATATTTTTTTCAACATTAGGAAAAATTTTGAGAAAAATCGAATTGACAGTTTTTTTTTCCAAAAAAAAACCTAAAAAAAAAATTGATAAAAGTTGGTAAAAATTTATTTTCGACTCAAATAGCTTTTCAAAAATTACAAATATTGGCTTTAAACTTATTTTATTTTACAGAAAATATTGTTTTTGATATTCAATAAAATAAAATCTACAAAAAATAGTACGCAAATTTGGTAAAAATTGGTACATATAGAAAAACTTTTAAGCAAGACAAATCGACAGACAGGATGGGAAGTTATCAGTGTGGGTCGCATCCCAGCCTCTTTTTTCTTATTGAAATTGAAGACCTGGATTTGAAAGACATTTGGTTTATGTAGGATGGTGCGCAAAGCAATTGATCTATTACTAATAAAAGTCCTAAATCATTCTATCAGCCGTTAAGACGATATCAATTGGCTGTATTGGAGTTGCGATTTGTCTAATTTAGATTTTTGTTCTGGTAAACCGTGGTGGTCCGATTTTATGCCAACAGTTCGACTGAAAACAATTCAAGACTTAAGGCCAATATCATCCAAGCAATTGTTGACCTATAGTCCAAAAGAATCAATAAAGTCTTGGGAAATTGGAGTCATAAAATGCGCTACTACAAAAACAGTTGGGGCAGTTACTTGAATATCGTTGTTGTGCTGCATTAATTAATTAATATGAATGTTGGCTAGTTGTCATTTTATTAATTTTAATGCATTTAAGAAAAAAAACACTTTAATTTGGCCCACCCTTTATATATACGATAATATTTTAACTATACATTCATAATCATTTGAGATAATATCATAAAAATTATTATTGTTAATAGGAAGATCATATTATTCCAATTGAAAATAAATTTAATACTTTAATAAATTAAATTTTATTTTTTATGAGTAGTTAGTTCTATTACATACATATAAAAAAATATGCATAGCTACAAATTAATTGGCAAAATTTTATGCTTTGCATCTGGTCATGCTTCAGTTATTTAAAATTTCAACAATATTAAAATAATAATGAAAATAAAAAAAACAATATCGATTCAAATTTATTATTTTAATATTTGTTTTTTTTTTATTTGCATAAATGACGTACAAATAAAATACTCACAAAAAATCTGAAATTGAAATTCAAACTAATGATGAAGTTAAATGTATACAAATAAAATAAACTTGAATTTATGCTAACACAAATTGAATTATAGCCAAAGAAATCATATTGCAAACAGACATGGTTAAATATTCAAAATATCCACTGTACAAATATTCGTTTGGCAAGTTGTCAAAAATTCAAAATGCCAACCATTAAAAATGGCTGCTTAAATGACCCTAAGTTTATGCAAATTAAGAGCTGACCAAAGACATGAATTACATGAATGCGTCATTTTTCGATCTTTTGAATTTAACATTAAAAACACATAAATAAAAGGAACCGAAACCCAAAATCAAAAAGATGGACGTTGATATTATCTTCAGGAACAATTTTTTTGTACAAAACCAAATTATTTTAGAATATATGTTATTTGAGGGAAAAGGACCACACTATTATTGTTTTTAGTTTTTAATTCTCAGCTTGACATTTAACTGAACTATTGATTTACATATGTCGAAAGATATTTATTTGGAATCAAATGACAGATGACTTACAGTTTTCGATCTGTCATAAACGTCATTTTATAAAAGAAACTGACAAATTTTGAATTCGAAAATAACTTTAAATAAATAAATAATAAAATGAATAAAGGCAAACTGCATTCAAATTCGATTATTTGTTTTACTGTTGTAATTTTGTCTGTCAATTTAATCTATGTACCAAAATTTCAACGCCAACTCTCTGACTATAACCTTCACACTGCTGTAGCCATGAGCCCACCCTTCTGTGTGTTTGGAGTCTGGACCGGAATTCCCTATTATCATCGCACCCCACCCATTCAGACAGAATTAAACTGAATTTTCCTTTATCAGTATTATGGCACACGAATCCATGAACATAAGGGCTCGGCCATACCATTGCCAATGCCAAGGCAGGTGACAGTTTCCGCTTTGATTTAATTTTTATTTCTCTCTGTCATAAATTCTTATCAGGGTATAGTAACCGGCGGCGACATAGCGATGCACGAAGGCGGCAATAAGGGGTCTGTTTAAGTATGAATTGTTCATAGGACTGTTTGAATTTCTGAAGATCGACCAATTATGGTAAAGACATAAAATAATGTATTTTTTTTTGTTGAGATTTACTGGTTATAAGATATTTGGTACTTATGGTCTAGGAGTTTGAAAGTTTATCGAAGCAATTTGACAGCAAACAAGACATTAAAAGCAAATACTAGTTCAATGGTGACAGTTCATAGCTGAACTATAACTTGAGATAGATAATATCAATTAGTAAAAGTGTGATGTGTGAGTTGACAGATGTCACTTAAACAATAGAAGGCACTTTAACAATTTATGTATCATAAATACAAATTAGTTTTGAGTGACATAAATTACTAAATATCAATATGAGATATTCAACGTCCGAAATCAATAAGTAAGATTAGTTCAAAGTTTGTTTGTTGTTTAACAAAAAAGTGAAAGGCAAATCTTAATAAATTATAGGCTCCAGAGAACAATAACATAAATGTCACTGTATCACAGCCTTTGACAGTAGATGTCACTAAATTATCAAACAAAAAGCAGACTAAATCACAGTCAATATCACGACATCAGAATGTGAAATAATAGAAAACAAACATGTTTATGCATTTTTGATGAAAATTTTATTTCATTCTAAGCTTTTAGCTTTCCCATTAAGTGAAAAACCAATGTCATTCAAATGGCAACCTGAAGAATTTGAAATGAGATAAATTTTATTAACTTTAATACACATTTCGAGCGGTATTTCAACAGTAACTTAAGTATTGTTTAGGTATAAATGCTTCCGGAGTTTGGGGATCATTTGTGTAAGAACCGACAGAAAAAAAATTGTATGATGTCAAAACGTATGATCTTGGTGGCCAATTGACGTAATATTTAGTTAATTTTAGAGTTTGATTAGTGAACGATCAATTTATCGTAAATTGCAAACATTCAACTAACATTATGCCATATTAAATAACATCTAAGTTTTACAGGTGTCAAATGCCGATACCAACTTAAATTACCCGATTTAACTAACATACAGTCAAAACGTGTTTAAGCTTCAATCTAAATCTTAGAACCGAATTTCGCTGTCAGACAGGATGATCCATTCGATATTTTACAGATACGTTGCTGCATGCTCCTAAGAAAATTATCTGCAGCTGCTTTGAGAAGCTCTGCATTTGTGTACCTGAGCTTCGCTTTAAATGCAGAAATCAACATCAGCGCTGAGATCAAACGAAGAATTCCTCTTGGTGACCGCTGTTTCTTTGAGATAAAAAAGCAATTGAGTAGCAAAGCTCTTTTTCGGGCAATCTAAATAAGACTCTCATCATCCCTAACCTGCTATACTTTGCAGAAGTACATTACGATGACAAAAGCGGACGAAATCAACTTGGGTCTTTTCGAAAATTTCTTCGCGTTATCTACGGTCTTGTTTCTATAGAAGTTGAGTATAGTTATAGTAGAAGATGGAATGACGAGCTGAACGGGCTGTACAGCGCCTTAGACTTAGCCAGAATGATAAAAGTCCAACACCTCAGTTGGCTGAGCCACGTAGAGCACATGGAACCCATTACTCTGTCCCGGAAAGTCTTCTAATCTACGTGCACAGTACAGCGCAGAACAGGACTATCGCGGAGTGCATAACTGGAGACATCTAGCTAGGGACCCCAGTTTACAATGGACTATAGCGCAACCTTAAGTAAGTAAGTAAGACAGCTAAGTTTGACAGGTGTCAACTGCCAGCACTACCAAGTTGAAACACCTGTCAAACTTAGCTGTCTTACTTACTTACTTAAGGTGGCGCTATAGTCCAGTGTAAACTGGGGTATCCCGAACAAACTTCTCTATCTAGCTAGATGTCTCCAGTGGCGCAGAGACATAGGGCCCAGGGACATTACGCCCAACTTTTTTTTTTGGGGCTTATGTCTCACTTCGGTGGGACATAAAACCGAAATCTAATTTGGGCCCTAAGTCCCACCCAAGTAATACCGAAATTTTGGGGCTAATGTCCCACTTAATAAGAATCATACCAAATGACAAAACTTGAAGCACTTCAATACCACAAGACTTTTTTTTGTGGAGTTTAAATGTTGGGATCCCGCGAAGCGGTCCACCCACAGGTGCTTTTATTCAAAAAAGCTGTTGATATTGGCGCCTGCCTGGCGACTTTACATACCCTTAGCGGAGCAACGGAGTTGCTTGAGCGGGTGTGACCCCGAAAAAGGGAGTTAAAATCCTGAGAACCCGCGAAGATGGCCACCCACAGGTGCTTTTATTGAAAGAAGTTGTTGATATAGGCGCCTGCCTGGTGACTTTACATATCCTAATTTTTGTATTATCACCGTATCAAAAAAGTATTGTTCATTGTATTGAAATACAAAAACTTTTTATTCTTTTTTGACTCTACAAAAATTTGGGGGTAATGTCCCATTTTTAACAAAAAAATTTTGGGTCATATTTAAGTAGGACTTAAGGCCCAAATTCAATTTCGGTTTTATGTCCCACCGAAGTGAGACATAAGCCCAAAAAAAAAAACGTTGGGCGTTATGTCCCTGGGCCCTATGTCTCTGCGTCGTCTCCAGTTACCCTATTCAACTTACATACAGTTGAAATGTGATTGAACTTCCATCTAAGATATTATAATATGTCACTCAATCGTAGCTTTAACTGGCATGCGTCTAAATCAACTTATTCTTAATTCTAACTGTATCATACCTAGACTTTAAAAGGCGCTTTTCTCAAAGGCATTTAAAATTTTATTTTGTAACTTATAATATTGTTACTTTTCCACATCCGTTAAGGAATTTAAAAAAAAGTTTATTTTTGTTTGTTTACATTTTATTTTTAAGAGTCAGTTAATTTTTGGATTGTAGGAAAATTTAGTATTTAAATCACGTGCGTCTTTTGTTTTGAATGGAATGGCTCTGGTATTCCTTTTATTCGGTTTGTTTTGTTTTTAAATGCACATAAAAGAAACTCACAAAAACCAACTACCTACTTTTACATATTGATAGAAATTTATGTTGAATATTAAATTTATAACGCCGCGCCGCCGTCGTCGCTCGCCGCCGACGGAATATTAACTTTTGAGTACCTACATATTCACATTTTACAAAAGCCCCCAGACAAAATGACACTGGTGTCGCGGCAAATCGTTTGAATTTTCTAAGGAGAAATAAACAAAATAAAAACACCATCGTTCGGCAATATGGACCAATAATACACACTTTTCGCATTTGAATTGAATTTTCTTTATAGATGGCGTGACAGTAGCATTGAAGCGACGCCGCAAGTAGTGTAAAAAAGTTTCTTATACAAAAAGAATTTCTAACTAGTTTGTCTGTCATCGGCATTGCCATCGTTGCACAAATAGTTTGTCGGTTGTAAACTTTTATCCTGCCTGTGTATCGTATCCTTATCCGTTTGCCTGATGAATAGAATTTGGAAAATGTTTAAGTTATAGCCACAGGTGCTGCTGCAAAAACGTATGCAACTGACACTTTAGAGACTTCTTTTTGTATGTATTTGCAACTTGCAACAATAAACCTACCCATCAGTTTTCAGTTTTCTATATGTGCATCAGGAAACATAATGAAAATCCTTCGAACGTCTACAACGTCGAGCGAACGTTCTATATAAAATGTCACCTCAAAGGTGTGTGATTTTTCTTCCTTATATGTACATATATCGGGGGAACCTGTTACCTGCTGGCAGTAGCAGTTCATTGTGCTGATGCAATTGACGTGTTACCCTTAGAAAAAGGATGTGTGCATTTGCTGCTTTGACAAAATGAGGTTTTATTGTGAAGGAAATGTATCAAAGGAGCTTATGTGCAGTATGGGTGGGTAAAGGAACATAGTTCTGTTTGCACCCATAAATCACAGAGCTCCTGATGTGCAGGAGTGCAAAGTATAGTGCATTGTAGTTTGGATATCCTTTGTGCTTCATATATATAGAGGAAAGTTGTTTACCTGATGCATATGGGATGTTTGTAAAAAGAGAGATTTGCCTTTTACCTTTTATTTTTTTGTAAAAGTGCGATTTGCATTGTGACAGTTGATTGATGTAACCGAAATGAAAGATGGGGTCTTGAGAATAAAAACAAATATTTTCATATCTTTTTTTGAAGTTTCTTGCAGCTTTAAACCGTGCGTCACATCATTGGTCAATCTGAATTTAAATATAAATAGAACCGGTGGCGTTAAGAAAACAAATAACACTTTACAAGTTTGGGAAACATTCTTCGTCCCTAACTTCATTATCAGCTAATCAGAATTTTCAAAAGAATCGATTTTTTGTTTTCGACGAAATTATAAATAGGTATAACATTTCAAAAATATTCGCTAAAAATTGTGTGTCGCTCCGTTCCACTTGTACAGCTTGTAAGTCGTATATGCGCGACTTCAAACCTTAAGCGTGTTTTCTTTTCAAAATTGATAACTTTTCAGAATTGATTGGCCTTAGACGATGATCTTGTAACGTTTTTAGTACTGCTCGATTACTCCAAAGCCTTCGACACGGTGGATCATTATAATTTATGTTACAAACTCTCTTGCCAATATGGTATATCATCATCTGCTGTTCATTTAATAAAAACGTATTTGCAAGGACGAGAGCAAGCAGTCTCTGTAAACAATAAAATTTCGTGCTTTCTTCCCACAGTTAGAGGTGTTCCCCAGGGTTCTATTTTGGGACCCCTTCTCTTCTCGTTATATATTAATGAACTTCCAGCTAAGATCTCGGGGTGTTCCATTCAAATGTATGCTGATGACGTTCAGTTGTTTAGAAGCTGTCCTCTCGGGCTAATCGACGATTGTGCACATATAATTAACAATGATCTCGCTGAAATACTTAGTTGGTCACAAGATAATGGACTTTTTCTTAATCCACTCAAGTCGAAATGCATAGTGATAAGTAAAAAAGTGCTTGATCTAGACTATTTCCCAAGTATCATCTTGAATGGTACACCAATCGCATATACATCCAGCGCAAGAAATCTAGGTATGTTGTTTAATAGGACGCTGACTTGGGACAGCCATATAAATGCGGCCGTGGGTAAGGTTTATGGAATCCTTAGAAAGTTGTGGTCATCACTTCATTACACGCCTTTAAATACTCGGATGATGCTAGCCAAAACTATAGTAGTTCCGGTATTGACATATGGTTGCGAAATCTACTGCAACTGCGATGCCGTCAGTAGGAGAAAATTGAATGTAGCCTTTAATAATACAACACGCTACATACATATTTGGCTTGTGTCGGTTTGATCGTATATCAAATTTTTCGATTAAAATCTACGATATGTCCTTCGATCATCTTATTCGGTATAGAACTCTTCTCTTACTCTTCAATATAATTCAAACACAACAACCTTGTAGTTTGTTTAATAGAATACGGTTCAGCTCCTCAAACAGATCCCAAGCGCTAGTATACCCTCGGTTTACTTGTCGGACCTCAGAGCAACAATTTTTCATCTGTGCTATACGTCTTTGGAACCTCCTTCCAAGAAATGTAAGAAGAATTAATGTCGAATCACAGTTTCGTAGAGAGCTTCGAAGTTACTTTCAAAATGCGTAATTTTGCACTTTCTTTTTATTTTTGTTAAAATTGTCTTACAAAAAGAATCTAACAAGTGAGATGTATGTATAAAATATTAATAGTGTTAACAGTTTCAGCATGGAAAACTTAAAAAAAAAAAAAAAAAAAAAAAAAAAAAAGTGTGCCTTATGAAATATTTTCAATTTTAATGTTAAACAAATTTTTATTTTTATTTTATGAAGTAGCTTACCTCCATTTATTTAAATGTATTATTAGCAAAACACTAATTTATAAGATTTTTTTCCTACTGTGTTTATGCATTCAATAAAAATATATTCAATATATAACCCCGATATCCAAATACTAAATGAAGTGATTTACTTGAAATTTTGTATTTTTTTTATTGAGTGGCGCAACAATCCGTTGAGAACTAGGGCCTAGTGACTTACAGCTCTCAACCATTCCTGTGTGCGAGTACTGTTCTCAGGAATGGAGGGGACCTACAGTTTTTTTTTTTAAACCGAATCCGAACGGCTCATTTTAGAAAACACTTTTTCACTTTTTTTTAAATTCATTTTTATTAATTCACTCTTAGATCTACCTTAAAGCTAGGCAAAAATTCATAAAACTAGCCTAATTAACCATAACTTACAACTAACTTACTGGTCCCATACGGACACTCTAAGTTAAACAATAATACTTAATGCTAATGCCTTTCGGCCCTAAGATCTATTTAACTTCAATTCATTTTATTTATTTTTGTATTCATTAGAAAATTTAGAAAAAACTAATGTCAATATCCTTTTTTATTTTTACTTAAAAACTACTTAAAATAAGGTCCTTAATATAAAACTTAAAGTTAACTAAAACTACCTATATTCTACCTATAAACTACTTAAAACTAGAACAACCACAGCAGCAAATCTAACTATCTAACGTTTTTTGTTTTTCATATTTTGTTGTCTTTTTTTTTATTTTTTTATTTATTTTTTTTTTTATATTTTTTTGTTTTTGTTTTGTTTTTTTTTTGTAATTTTTTGAGTATATTTTTTTTTTATTTTTATTTTGCTTTTGTGCCACCATGCCTATTCTAATTAAAACTAAACCCTTAAACTATAAAACAAGTATGTAAGCCGGCCAAGGCTTAAAACCCCACCCCGACTACCCACGTCCAACGCCACGGGTACTACATTTGTATACATTTTTATATTTCAAAAGGCAGTCTTTGATAGAAAGGAAGACTAGATTATAAAACTTCAGATGATCGGTGGAAAAGTAACAGTGGCCACCGTACTGTGGAAGGGTTTGTTTAGCAGGCGGCGCGGTGGAGGTCTGGGATGTACAGTCACAGTCAAGAAAATTGCATTGATGTCGAAAGTTTCGAAATATTTTTAACAATAATCAATAGTGGCAAGAGCTGTGCAGTATGTTACTCCATCTTGTTGAAGCCACAGCTCCTGTACTTGGTTGCTCAATTGATGAACGAAAAAGTCAGTAATCATGGCTTTATAGTGGTAACCATTGACTGTAGCGTTCTATTGAGCATCGTTTTTAAAGAAGTACGGACCAATTATTTCACTTACCCGCATAAAGCACAGCAAACTGTTAGTTTTTGTGGATGTTACGTCGTTTCAAAATACACTTGAAGTTTATCATCACTCCAAACACGGAAGTATCCATTCAACCAAAAAGAAAGCTTCATAGTAAAACAAAATTGGGATCAACCTTTTGGGGACATTCACCAAATCTACGCATGACCAGGTGACTAAAAATAAATCACTTGACAGAACAATTTATTAAAATATTATTTAATATAAATGATTTAAAAATGTCTCTTGAACAATTGGAAAACAAATCAAAAATCGGCAAACACCGAATACTATAGGCCGATCTTGGAATCCTCCATTTTAACTTGAAGAAGGCATACCTAGTGAAATTCTTTTGAACTTTCTCGATTTTATCACTTGAATTATTATAATAAGGATTCCAGACTATGCTGCAACACTCCAGAATCGACTTTATGGTATAGGGATCCGAGAATTCTCTAGTACTTCTTTTGATAAATCCAAGCATTTGATTAGCTTCATTTACCATATAGTCATAGTGGGGTAAAAATGACAAGTTGGTATCTAAGATAACTCCTAGGTCTTTCTTTTTTCTCACTCTTTCTAACTTCATGTGATTGATACTACAATCAAACAAAATTGGGTTTTAAATCCTGAAGCACGACAAGACTTGACACTTTGAAATATTAAGAAGGTGATTTCGTTTACACCAGTCATCTAATCTTGCTAGATAAGAAGAAAACAATCAGATTCACAGCTTTTTTTACGATAAAGTTTGAGGTCATCGGCAAAAAAGGAGGCAATTCGAATCATTGAAAATATTAGGAATATCGTTTACCAACAACAAAAAAAAGTAATGGCCCTAAATGGCTTCCTTGTGGAACCCCTGATGAAACAGTGATGTTATATGATAATGAGCGATTAATTTTAATTATTATTATATAGTATTCTACATGTTAAATGTGATTTTAGCCACTTCAATAAAAAAGAGTGAATACCTAAGGAAGATAATTTATGGAGTAATACTTTATGATTTATTCTATGGAATGCTTTCGCAAAGTCTGTGAATCAAAGCTAAGTTTGTTGCGGTTGACCTACCTGACAAAAAAATTATGTTGAAAAACTGATATGCGACTACGAAACAAATCTGAAAGTTTTTTTTACAAACTAGTTTCTCGAATAATTTTGGTAATGTAGAAATTTTACATATTGGTCTATAATTAGTGATTTCCTGCCTCGATCCCGATTTAAAAATCGTTGACAAAAATGAAATTTTCCACGTATCCAAAAATTAAAATTAAAAATTATCGAAAGTGGCTCAGCTAACGCAATTGCACAGTTTTTTAAAAGGCTAGCAGGAATATAAGAATATTATGCCAAAATAAAGAAGAGAGACTTCCCATCCCGTCTGTCGATTTGTCTTGCTTAAAAGGTTTGTAGGTTTTCGTGTTTTGTTAAAAAATTTTAAAATAACCAACAATATTTTGCATATGATGAAATAGTAGTTTGATTTCAAAATCTATTTTTGTTAACGAGATTTTTAGTCTTTAACCAATTTTTACCAATTTTAGTAGCATTTGCGTACTATTTTTTGTAGATTTTAATTTTTTACAAAAAAAAATGAACTGACAAAATAAGTTTATAGCCAATATTTTTAATTTTTGAAAAGATATTTGAGTCGAAAATAAATTTTTAAGAACTTTTAGTAATGCTTTTTTTAGGTTTTTATTTTTTGTAAAAAAACTGTCAATTTGATTTTTCTCAAAATAATACTGAATGTTGACAATAACATTTTTTAAATACGATATTAGTTTAAAGCCAATATCTCAAAGTTTTGAAAAGATATTTAAGTCGAAAATCAATTTTTACCAACTTTTATTACTTTTTTGTTAGGTTTTTATTTTTTATAAAAAAACTGTCAATTCGATTTTTCTCAAAATTTTACCAAATGCTGAAAACAATATTTCTTATACGACAAAATTAGTTTTAAAATTTTTGAAAAGATATTTGAGAAGAAAATCAATTTTTACCAACTTTTATTAATTTTTTTTTTAGGTTTTTATTTTTTGTAAATAAACTGTCAATTCGATTTTTCCCAATTTTTTCCGAATTTTGAAAACAAAATTTCTTATAAGATAAAATTAGTTGAAAGCCATAATCTTAAAAATTTGAAAATATTTGAGTCGAAAATCAATTTTTATCAACTTTGAGTAATTTTTTGTTAGGTTATTATTTTTTATAAAAAAAACTGTCAATTCGATTTTTCTCAAAATTTTCCCAAATGTAAAAAACGTTATTTTTCGTTGCACAAATTATTTTGGAGATAAAATCATTTTTGTTCGAAAATATTTCGAGGTGACAAATATTTTTTTCAGTTTTTTTGATTTATAAAAAAAAAACCGTTAACTGAAATTTTTTCCAAAAATATATATGTTTGGTATCACGTTACAATATATAATATAAAATGTAATTCAAGTCTCTAGTGTCATTGGTTCATGAGATATTTAGGGTTAACCAAAATGTTCACCTTTTTTTAAATTGCTATGGTGAAAAAACCACACACTTAATTTTTTTGAGAGTCCTTTCTGCATCTTTCTGCATTATTATCTATATAACAAAATTAATTTGAAGTCGATATATTTAACGGTTCTTGAGCTATGGAAGACGAAAAAAACGTCGCGAACGCACGGACCCTATACCAAGATGTATGAGATATCAGATTGAAAATTTTTGGGCTGACATAAAGACGGGAGTGTCTCAGTGCAAACGGCAAGTAACATTAAGAATTTTAAATTTGCTGGGTTGTAAGATTTGTTCACTTCGAATTTTTTACCAAAAAAATTTACGCTACCAAGAATAAATTTCTTGAAATTTAGTGCAATTTTTTGAAAAATGTAAAAATATACAACAAAAAAATTTAAAAACCGATTTTGACTCACAAATCTTTAAACCATATTTTAAATAAATTAGCTAAATATTTGATAAAATTTAAAGAAAAAATCAAATTGACAACTTTTTTACAGCGAAATTAAATCCTGCCGTAAATGTCACACTAAGGCCTCTTTCACACTAGACGGTTTCGTCCGTACGGTTAAAATCCGTACGATTTTTTTCCGTACGGGCTTTGTTTTCACACATAACGTAACGCGACGGCACGGTCGCCGTATATTTCAGTCGTTGAGACGGCTGTTTTAAATCGTCCATACGGAAAAAACCCGTCTCCGTCCAGTGTGAAAGCTTTAGTTAATTTTATTATTTTACTATCAATGGCTCACGGAAAAAAACCGTACGGATTTTAACCGTACGGATGAAACCGTCTCGTGTGAAAGAGGCCTAAGGCTAGTTTCACACTATACGGTTTTGACCGTACGGCAAAAAATTGGACGGCATAAGCCGGATCAATGGCTAATTATACATTATACGGTTTTAACCGTACGGTAAAACACGATATATGCAGGGTTCCTGTGCTTAGTATACTTTTTCACAGGTTTTGAAGTGGCTGATCGAACTCTGCCGCACGAATAAAATCGTATGATGTGAAAACATGCATTTCGTAACGTCTACCACTAAGCTTATCGCGCCGTCCGGCTGCCGTATAATGTAGTGGCAGTAGACGGTTGCTTCACGGTGCAGCGCCGGCATTTTGCCGTGATCGTATAATATGAAAGCGTATATATGCTCTTCTTCGCTCCTCTAACCAAATGTCGCCGTCCGATTTTTTGCCGTACGGTCAAAACCGTATAGTGTGAAACAAGCCTAAGTTGGCTTAAAGTGCCAAATTGCACCCAGCTTCTTTTTTCACATTAACATTTCGAGTTATTGTTTTTAGGCTGAGTTCAAAGTGAAAGTTTAAGGTTCCAAGGGACAATTTGAAGCTCCTTTATAAAAAAAGAGTCAAAAACTCACAGTCTAGTGAAAGTAAAGGAACTGGCATACATTTTAAAATAAAAACTATACCAAACTATTAAACTTTATTGTATAATAAAGTAAGACTTGTTAATAATTTATTAAGTATTGTGTAACTACCTACGTTAATATATTATTAAGGAAATTAATCGAAAGAAAATATATTAAAATTATTATTATCATCAATCGCAACTTGATGATGATATAATCGACGAAGTAATGAAAAATTATACCGTATTGTAACTAACTATTGGTGTATAAAATAATTGTGTGAAAATCTGATTTATTATTATTTTCATTTTCATTTTCAGTTGAATTAACTATAATTATACTTTGGGGTTTTCTATTACAAAAAGCCACATTTTCAATTATAATCCTAATACGAGTTTATATTAAGAATGATAAATAAATAAATTATATAATTTACTAGGTATAAAGTGCCTTCAAATATTATTGAATTATGATGAAAAAAAAGTCACGTGCAATCGACCCACGTTCAAGTTAGACACAAATTTAAGATCAAATAGAAATAGTAGATTTAAGGATAGTGCTTCAATTTAAGTTTATTTTGAAAAGTTAAAATGTCTCTTCGAAAATAAATTTTATTCATATTTAAAAAAAATAGAGTCACACTAACGAAC
This sequence comes from Eupeodes luniger, assembly GCA_951509635.1. NCBI lineage: Eukaryota > Metazoa > Arthropoda > Insecta > Diptera > Syrphidae > Eupeodes > Eupeodes luniger. Next base: position 127,712,115 of record OX608074.1, read on the forward strand.
TTAAAAACAAACATTTTTCTAAAGCCCATAAATTCATAGTTCAAGCGAATATTTTTATTTTCAATTTAATTAAACAAACAAAAGCCGTCTGGAAAATCATTTTATAAATCCGACAGGTCAGACATGCATATGTATAAAAAAGGATAAAGGAATGAATGAAAACACGCTGGTGGTGGGCGGCATCAGCATCGGTATCCTTTGTAGGGGGTGGGCCAAAAAAAAGCAAAATAGAATGGTATAACAAAGTTAACGAGCTGTCAGTGAGCTTAGTTATATAAAGTGTGAAAACTTTACAAATATGTTTGAAAGGTATAATGAAACATGAAAACGATTTAACACCCCCATCAAATTTAACTAAGTTACAAGCATTTTAACATATTATAGGTTTAGGTATACATCAAAATTTACTGAATGAATAAATTCAATTTTAACACAAACTAAATAAAAAAAACTATGATGAAAAAATGGTACTTTTTTTAATGTTCAACTCTTCAGAGTAATATTATTTTAGACGGCTCGGCTGCTACAACATATTTGAAGAGATTGATGTATACTATGTTATGTTAAATTTAAATATTTTAGTAGATTGTTATTTTGAATCAGAAAATAATATACACAAAACTACATATGTAAACGTTTTTGTAGATTGTGTGTTTTATATAAAAACCTGGTTGATGATGACTTTTTTCCTTTCCTTTTTTTTAAATACATTTTTTTTAAAACATCGAAAGTGTTAACGTACCTGAAATATAAAAAGAAAAAAAAGTAATTTAATAAGTTTGTCTAGTTAAGTTTTTAATATTTAAAATATAATGTAAACATTTTATAACCATTTAATTTACAAAGTGGTTAAGCAAGTTACATATACTTTTTAATGTCGAAATACTAAGGCATAAAAGATAACCTATTTTTTTCTGTAAGGGCATTTGTTTTTTAATGTTTATTTACATTGATACAATTTTGCAACGATTTTCCAAAAGCCTCTCTAGAGACAGAAATAAAAAACAATAGTGTGGTACACCCAGGCGTACACGCACTATTTTTTAATTTGGAGAATTTTAACAAATATTCTATATAATTTGTTTATTAGACCACCTATCTACTTGAATGTGAAATATAATTCAAATAACTATATTCAAGTAAATATATATTTATATATTTTATCACCATAACCAGTGATCAAACATTTGAGCATAAATCGAATTAATTAAAAAAGTTAATGAACAAAAAGGTGTGTTCGTTGTTTACAAGCTTTGTTCATAGTTGTTTTTTTTGCATAATGTTTGAAGTTTGTAGACAAGTGGCCTAGATTTTAAATAACATGTGTATTTAAGTAAGAATTTTAAGAATTAAATTTTTTTATTTCAAGTCGTGTGTTAAGGTTTTTGTCAATATGATTAAAAAAATATTTAAAAACAGCAAAATTTTTTAGAATTTTGATCAGAGACATAAATCGATAGGTCAGTTTTGAATTTGTATGAATATTGATATTTTAAACTTCCCATAGGAAGTTCTTGTAATGGGTCCGATTTGTCGAATTAAAAATTTTGACATTTCTCGACGTTTCAAGGTCCCTAGAGTCGAAATAAAAGATTTTTAGAAAGATGTCTGTGCGTGCGTGTGAACGTACGTTTGTACGTCCGTACGTTCGCGACGTTTTTTTCGTTGTCCATAGCTCAAGAACCAGAAGAGATATCGACTTCAAATAAATTTTGTTATACAGATAATAAGGCAGAAAGATGTAAAAAGGGCTCTCAAGAAAATTGCGTGGGTGGTTTTTTTTACCATAGCAGTTTAAAAAAAGGTGAAAACTTTGGTTAAACCTAAATATCTCATGAACCAATGACGCTAGAGACTTGAATTAAATTTTATATTATATATTGTAACGTGATAGAAAACAATTATATTTTTGGAAAAAAATCCAATTAACGTTTTTTTTATAAATCAAAAAAGTGAAAAAAAATTTTTCATCTCGAAAATTTTACGACTAAAATATGATTTCATCTATAAAACAATTCTGTGCAACGAAAAATAATGTTTTTGACATCTGATAAAATTATAAAAAAATCTAATTGACAGTTTTTTTTATAAAAAATAAAAACCTAAAAAAAACATTACTTAAAGTTGGTAAAAATTGAATTTCGACTCAAATATCTTTTCAAAAACTTAAAGTAAAGGCTTCAAACTTATTTTATCTTATAAAAAATATTGTTTTCAACATTCGGTAAAATTTTGAGAAAGTTCAAATTGACAGTTTTTTTTACAAAAAATAAAAACCGAAAAAAAAATAATAAAAGTTGGTAAAAATTGATTTTCGACTCAAATATCTTTTCAAAAATTTGAGATAATGGCTTATAACTAATTTTAGCTTATAAGAAATATTGTTTTTAACATTCGATACAATTTTGAGAAAAATCTAATTCACAGTTTTCGTATACAAAAAATAAAAACCTAAAAAAAATACAATACTAAAATTTGGTAAAACATTTACTTTCGACTCAAATAGCTTTTCAAAAATTACAAATATTGGCTTCAAACTTATTTTATTTCACAGAAAATATTGTTTTCGATATTCAGTTATTTTTTTATAAAAATCCAACAGTCCGTTTTTTTCATAAAAAAAATAAAATCTACAAAAAATAGTACGCAAATTTGGTAAAAATTGATACATATAGACAAACTTTTAAGCAAGACAAATCGACAGACGGGATGGGAAGTTATCGGTGTGGGTCGCATCCCAGCCTCTTTTTTGTCTTTATATCAATGATCAAAACATTTCTCCGAATTTTTAAATTTCTTCATAGAAATTGAAATCAAGTTTTAAATCTGATTTTAAATTGTATGTGCCCCTATTGTTTCGCGTGATGTTGTTAATTATGAAAATGGATAAGATACAAATTATATTTAACCAAGAACTCTATAGCACAAAAAAAAATGTTTTTCCAAGAATTGATCGCCATAGCTACCATTACCCTTTCTATATTTTCCACCTTTACGATTGTGGAACATTGGTGTGGATCTCTTACTGAGCCTCAAAGAAAAAAGTCTAAACGTGTTATAACACAAGATCTCAGTTGTCAGTTTTTACCATTTCTTCAAGAAATAAAACAGTCAGGAAACTTTTATTTCGAACGTAGCGCCATTTGGTTGATAATAAACGTGATCTAAATAAAAAGCTTTCAATTCCTGGCCATAACAAATCATCATCATTTGTAGATTTTATTTTAATTAATATCGAAAACAATATTTTCTGTGAAATAAAATAAGTTTGAAGGCAATATTTTTAATTTTTGAAAAGCTATTTGAGTCGAAAATAAATTTATACCAAGTTTTATACATTTTTTTTAGGATTTTATTTTTTGTAAAAAAAAACTGTTAATTCGATTTCTCTCAAAATTTTACTGAATGTTAAAAACAATATTTCTTATAAGATAAAATTAGTTTGAAGTCAATGTCTCAAAAATTTTGAAAAGATATTTGAGTCGAAAATCAATTTTTACCAACTTTTATACATTTTGTGTAGGTTTTTATTTTTTTGTAAAAAAACTGTCAATTCGATTTTTTTCAAAATTTTACTAAATGTTTACAACAATATTTTTTGAAAGATAAAAGTAGTGTAAAGCCAATATCTCAAAGTTTTGAAAAGATATTTGAGTCGAAAATCAATTTTTACAAACTTTTAGTTATGTTTTTTAAGGTTTTATATTTTTTATAAAAAAAACTGTCAATTAGATTTTTCTCAAAATTTTAGCAGATATTGAAAACTTTATTCTTCGTTGCACAAAATTGTTTTGGAGATGAAATCATATTTTAGTCGTAAAATTTTCGAGGAGACAAATATTTTTTTTTAAATTTTTTTGATTTATAAAAAACCCATAATTGGAATTTTTTTACAAAAATATATTTGTTTTGTATTACCTTACAATATATAATATAAAATTTAATTCAAGTCTCTAGCGTCATTGGTTCATGAGGTATGTATGGTTAACCAAAATTTTCACCTTTTTTTAAACTGCTATGGTAAAAAAAACCACCCACGCAATTTTCTTGAGAGCCCTTTTTACATCTTTCTGCCTTATTATCTGTATAACAAAATTTATTTGAAGTCGATATCTCTTCTGGTTCTTGAGCTATGGACGACGAAAAAACGTCACGAACGCAAGGACGTACACGCATGGACAGACATCTTTCTACAAATTTTTTATTTCGACTCTAGGGACCTTGAAACGTCGAGAAATGTCAAAATTTTCAATTCGACAAATCGGACCCATTACAATAACTTCCTATGATAAGTTAATAAGTAATGTTTAATCACACCTCTAGCCCAAAACCACACAAATAGTGAGCGTAGAGGATAAGTAGTCATTTTAACAAACATTCGTGAAGTTTCCCCAAACACGGGAGTTCTGCTAACTAAGGTATAGTCACCGAAATGAAAATGTTCGCCTCATCACTGAAGACGATTTTTCGGTGAAAATCCGGATAATTTTAATTTATTTCAAGGACCCAATTAGAGAAAATACAACGATGCTGGTGGTTGACCGACTTGAGTTCTTGAGTTTATAAATAAATTATTAATAAATTAGGTGGCGAAACAGTCCGTAGAGAACCAGAACCTAGCGACTTACAACTCTCAACCATTCCTGTGTGCGAGTAATTGCAGTGATGGAGTTTACTGATCTTTAAAAGCTTAAAGACCTACATAAACAATACGGTGTTATGTCTTTTGTGAAATGGTTTATTCCAAATTGATCATAGATCAATCACATCACTAGTTTATCCCAACAGCTCAATATTGCCGGCTGAGAAGCAGCTTCACAACGCAACGACCCAAAAATTCTTCAGTTTTCCGAATTGTGACTTCAAAATGTCCCTTTTTTTGTAGTCAATTTCCTCAATTTCAATACGTTTCTGAAGGGTGTATTGTTCAGTTTTTATTTATAGTGTAGTTCTTATCTATCAAATGTCCAAAATGATAGCTTCAAAAACGACAAATTCTATTGGAAACATTTTTCAATAACTTGGCCTTGATTTTTAAGTACTTTTCAAAGCTCCAACCAACGAAAAATCAGCACGAAACTGCAAGCCATGCATTCCCTTACCCTAACATTCAAACTCTTATACTCGGTCTTCTAGGAATGATCATAACTTTAATCTTGAGCTCAATTTAATACGTACCAACTTTCAAGTATAGAGATTCTTTTTTCAGCAGCACATTAAGAATGTAGAATGCTGTTTTTCCCTCCCATATTGCACTGTGTTTAAAAATTAAACGCATTAAGGGTAGTCATTACCCCTTTTATGTACTTTAAATATATATTAATTTATCAATTTATTTTTTTCGAAAATCGTTAGAACGGTTTTTCTTAAATTAATTTTGTATGTATTAAAATTAAAATTTTGTTTTTAAAAATATTTTTGGTATGCAGTTATTTAGTACTTATAAGTTTGCATTTAACATTTAAATTTCGTTAAAAAATGTTGACCCCTTTCTGAGATGTCGAATTTTGAAAAAAATTTTTAAATATTTTTTTTTTTAAATCCAAATAAAAAATATTGACATTTTTGATCATCAAATTTTATTAAGACATTTCTGAAATCGGTTTATTAGTTCTTGAAAAAAAACTAAAAAACAAAATAACGGTAGTATGAGGGTACCCTTCTGGAGCAATACAAACATATTTTTTATATTGAACGAAGCCAAACTAAGAAAACAAATTTAAGAGAAAATTTAATAAAAATCAATCGGTTCGTTTTTGAGAAAATTTGAATTTTCAATTTTTGGCCAAGACATTTGTATGGACACTACTGTTATTTTTCGTCAATAAGAATGAAGAAAAAGCATAACACGAATTGGCTTAAAACCTTAACTTGCAAGTTTGAACTCAATTGACCCAATGGTATGGGCTGTAAGGGCCAGGACAGACAGACAGACGGAATCAGGGGACCCACTTTTTTCGACTTCTCTACCATCGTAATGTCATGTTTGATGAAATCTCAAAATCGAATTAAATCACCATTTAAAGGTAAATTGCTTCGAAACTTCTCGTTAGCTAGCTGTCAAATAGTTGTGAAAGATTGACATGATGTATTTTTACCCGGTTCGGAGCAGCGTTGCCGCTGGGCTTTACGAAAGTGTAACACATTTTTTTAAAAAACGTAACAAAAGCGAAAAAAATGTAACAGATTGAAAAAAATGATTTAAATCAAAGAATGCTCTTGAACTCAATTTTTTATTTTTAAAAGGAACATAAGTTTATATGCTGGATCGAGAGATCGAGTTTGAATTTGAAGTGAAAGATAGCAAGATTTCGAACTGAACGAGTTCGATCGAGTCGAATGAAGGTGATTTCAACTCAATTTAGGATGTAGGTGTGCAATTAGGTGGAAGTGTTGTTTAAGTGCACTTCACACTGATTAAAAAAATGATAAAGTAAATTTTTAAAGACAACAAATTTTTGGAGAAAAAAGTGTAACAAAAAGAAAAAAAAGTAACATAGTAACAAATACAAACAAATTAAGAAAAGTGACACTTTTGTTACACTTGTAACATTGTGGCAACGCTGGTTCGGAGCGATAACAATTCAACTGACTTAACTAATTAAGGACAAATTACATATCGAATAACTATTCGAACGGTAAATTTTTATTAAAAATGTAAGATTAAAAATCGATATAATTTCGCATAAGGAATTTTGTCAAATTTTAAGAAATACATGAAATTGGCAAAAGTGTTGAAAATATATTTTCAAGAAAAATAAACAAATACTTCTTTTAGTGAACTTTTATTTTCTTATTTGAAACTCATTCATGCACTCAAATGAAATCCTTTACAAAATAAAAACACACTAGAAACAAGCGACGTTTTTCCGTTATAAGTTGAAAGCTGTTTGCTTTATTTTTTTTGAGAATGATTCAAAAAATTTGCTTCATGAAGTTTGAATTCTTAGAGTAGGTAATATGGAAAAGAATTTGCCAGCAAAATGGCTGCCAAAAAAAAACAAAAAGAAAATTCTTATCAGGATACATATTTCTTTTTTATCTTTTTTTAAATTGAAGCAACAAATCGTCAAGAGGAGGAGGAAACACAAAAAAAGGATTGAAAGGATGGTTTTTCTTTATGTATTTATATCAATCAAGTTAAAAGGAAGGTATTCTGCAAATAAGTCCTTTTTTTATGAAGAAAAGCAGCAAAAAGAATATGAAAATGACCTAAATTTAAACAAAAAATAAATTTAATTTTTTTACTTTTATCATATTTGTTTATTTGGGTAAAATAAAAACCCCTTTAATGTACACTTTCAGACAATTTTGATTGGTATAATATATTTTCCACTTGAAAAAATTATGATTTAGAGAGATACGTATGAGAGTGAGAGTCCTTGCTGTGAAAGTAATATCCCCATGTCTGGGTTTATGATATGAAAAATATAAACGAAAGAAAATTAAATTGGCGTTCATATGAAAGGACATAAAGGCAATTTATTAATAAAAAGAAAAAAGGTACATTTTTTGCACTTAGTTTCCTGTCTAGGACTAAAATATCCCTTAACTGGCGACAACTTACACATTATATGGCTGTCAAGAAGTATATACTTCCTTCCGATATAGCAACAACATACACATATTTATAGGTACGTTCTTGTACTTGTATAAAGTATTTCATGTACATTTCGATGCATTGCGCTATATCCTTGCCAGAGTATACAGTACAAAATAAAAGGAAGAATTTTAAGGACTTTATGGAGTTCAGCCAATATGTACTCAGTCGGCAGGTTATTGAAAGAATTTTATATGATTTCATTTCATTATAGGTTTAGGTAGTCAAAGTACGTTACAGAACTGAAGCTCAGAGAGTGAGAAAAGATGACAACGATAGGAGATTGCAAAGATACCTTTTTATTCAACACTTATGTATCTATAACTACATATAGCAATACGTTCACTGAAGTGAGTAGTGACGAGTCCTTATTCTGTCATCCCTTTTCTTTTCTATAGATACTATTTTGCCCATCCTGTGTTGATATTGTAAATAATTTAGAACAAACTTCTCAAGAATGTTAAGACACTCAGACTCAAAGGACTTTTCTCTTTCTTTAAGTATAGTGATCCTTGAGTTTTATATGTATATTATATATTATTTTTCCTTTCTTAATTATATAGATATACAAATATTATAAAAAGGAAAAAAGAAGACCCATTTTATAAAGAGGGATTGTAAAAGTTGTTTCCTTTCAAATTGTTGCTTTTATTTATAGTTCCTTAAGAAACAGAGAGGCAGAATTTGTAAGGTTACACGTCCTTATGTTTCAGAACATATTATTATTAACTCTTTTTCTATGCACGAAGAGGTGACTTTTTGTATGATTCTAAGACCTCAGTAAGATGTTCCTTTGTACACTACACATATTGTACACACTGTAGCCAATCATTTAAATTCTTTAACTAGAAGCTTAACATACTTTGATTCCTTTTTTGCACTAAAAATGTTTAAGAATCTTGCATCGCTGTATAAGTATTTGATTTGAAATTTTGTAGGAAAACGAGAAATGTCGAAAACAAAATTGTGCAATAAATTTTAATCAAGATCATCAAGAAAATTGTTTCATCAGAACCCACGTTAAGTAAAAGCTTCTGTTTCCAGATATAATAGATATGACAGTTCGGAACTTATAGAAAATTTAAGTGGGTAGATAATGAAAGGCATTTTAAGCTACCCACAAACAATTCAATTCGAAATAATGCTCACGAAATTGAACTAGAAACAATCATAGTTATTGGAAAATTATGCATCATTTTCTATTTGAAATTCAGTTGATATAGGAGTGCTTCGTTCCTGGAAAAAGTATATAAATAAATGTTTTGGCTTGCTTCAATATTATAGCACTGATTTTCATGAAATATTCATAAGCAGTATTATTAGTTGTTAATGTTAATTTTTATATCTTCTCAAAATGGATGTTACAGTATTGCGATAAATAAAACAAAAATAGTCAGATGTGGGCTATAGCATTTCCTTTAATTAATTATTATTCATTATTCTGTGCATTGTGCATGTTTCAAAGAATAATTTCAAGCTGATCTATGATAATTTAGTAGATCAAGACAGTTTTAAGATTACATTCACTGGGAACGAACAAAATTTTCAACGCCAAAATAGATGTCAATCAAATGAATAAAAACAAACAATTCAAAGGAATGCAATCAATTGAATGGGACAAATGATTCCATTTTTTAATTGTCAAACGATTGGGAAATGTACAAATTAAAGTTTAATTCAAAAGAAAATCCAAATAAATTTAATTTTGAAATTCATTTTAAACATTTCAATTGTTAAATCTTAAAGGTTCGACAATTGTGTTTCTAAAAAAGTTAATTAACGTAAAAAATTCAATTTGTGAAAAATTTCATTATCCTAATAAGAGATTCGTTATTAAAATGTTAGCAACCATATAATTGAGTTTTTCATAACTAGTTTTAAAATGGTCTCGAGTTTGAAGTTTTTCAAAAACTTAGAACTATTAAGAATTTATTGATTTTTAAAACAAATTTTAGAAAATATTAAGACTCGAAACCCATTTAAAGCAAGTTCTGCCGTACAAAATGGTAAACATTTTGGAGTCATAGTTTAAAAAACTAAATCATTTTTGGGTCGTCGTGAAGAATTTTCTCAACCAGCAATATTAAAACTGCTGGAAAATGTAAGCTTTTGGGTTAAGTATGTATTATGAAGAACTAAAAACGTGAGTGTCGCTAAACAACAACTGAGAATATTGTTGGTATGGCTTATAGTGTCGGCAAAAACCCCAGGTTTGTCGATTCCTCACTGATCGATTTGGAATCAGGCGTTTTACAAAGGAGATTACACCGTATTACACATAAAGAATTAGGTCTTGAAGCTCTTAAAGTTTAGTTAACACAAGAAGTCTAGAATTGGAAGATATTGATGTTGACGATTTTAATTTTCCAAATTCTTTATTTATCAAATTTACATTTTCAATTGGTCACCGCAATTTTTGTGATTTGGCATCTTGAGACTTTGGAGATACATACATGACATATAAATTCTATGGCAATTGTTCGCAATCGATTCAAGACAATTTGGAAATGGAATTCGTCAAGTTATCGAGGATATCAGCCACAAATGTACGAACGAAAATTTCATGAAAAGAATATGGTGATGCAACTGAACATTTTCCAATGTTGAAGGGATACTTTCCTCTTTAGAATGAAGTAAATTTCAATTAAAAAAAAGAGGCTGGGATGCGACCCACACTGATCACTTCCCATACCGTCTGTCAATTTGTCTTGTTTGTAAAGTTTGTAGGTTTTCGTGTTGTGTTAAAAAAGTTGTCAGTTAAATCATTCTTAAAAATTACCAACAATATTTTGCATATAGTGAAATTGTTTTATTTCAAAATCTAGTTTTTTAACTAGATTTTAAGTAGTAAACTAGTTTTTACCAATTTTAGTAGAATTTCTTAAAAGTTTTAATTTCTTATATAAACAAAAACAAATTGGATGAATGAAATTAATTTAAGAAATATCGAGAACCGAACATCAATTTTTACATCTATTTTTTGTAGATTTTATTTTTTTATGATAAAACGGACTATTGGATTTTTTATAAAAAAATTATTGAATATCGAAAACAATATTTTCTGTAAGATAAAATAAGTTTGAAGCCAATATTTTTGATTTTTGAAAAGCTATTTCGAGTCGAAAGTAAATTTCTACCAAGTTTTAGTATTGTTTTTTTTTTTTAGGTTTTTATTTTTTATAAAAGAACTGTCAATTCGATTTTTCTCAAAATTTTTTCGAATGTTGAATACAATATTTCTTATAAGATAAAATTAGTTTGAAGCCAAAATCTCAAAGTTTTGAAAAGATATTTACGTCGAAAATTAATTTTTAACAACTTTTATTAATTTTTTTAGGTTTTTATTTTTGTAAAAAAAACTGTCAATTCGATTTTTCTGAAAATTTTACTGACTATTAACAACAATATTTTCTAAAAGATAAAATTAGTATAAAGCCAATATCTCAAAATTTTGAAAAGATATTTACGTCGAAAATCAATTCTTATCAACTTTTATTAATTTTTGTTTAGGTTTTTATTTTTTATAAAAAAAAACTGTCAATTCGATGTTTCTGAAAATTTTATTGAATGTTGAAAACAATATTTCTTATAAGATGAAATTTGCTAGAAGCTATAATCTCAAATTTTTTAAAAGATATTTGAATCCAAAATCAATTTTTACCAACTTTGAGTAATGTTTTTTTAGGTTTTTATTTCTTATAAAAAAAACTGCCAATTCGATTTTGCTCAAAATTTTACCAGATGTTAGAAATGTTATTTTTCGTTGCATAAAATCCTTTTTTGTTCGTAAATTTTTCGAGGTGACAAATATTTTTTTTTTATGTTTTTTGATATATATAAAAAAAAGTAGATTGCATTTTTTTTCCAAAAATATATTTGTTTTGTATCACGGTTAAATACTTAATATTAAATTTAACTCAAGTCTCTAGCGTTATTGCTATTGGTTCGTGAGATATTTTGGGTTAACCAAAATTTTCAGATTTTTTTTTAAATTGCTATGGTAAAAAAACCACCCACTCAATTTTCTTGAGAGCCCTTTCTGCATCTTTCTGCATTATTACCTATATAACTCTCTAAAAATCTTTTATTTCGACTCTAGGTACCTTGAAACGGCGAGAAATGTCAAAATTTTCAGTTCGACAAATCGGACCGATTACAATAACTCTCTATGGGAAGTTAATAGTAACTAAGGGAAATTTTGTACCTCAGGTGCACTTGATTTGACTTTATGTTTAAACTCTTCGTCTCTGTTTTAAATTTGTCTACTAACTTAGTTTAAATTTTTGTTTTTCACCTGCACAATAAGTTGGCAAGCTTATCCATGTCCGTTGACAGTTTCAAAAGTGTGTTAACAGTTTTGACATAAAACATTGTTGGAAACATATAATTTAGGAACTAAGGAGTCTCTGAAACCACTATCTTCGTTTAGAATCCAACAAGGTTGAATCTTTTGACAGGAATATAATTATGAATAAAGTCGAAGACATTTAATCACATTATTCATTACATTAGATAATAGTAAGGTTCTTCTAAATAATTTTTATAATTTCAGCCCTGGAAGTATTCTGAATTCATTTCATTAAGGATATACCAATAATTTGTATTATAACACATATAACTCTAACTTCCCAAATTTCTTCACATACTCGTGCATAATATGAAACCGTTGTTTGTTTTAAACTTTTTCTTTCTTTAAGAAATATTAAATCCCCTATAAAGACCGCACTCAAAACTTTACCCTTTTAAATAATTAATTATACTTCAACCACCATTGCCTCATTCCCACAGGTAAAATTTTCGACCCCCTTTTATGTAACAAATCTATACTAAATTCGTTTACCCTGCCGCACCGCATATTTAACCAAAACAAACCGAAACATATATGTACATGCCTATATGTAACCCCACACCGAATTAACTATTCAACACATGACGAAATCCAATGTGTATCCTGTATTCCCGTATATATCCTCCCGAAGGAGTGTGTTTGCAATTACAAAGGATTCTCACTCCAATCCGCCCGTGCACTAGGAACAAAGAAAAAATCTTCATTTTAACGCCTGTGTTTTATGCATATCCAGGAAAGGGTATTATTTCCCCCCATAAATTTAGAAACTGAAATAAAGATGAGCGACTGTCAAAAAATCTGGAAAGTTTGATATTTCTTTCATTTTACTTTTTTTTTGGTTTTTGGTAACTCATTCCCCTTTCTCTTCGTTTGGGGTGTAAAGGTGGCAACATAAATTGCCGACAAACCTATGGACTTTGGGGGAGCGGCAGAGTTCTCATACTCATATGTACCCCTTTTTGATAACACGTATAACTCACGTGCATATGTCACTTTCATATGGTTTCTGGCTACAAAAAGTGTATGACTTTGAAGCCCCGCGTCAACACCTCTATGAAGAGTTGATGAATTTCACACGAAGTGCAAAAGTTCATTTAGTAAAGGTATTCATATACATTTATATGACATGACATCATCACCCAGGAAAATGCTACCATGACTTGAGTTTAGATAAGTTCAGTTCTCCAAAAAACTGAACTCTCTTATGGAATTTCATTATGCACTCGTACACCTGTACAAAAGTGACTTTAGTTTTAGGAACGTGTCTTTCTGTATCTTGTCTGTATATGTGTGCACTGGATTTAAATTGCATTGTTAGACTCATTTGTATATTTCAATTTTTGTTACCTGATCGCTTCTCTTCTGGTTTTAGAGACAAGACCATGTTTGGAATGTTTTATGCAAAAGTCATTTGGTGTTGGAATAAGTTTACAACTTAATTTTAAGCCTATTTTACCCATTTTTGCATTTTTGAATACAAAGTTTATGAATTTAAAGAATTTGTGCATAAGGCGGGCCGTAGACACTCGAAAATGGCGCGTAAACTTAGTTCAAGTAAACCTTGCAGATGGTTAGACCAATTTGATGAAAATTGAATTTTTATTTGCATACTTCATCATAATTGCTCTTCACACTACTGAAAGGTTTTGAAAATCGAGCTATAGAGTAAAAGTAAACAACCTCGAAGAAACTAGAACTTTATTCGATAAACCAGTAGAACCGCCCACAAACATTAGAAAATATCAAACTTCATTTAATACTGATAAAATCAAATGATTGACTAGAATTACCCATAAAGTTAGTTCTCAAACAAGATCGCAAACATGAAAACATATTTTGCGCACCAAATTTACTCGCACCATGTTCGAGCGTCTACGGCCAACTTAAGACGTTGGTGTTCACAGTGGAGTCAATTGAGGCAATTCTTTTTGACGTTTCATCATTTTATCTCGCTGAAACATTTTTGATACACATTTTACTACATTATAAAGTTTAGAACTAGCTATTAAGTGTTGAAAACAAAATCATGAAAATGGTTGCCTAAAAGAGGTTCGCAGCATTCGATTCCGTTGAGGTAATTTTGAACCCTCATTATTACATGTCGAGCAGTTTTTTGGCCGTAACTTAAGTAATGTTTTCTATCTAGTGTATCTAGAGTCTGGAAATTATTCGCATAGGCACGATTTTTTGAGTAGTCTTGCTATATAAAACCACGGGTGTCAAATGCCATGATCTTGGTGACCAATTGACGTCATCAAAAAGGGAAATTACGTGACCAGCCATAATGGGTCTTTTTGTGTGTATTGTTACCCCATTTTTTTGGAACCACATATGAGACAAATAAAAATGGATTATCATCCGATCATTCCTGGAAGCATCAGGAAATCGATACATTATGGTTATTAGTAACACTTGCAGCAGCAATATTTTCGACTGAGCGGTCATTACGATGGTAGTGATGGGGCCTTACGACATCAGTTTGCAATAACGTTTACACTTTTTTCCAATTTCTTTACAATTGTACCGATTGCTAACGTGAAAAGTGGCTTTATTTGAAAAATGGGAACAGTTCAACTTATACCATGACACCTTACACAAAACCTGAGTTTGACAGATGTCAAATGCCAGTGCTACAATAACTTTAAATTGACCCAATACAACTATGAAAAGTCATAACGAGTCACTTCAAAAAACTAAAATGTGAGAAGTGTCTGGAAAACAAACTGATCTTTTGGGATCTGTTTGTAATTTTACAGCAATGTCACTTGTAAGCGATCCTTTAAGTATTTAACTCAACTGTCAAACATGAATCTAAAGGTAAATTAAGCACTAATCCATTTTAAAATTAAAGAAACCAAAGGCAAAACGTCAATATTGACAGCAGTAGCTTTGAAAAAAGGAATTCACCTAACAAATAAGAACTGATGTTCATTCCAATAGTTCACTTTGTGAGAAATTTGGGGGAAAATTACACTATAGGCAAAATCGAAATGCAGAGAGCTAACGAGACTGCGAAAAACTTTATAAGGCGCCAGTTATAGCTATCATTGGTTTTCATCAGTGAAAAAAAAAAACATTGGAATTTTTTTGGCAGGTCGTTTATAGCTATCATTTAAAATTTCTCTCATTGAAAAATATTTCCTGATTGAAAGCCACCGAAAAATGTTTACTGACAGAAATCTGTCATTGGAATTGTGTGAAATTGGAACACAAATCAGTGGAACGATTCGTTTCACTTTTGAACATAAAAGTATCAGCTGTTCAGGAAAATGAATTTCCGTCCGGAAAATAGAAAAATAAATTTTTAGAGAAAAACAAATGCGCAATTGCACTTTTTTTAATAAAAAAAATTATTATTATTATTTATTTCTAATCGAAGGGAAACACCGTCAAATATCGATTCAAACATTATTACGGATCGATTTCAATGACAGCTATAACTAGCGCTTAATTCAAAACTTATATTGTTATCTATTTTCTCTTTTTATTTTTAAGTCGAAACTTTCTCCATACCACACTTTTTACATTTCTACAAAAGTACATGAACTGAACATGAATATCTATGTACATATGTACATAGTTATTTTTTTAATTAATCTAGAAAATCAATTTGTCAGCATAAAATTCCTGCATTATTGTCTGTCAATTGTGCGCCTCCAATTCAAATTAAATCCTGATACCATTTTGATTTCATCTCCGCTTTGATGAAGAACATCATATCCTTCGTCATCATAGTCGTTATCATCGTCATCACCCAGGATGATCAAATAATAACAACCATTCGGCTTCAATTATATCATCAGAGCATCAGAAAACACTCCTATACAATAATTCCATTCCGGAGCCTAGTCTGGTTCTGGATCTGGATCAGGAGGATATGGTAAAGCGCATCGTGTTCATGATGTAGTTATACTCGTATACTATGAGAAGTAGAATCCTCATTTTCCAAACACTTCCCTTTCTGACTTTATAAATTGTTGATTCCTATTGAACGCCCAGCCATAATGGAGCAATCAACCGCTAGTGGCAATGGTATGTGGTTTGCACAGAACCAAAGCGGAATGGAGCGAAGCGGTGTGGTTCGACTTTATATGAGCTTTTATTGTGAATGAAAAGACGACACAGTGGATTTATTTTGTCGCACTAGTGTTTGCTGCTGTTGCTGGAATTTTCCGCAGGGAAAATAATTCTCTTCTTCTTCACCATCTCCATGATCATAGGTACGTAGTGCAACCACATCCGCCCACCATAATCTATCTAGTAGTACTGTGTCTCATTGTTGTCGCACTCTGTAAAAGGTTCAGGCAAACATTCAGAACCGCACAAGCGAAGAAACCTATTATACGACCTACGATGAACGACGACGTCTGACGCTGCGGAATCCAATTCCAGGACTTTAACAACACGACACAAACTGCAGCGTATAGTCAATAGACTCTGTGCCTACCGGTAATTTATCTAGCTGCCACCAAAGAGTGACGCACTAGAAAAGATGTCTACGACGACGACGACGACAACGACGTTCAATCCAGGAGGAGTCGAGAGACGAGTGACAAAAAGAGAGGTAAGCCAAAGACGATATGTTGCATGCAATAGTTTATGCACTATACCCACATAAGCACCTTCTTCGCTTGCAAACTCAAGCCAGCCACTGTAGGGGTAGTGCAGTGTTGAAGTGTCACCTCGTATTTAATAGGAAACATTTGAGGATACACCAACTATCCAGTGACAGAATACTAATGACGAAGAAGTAGAGTTTTAGTTTGGCGTATGGCAGAGAAGACGGAGGTACAGACGGAGAGGGAGACGGAGACGGATACGGAGACAGCGAAAGCGAAGGCGTCAGCAGTGTCAAGTGGCCGGAGACTTGTTGGACTAGTTGTTATGCATGCAGATTTTCGTTCTTATTAATAGCTTTCGATTTGTCTTTAAGCTTGCGTTTTTTCTTTACAAGATTATGCTAAAATAGTTGAGTGAGCACACACTTAGCATGCTTCACTGATTTTGCTTTGGGCAAAACTTCTTCACTTATGAAACCAAACAAAAATAGTTTTTTATTGAAGAAGTGAATCAGGAACAACAGACTGCTTTTTTCAATGAAGTGAAGACATTTATTGTGGGTTTTTAAAAATTGACATTCAAAACTGTTTTTTAAATTTTAGGCTTTGGGTCTTACAAAAGGGGTCAAAAAATGGAAGGCAAACCTCGAGCTCGATTTTTTAAAAAGAAATGTGTTCTTAAGTACATAAATGTTGCAGTATTAAATGAGGGGGATAAAATAACTCACGGTGAAGTCGATTCATTTTCGTCCAATAGTACAGGGTGTCTAGTCTCAAGTAGCACACTGGTGCATATTTTGGTGTAAATTCAATAATTTTGGTGCAAAACTGAGAAAATTGAAAAAACATTTAATATTTTGGTGTATTTTTCAAAAAATGCCGGTAATCAAAATACACCATTGCCTTTTCTGTGCAAAATTTCAAAATTTTTTTTAAATTCAGTGTACAAAATAAACTGATTCTTAGATGGTTTTATAATACACCATTAATGGTGCATAAAATTATTCAATTCTGAAACAAACCAAAGTTGTATATGTTTTACACTATATTTAGTAGATAAAATACACTATCTGAAATGGGAAATTATATTTTGGTGTAAGATTTAAACCCCGTGGAAATTAAATACACTAAACTACATGGTGTGAAAAATAAATATGAAAACATTATTGAACTTATTCAGTCGCCATTGGATTGTTAATGTGCTCACACTACAATTATTGATAATTAACAAAAATGGGTAGCTCAAAATTTAATAATTATTTGAAGTGTTATCGTAGGAAAAAAAACTTTTTAAAAAAATTGAGAATTGAGAATAGGTGTACTTAATACTCATTTTTTGTGAAATATGCACCATTAAATACACCACACAGGGAAGAGGTGTAATTAATACTCTTTTTTGGTGAAATATGTACCAGTGGATACACAACACAGAGAATGGGTCTAATAAATGCACTATTTTGGTAGAATTTGCACCATTCCATACACCAAACATAGAATTGAAATATATCGTCTCATAATATTCAGTCAATTGTCGTGTCAACATCAACTTAAGCAAATATTTTTTTAATAAAAATATGGCTAACGAAACCAACATATTCGGGAAGTTTATTTGTGTGGTTTGCGAGGAAAAGGATAAATCACAGTTTGTCGAGGCCGTACCATTCAATTGGTACAAGGAAAACTATATTTATTGGCTGAGATCTAAAAAAAATCAGAAAAAGCAATTCCAATTAGATTTTCCGGCAAATTTCAGCGATGCTAGTGAGTGGGAGCCGTGTCGAATGTTGCGACTTAAAGGCGTTTTTGATTATTATGAAGCAGCCTCAAATGCTGCAAAGAAGTTAAGTCAGTTTGAGGATACTGACGAAGAAACTCAAAACATAACGCATATAAGTCGCACTCGTCAACAATTTCATACACAGGAAAAGGCTCCCAATGCCTACGAAAATATTATGTCAGCTCACAGCCAGCACCAGCAAACGATCTCAAGCCAAAAAACTCAGCCACTTCTAATTTTCAACCACCGCAATCAACTTCAACTTTCCAGCCAATACAGCAGTTTGTGAGTCTCACATCGCTTCCAAGTTCATCAGTGTCAATTCAATCCCAAGCAAATAATAATGCAAACTCCTTGAAAATTATTGAAGATGAAATATAGCTACATACCAATGCAAAATGCAAAAAAGTCCGAGAATGAGAATTTTACATTCATTCGTCGAACCGAATGATGTGGTTCTACCAAACGAAGAGGAGCTACTTCAATTTCTTAAGACTAATTCAAAAGAAGCAAATAGTAAGTAGTTTATGATGATAACAGAAATTTTTAACTTCATAATAATAATTTTTGCAGTTTTGAAGTACATTGTCAACCAAAACAGGGTCAGCACCGACGCATCAATTCAGGAACTTAAAAACAGTGTGGAATACCTTGGCAGTGAAGTATTTTCCTTACAACAGTTAATACAATCAGAGCCACCAATTAAATCAAAGAATTTGGAAAAGAAACGTTCCATAATTTTTGATACTGGTGCAGAGGAATGGGTTGCATCTGAAAATTATGAAGGCGTATCGTTTCCAAGATTCCCAATCACTTCAATTGATGTCTTGAATCTCTTCAATGAAGAATTAAGTGAAGACAAAGATAGTTACGTTCAAAAAGCGACAGACTACGTTCTATTAAAACTGAAGCTGTTGAAAAACTCAACAAAACAGTTCACGCGAAGAACACAACTTAAGTCAATGCTCTTTGCTGATTCCCTCCTAAGAACGTGCTCTTGGAAAATACCTGAAGAGAAAAAGCCTAATAAATTTTCCCAGTTCAGTTCGGTCTTATCGTTATTTATAAATGTTGTGAACGAAAATGTTGAAGAAACAATAAGTTTAAATGGCACCCAAAAGTATTTTCGGGAACTGTTGAAGCGGAAGGAAGATACTGTCCCAAAGAGTAGAGAAAAGAAAATAAAAGTAAAGGAAAATAAGGACGATGACGATGAGGAAGAGGATGAAGAGACAGACAGAGATCAGGTACCTATCGAAGGTAAAAACGTCGTTATTGAACAGCAAGAAGATAAAAGCATTTAAGAAATTTAAAAAAAATTATAAGTGCAATTACAAATGTACCTTAATATAAATAAATATTTTTCTACTTCGTATGTACCTACATATTAATAAATATTTTTACTTCTTATGAACCAATTTTGTTTTTGTTTTGAATAAACTTTTAGACATTTCCTACACCATTTAGAATATATTAAACATAGCGAAAAATATTCCTGTATATATTTTGCACAATGGTGCATTTTTTTCATTTCTCTTTTGGCTTGGTGCTTTTTTTATACCATTTTCTCAAATTGATACACATCAGTGAATATTTTGCACAGTTTTCAGCAAAATAAATGTACCGAAAATAGAAGATGGCATATAATTGTCTCAAATTGTGTATTTTGTTCTTGTTTTTCTAAATTAGTGCGTTTTATTCTCTAGATTCAGGAATCAGTGTATTTCTTACACGGCAGCCATATTTTTCAAAAAATATTTAGGTAAACATGAGATTCCACTGGCCGCCATCTTCAAAATGAAGACTATGATTAATTATTTTATTATATATTTCGAATGAATTTTTCCACTTTTTTGGTATTTCCGACTCTTTTTTAACAGCACGTATTTAAAAAAAAATAAGAACAACCAAAAAACTATGAATTTTGAAAAATGAATTTTCACGAATCGATTTAGAAAGCTTTAATTTAGTAAAATTATTAAGGCGCTCGATTTTTAGATGGGGTAGGACCGAAAATCAGTCGACAGAATGTACTTCGTTTTGAAATAAGACACTCAAATTCATATTAATTCATGATTTTATTGCGCACATATTATGTATTAGAATCATAGAAAGATCAGAATTCTTTTATATACATTTTCCACCAGGAAATAAACCATGGTGTAAATTTTAATTCATCAAACCAGTTTCCGATTAAAGAAATAAACTTCGGTGTATATGTTGTTTCAAAATGAATTCTGAGTTTTGGATTTTTTACACTGATGGTATATTTAATCCATCAAATCATCTTGTATTTTTCACACTCTTGGGAAAGATTTTCCACCAAAAAGTAGTGTAAATTGTATACCATTGAGGTGTAAGAATTGAGCTTATTTTCAGAACATAATATACACCTCTGGAGTATTATTTATTCTAGTTACCAGAACAATTTGTATACCACTAGCACAATTTAAATACCAAAATACGGTATACTTTTTGTACAGCTAGTGTAAATTTTAAACGGGGACGCGGTATAATTTACACTGAATCGAAATTAAATGTTCAAATATTGCACCAAAAAGTGGTGTATTTTTTATATTCAAAATGTATATCACGAAAGTGTAAAATATACCCCAAATATTTTGGTGTATTTTGGAATTTTGTGCTACTTGAGGTGGAAGATCTATGTTTTTAAATACGATTATTTCAAAAAGAAATAATAGGTGCGGGGGGGAGTGGGGTCATTAGAATGAGTGGTCTTGCGGATTTCTCAGTCAAGATGTCGCACTGAATGTCAAGTGAGCATCGCGCGTTCGCCATCGAGGCATTTTTCAAGAGCAACGATTCGTACGTAACTGCGCGTCAACAGTTTTGTTCATACTTTGGTAGGTATACGACGAATAAGCGATGGGCCGAATGTGAATTTAATTCGTTCGGAAGTGCAGAAGCAACTGCTTCGGCTTTAAACACTACACGGAAAGGGCCCAGTTGATCAGAACTCCCGAAAACACTGAAGTGGTTGAAAAAAGCTTACGTGCAAATCCACGACTTACGATACGGAAAAGGACAGCTTTACTGGGACTTCCAAGAGCGATTATTCATGAAATTTTAAAAAAGGATTTAAAGTTCCACATATTAAATATTCAAATCGTTCAAAAACTCAAAGAAAGTGAGTGCAAAAATTTTCATGAGACGATGTTGGAGCGTTTTCATATTGTGAATCCCACTTTTTGGAGAGACCATAGGCCCATTTTTATATAAACGGGCACGTTAGTAAACAAAACTCGCGTTACTGGGTTTCAACCCTCGACTGAAACACCAAAAACCATTGCATTGCCCTAGGGTAACAGCTTGGTGCGCCTTTTCCACACATGATATAATTGGACCATTTTTCGAAAATGCTTGGGGCCAGGCGACAAATGTCAATAGTGACAATTACCGACGTATGATAACGGATTTCTTTTTGCCGAACCTTCAAGCTTATCCATCGTTTTCATTGCACACGTGGTTCGAAAAGGATGGTGTGACCGCACACACGGCTAGAGATTCGATGAATTTGCTTTCTTCCAAAAACTTATAAGTCGACGGAAAGCATTTGGATAACAAAATGTTACAAAATTGAAATCTGCATTATAAGTCTGTCGTTTAATATTTCAAATAAAACAACATTTCAAATTGATTGTTTTTAATTTCATTTTAAAAATATAAATCTGCCTCCAGACACCCTGTATAAGAATACCTATAGTTCACCGTGAAGTTCTCTACTTTTCGATTTTTATACGAGAATTCACAATTAAGTAAAAATATGAGGGTATTCACGCCCTAAAGTAAATTTATGTGGCAAGTGAATAAGATATAACTTTGGCTTATAGTGAAGACGTGTGTTAACATCAGTATTTTTCAATTTTTTTTAGGTTTTTGGTTTTAAATCTGGAAATATTTTTTTTCGGGCGTTAGGTCTTTTCGCCTAAAACCATTAAAAATGTCATAGCGCCTAAACCCATTTTAGTAACATTTTGTTGTTGCACGATTTGGGCAATACTACCGAACCTTTGGGCGTTAAAACTTTTTTGGATTTTATGAAATTCCAAATAAAAAGAAGCCTTCGGTCTTATTGCCCAATAAAATAAAACCAAGATATTAAAAATGTAATACCACACAAAAATGGCTATATCGCCTAAAAACTTTTTCAGAAGAAAACGCCAAAAATCCAAAAATCAATGTCATAGTGCTAAAATCTGTTTTAAAATATCATAACGCCCAAGTTAATAACTGACATATCACCTAAAAGATTTCATGTGTTTCAACATTTGGGTATTCTGACAAAACGTCTGTTTCTTTTGGGCAGTACGACATTTTGACATTTAACAAAAAATGTCAGAACGCCCAAAAACTCGGAACGTCAAAAAAGCGTAACAAATATGTTTTGGTTTTGTTCCACTTTTAGAAAGCGAAGTAAATTTGGGCTTTTTGGACTTAATGCCATTTTTTAATTTGAGTTGTGTCGTTAGTTAATAAGACATAAGAAACGATAGAAATCATAATCTTATTAAAGCGCAAAATAAATGTCCCACGTCCCACCCGCTATGTCATAAGACCCAAATTCAAAATTAACATTTTTTTTAGACAAAACGGCAATTAACAATTTGGACGTTCTTTTATTAACTTCCCATAGGAAGTTATTGTAATGGGTCCGATTTGACAAATTGAAAATTTTGACATTTCTCGACGTTTCAAGGTCCCTAGAGTCGAAATAAAAGATTTTTAGAAAGATGTCTGTGCGTGCGTGTGTACGTACGTTCGTACGTCCGTACGTCTGTACGTTCACGACGTTTTTTTCGTCGTCTATAGCTCAAAAACCAGAAGAAATATCGACTTTAAATAAATTTTGTTATACAGATAATAAGGCAGAAAGATGCAGAGAGGGCTTTCAAGAAAATTGCGTGGGTGGTTTTTTTACCATAGCAGTTTAAAAAAAAGGTGAACATTTTGGTTAACCCGAAATATCTCATGAACCAATGACGCTAGAGACTTGAATTAAATTTTGTATTATATATTGTAACGTGATACAAAACAATTATATTTTTGGAAAAAAATCCAATTAACGGTTTTTTTATAAATCAAAAAAACTGAAAAAAAAAATTTGTCAACTCAAAAATTTTACGACTAAAATATGATTTCATCTCCAAAACAATTTTGTGCAACGAAGAATAATGTTTTTGACATCTGATAAAATTTTGAGAAAAATCTAATTGACAGTTTTTTATAAAAAATAAAAACCTAAAAAAAACATTACTCAAAGTTGGTTAAAAATTGAATTTCGACTCAAATATCTTTTCAAAAACTTAAGATTAAGCTTTCAAACTTATTATATTTTATAAGAAATATTGTTTTCAACATTCTGAAATATGTTGAGAAAAATCGAATTGACAGTTTTTTTTACAAAAAATAAAAACAAAAAAAAAAATTAATAAAAGTTTGTAAAAATTGATTTTCGACTCAAATATCTTTTCAAAACTTTGAGATATTGGCTTTAAACTACTTTAATCTTTCAAAAAATACTGTTGTCAACATGCAGTAAAATTTTGAAAAAAATCGAATTGATAGTTTTTTTTACAAAAAATTAAAAACCGAAAAAAAAATTTAACAAAAGTTGTTAAAAATTGGTTTTCGACTCAAATATCTTTTCAAAAATTTAAGATAACGGCTTCAAACTAATTTTATCTTATAAGAAATATTGTTTTCAACATTCGATAACATTTTGAGAAAAATCGAATTGACAGTTTTATTACAAAAAATAAAAACCTAAAAAAAAATACAATACTAAAATTTGGTACAAAATTTACTGCCAACTCAAATAGCTTTTCAAAAATTAAAAATATTGGCTTAAAACTTATTTTATTTCACAGAAAATATTGTTTTCGATATTCAGTAATTTTTTTATCAAAATCCAACAGTCCGTTTTTTCATAAAAAAATAAAATCTACAAAAAATTGTACGCAAATTGATACATATAGACAAACTTTTAAGCAAGACAAATCGACAGACGGGATGGGAAGTTATCAGTGTGGGTCGCATCCCAGCCTCTTTTTTAAATTTTGTTTGGGCGGTACGATATTCGCTTAGGGTTTTTTGGCATTTTTTTTTTAACTTTTTGGGCTTTGTGACAAATTTTGGGCTTTACGACATTTTAGGATTTTAACGCCGACTCACGGTGAAAATTAAAGTACCTATCACTCACGATGGAGATCCATTTTTTAAGATTTTGTATTAGAAATTCACGGCTGAAAATGTGCCTAATTCGTTTTTTCAAATTGTTGGCAAACTTTGCAACAAAGTACACAATTACTACATGTAAAATTTTGGGAACACTTATTGGTAAAAATTTAGATTCAAAAACTAAAATTCAGTAAGTTTAGGAGTTCCTATGACTCACATTGATAATATGGCTTAACACATTTTTTTTTCAAATTTCGAACAAAATATTGGATAAAATTCATAAACATAACTTAACTATTTTTCAATTTTTTGACGCAATTTTGCACAAAGTACAACAATATAACTGTGGTTTTTTTGACGTGTGGACTTAAATCTGGCAACAGTTTTTCCGGAGTTGGTATTTTTGACAGCTGTCTTTTTAGTTTGGTAAGCCACTTTATTTACTTTGGAACAACGTTTAAGTCTTAACCATTCCTGTGTACGAGTCATTTCAGGGATGTGAGGGAGCTACAATTTTATTCCGAATCCGAAATTCTAATTTAAGAAAGCGCTTTTTATGATAGGAATTACTCTTGGAAAATTTTTCAATTCCTCGTCAAAGGCAGTACGCCTGAAAAACTTTTTGATTGCACAAACAGGGATTGAAGCCAAGACCTCTTGCATGACAGTCCTAAGCACTAATATAACACCTATAGTATCTTAAAATGAGGCAGTATCCATGACTCACGGTACAAGCTAAGCTCGAAATAGTTAAGGTACAGCTTAGCACAAAAAAAGTTGTTCTAATTTTTAAAAAACAATTCGGCGTTAATAATATCATATTGTACCGACACTTCCCAGAGTCCAACACAAAGTCCTTAGTCTAATTACAATTATATGACCAGGAATGTGAAGGCCATCAGAAAGTTGTGGGCTTATTCTAAAAATCTTAGAAAATATTGTCCTTAATTATAGAATAAGAAAAAAAAACACCTTGTGTCAAGGAAAAAGAAAAACCTAAATCTTCCTTTTTTTCAAAAGGTTTTCATCAAAACCTGATAAAACCTTCAACATACATATAATATACACAGATTTCAACACACATGGGAATTAGGGATATCATTTTATCCTCAAAAATAAAACTCACCTAAAAAGAACATGTCAAGGACGAAACACAAAAACCAAATCCTGTCAAACCACAAATCAGCAACAAAAAGCCTGACACAATTTTTTAATCACTTTTTTTTTTGTGTTCAAGGTAACCTGCAACATTATCGTATACTTTACCTACATACATATTGCAAAAGAAATGTTTGTATGTGTGTCTAAAAAATTAGAACACGCAAGTTAAAGTCGAATGTGCACGTTTGTATCTTTTCGTTATCTTAGTCGAGTATATTTTGCTCAAAAAAGATTAAATCTCAAATTTAACGAGCATAGAACACACATCAGAGAAAATACATATAAAATGTATTTAATGTGGTGATGGGGATAAAAATCTGGTAAATGTATCCTTGAGTTAGATTTTTCCGTTTGAATCTTTTTTTTTTTTTTCTTTCATCCCCCATCACATCAGGAAAACATTAGACGACACCTTCAAGGCGATAAATTTCCAATTAAACTAGTCCATAGGAAAATATTGGCTTTCGCATCGCATCAGGCTGATTTATTTATCCTCTTCCTTAAAGTATACTTTTATGTACTTGACTGTGTAAAAGAATGAAATTTATCTCGCCCCAACCCCCACTGCCCCCCTTCAACCCCAACCAAACGATAAAACTCTAACCACTGATTCATTTATATAATCCCCATGGAAAATACGTGCAGAACAATAAATAACAGTGCGTTGTGTTTATCGATTTTTCACACAGCACAGGTTTTTATTTAAAAGGTATATAAAAGCCAATTAGTGAAAGAATCAAAATATCCTGTTTTTGAATGTCCTTGACTTTTATTTTTATTCAACACCTCAATCTAAATATTTATCTTACAATCATGATAAACGACGACCAAAAAGGAGATACAAAGGTATTAAAACAAAAATGGCGCCCAAATATAAAACAAATAAAATTTTAATAAATTCAAGGACGACGACGATATGAGTAAAGATATGCGGTAGCAATTGCCATCAACAACAGCAAAGAGCATTGTTGCCAAATTTTGTTCAATATGAAAAAGTCCTTGAAAGCTCTCCTTCAAAATTCGAGC
Organism: Eupeodes luniger; assembly: GCA_951509635.1. Taxonomy (NCBI): domain Eukaryota; kingdom Metazoa; phylum Arthropoda; class Insecta; order Diptera; family Syrphidae; genus Eupeodes; species Eupeodes luniger. The sequence goes on from OX608074.1 coordinate 127,738,784, forward strand.
ACACCATACTCGAATTTCTCTACACCAAAGTATACCTATAGAAAGAAGAAAGAGAAAAAGTTAAATTCGGAAGGATAACAGAGCAGAAGGAGCAGGACCAGAACAGTAGCATCGTCCATCAGCACTGATATTTCCGACTTCCGAACTCATTGGAGTTGAAAAAAGAAGAAAACGAAATTCATTATTATCGTAGATATCCTCTTTTTTGTGGCTTTTATGGGGGTTGTTGAACTTTTTTAAAGCCATTTTGTGGTTGTGCTTTATAACCTACCCTGCCCTGCCACATATTCTGCGTTATATGTAAAAATATAAATCTCCGAAACAAGTCATCATCTAACAAAAGATGGAATGCAAATTCCATAAACTACTGTTGCAAAGGAATTTCCATTGAAATATATGAAAAATGCCTTCACATGTTCACAGTGTACAATTCCAAAGAGGAGATCCCAGACCCTGGCTAGACACTATATTCTACAGGATATGGTATATGTGGCGTTTAACACTTTTAAGATGAATGCATATGAAAAGGATTTTCCTCCTTAGGACACACATTCAATGGATAGTGTTGTTTTTTTTCTTTGTTATTGTTGTTGTTGTGTTGCAAAAAGATGGTTCAGAAATTTTCCAATTTAACGCGATGTATTCATTTCGAGAAGTGCTGCACTCAGAAAATCGTCCTTTTTTTCTTTATTTATGTATAAGTTTATACATACATACGTTTCGTTCGTCCTGCTGGAGAACTGTTGCTTATTTGATGCTTGATTTCTGTGTTTCTGCTTCTGTCTGTTTCTGAGATAGATGTGATGTTGGCTTGGCTGGTTAGGTACATTCTCTCTCTGACGACGATGATGATGATGAAGGGATATTGTGTATTTCCTTGTTTGTTTTTTCTCCTTTTTATAGAGAAAAGAAAAGTTGTTAACCTTACTATGTTTATGTATAGGAAGGTATACAAATGTATATAAATAGTTTGTAAAGGATGTTATCGAAACAAAACAACAACAGGCGAGTGCATAGCCTATAGCCTACATACATATATGTATACGTAAATGGGATTTCTGAAAGGGATAGATAATAATGATAAGAAAAACAAATTGTTTCCTTGGGATAAATATAAAGAAAAGAGGCCTTTTATCATTTTTTCGTCCTTAAAGAGTATGTACATATATGTCCACATGTGTAGGTATATTGTTGTTATCAGCTTTTGGGAGTACCTAGTGTACTTGACGGCTGTTCTTTAACAAGTTGTAAAAGTGCCCTAGGTTGTCGTAGTATTTCCTAAACAAAAAGTGATATTTTGATACAAAAGAAGACAACGACTTTAAATACTTGAAGAAAAGCTGTGCTGCTATTTGAGTATTATAAAAGAAGAAACCATCTAGAAAAGTATTGAGAAATAGTTGTTCATGTGATTTCTTTAATAAAACTATTATTTTTGAAGGGATCATTTCGAGTACCAGTTTTTCTACGTTGTCGTAAGTCACATGAGAGATAGACTTATAAAGGGTTTTTCAATTGGCGCGGGTAGATTTTGGCGCCCTCTGGCTGCCATTTTGCTTTGGTGACATCTGTCAAATCTTTTGTTTATTATTCAGTTGTTTATGCTAAATCATCATGACAAGTTACACGATTCAACAGCACGTTCAAATGATAAAACTTTATTATCAAAATGAGTGTTCGTGAACGGTAGACGTGGTGGCAAAATTTGATATGACCGGTTCAGTAAAAACTTAGCCAACAGCCCTACGTTCAAGGAACGCAAGATCGACCGAGAACATCATCGCAGTCCGTGAAAGTATACAGCAGAACCCAAGGCAGTCTATTACTCGCCGTGTACAAGAACTCGGCCTTTCGCAGACTTCAACTTGGCGAATTTTGCGTCGGGACTTGGGCCTACACCCGTTCAAGATCCAACTGACCCAGAAGCTCAAAGTTCATGACCATAGATAACGCCGTTTGTTCGCTGACTGGGCTTCGAATTGTTTGGAAGAGGATCCCAATTTTGGTCGAAAAATCATCTTTAGTGACAAGGCGCATTTTTTGATGAATGGCTGTGTTAACAAGCAAAATTGACGTAGGTATATGGGAGATCATAATGCATCCTAGCGTTTGATGTGGATTTCGGGCCAGCCAAGGTGGCGTTATTGGTCCGTACTTTTTTGAAAACGACGTTAGTGAGGTGGTCACCGTCAACAGCGAGCGCTACATAACGATGATAACTAATTTCTTATGGCCCAAATTGAACCATATGGACCTAGACGACATGTGGTTCCAGCAGGACGGTGCTACGTGCCACATAGCAAACGCCACGATTGATATTTTGCATGAACGATTTGAGGGTAAGGTTATCTCTCGCAGGGGTGATGTGAATTGGCCACCAAGGTAATGCAATTTCACACCGCTAGACTTTTTCCTGTGAGGTTTCTTGAAGTCGCAGGTCTATGCAATTGGACCACTCGGATCCGTGCCACCGTAAGAAGCCGAGACGGGCATTTGAATGGTGTCATATTCCACATTTGATTGCTTAAATGCGCCTTTCAAATAAAAAAATAATTTTGTTAATACCTCCAACACAGATTGTTTTATTCCATTTCAACATCTGCCCGCCCTTATTGAAAAACCCTTAGTTGACAAAATTAATGTTATTAGACATTTCATTTCAGTGTTGTATTAATACCTAACTAAGCATGTTACGAACACAACGAAAGATCTAAAACCAATTAAATTATATAAGGTTTTGAAAAGACTTTGGATCTCGATTCGTCACCAATATAGCTTACAAAGAGCTGCATACTTTATCGATTGATTAAAACACTGCACATCCATGATTGAAGCATCAAGAATTCTGTGACATAAGCGAAATTTTAACGAATCGTAAATTCAATATTTTGACAGCAAGTGTTGCTGTTATTCTAGTAGCAGCGTTCGATAAGTAAATCAGCACGCCATCAGTTGCTGATCAGCTGCATTAAAACCCCATTTTTTATTTAAGTAGATCCAAGTTGTTGGTCCAAGATTAAATGTGTAATGCTATATGCCACAGAACTGAAATGGAGAGAGACCACATTTATCGAGCCTTATTTTTTACCGTAGCTAGTTAATACGAAGGATCTAGACTCGCACTACTGCTGTAGTTCTATTAGTCAGGGCTATTTTCTCAATCTGTTTCTTTAGTATAATCAAATTTAGTTTTAATATACTGTTCGGAAACATTTCTGCTGATTTCGGAACTCTCGGCCAGATAAATTAAATTTTGTATGGATTCAAAAATAAAAGTACCTTCCACATTAAAGTTTTACTAAACTATACTTATTTCAAAAAATCTCTTAAAATTTTAATTTTAAAATATCAACTATATCAAATATTTTTACATGATTTAAGGTTGTCTGGGACCATAACTTTAAGCGAACGTTAACTGTGGACAAATCTTTCAGAAATAGCTGGAAAGCAGAATAATCTGAATGATCTCATTGATGTGACGAAATCAACAATAGACTTTATTTCTTCTATTCCCTGAGTCTTCATTAATTAATGATTAAACCTCTTATGTAGGATGAAATTGTCCTTCATTTGGGTTTGAAGGGGAGTTAGTTGATGAAGTACTTGAATGTTTTTTGCAATTGGTTCTGAAAACCTTCTTTCTTCATTCCTTAAAATGATATTGCTCATAACCGTGTCATATATAACACAATTCTGACATAAAGTAATTTTCCGCCCAATGAAAATTTTTCAAAGTAATACTCATTCATAAAAATAGCTTCTACTCCAAATTTCGCCCTATAGCAATCCATCCTTCCTTTTTTTGTCAATTTTGTCAACTTTTTGAATCTTTTGGTGGAAATGTTTCAAAGTTTTTGCTCCTCTTTTTAGGCGTACCTCAGGGTAAAATTTTGTGTCCTACTCTCTTTTCTTTGTATGTTAATGAGTTTCCTAAAGTCATTTGATACTGTTTGTTTCACATATTTACCGTTTATGTTCAATAAAGCATGAGCTACCCGCTCGGACTAATGGACGACTGGGCTGTCAATGTTAATGAGGATCTTAAAAATATATATCAATGGTCTAGTGGGTGTGGTCTAATTCTCAACCCTCAAAAAACTAAATGGTTGGTTATTTCAAAATCAAATGATATCTCTTTACTTCCCTTCTGTTGAACTTAATAATGTACATGTGGAATTTGTTGAGACAGGAAGAATCTTGGTGTGTGCTTGAACAGGACATTAAATTGGAAGAACCTTATTAGTCAAGTTGTAGAAGAAGCTTATGGTACGCTTCGTTTCCCTTGGCCTACTAGATTTATTTCTTCTTAATATTATGAAATAGTTGGGAAGCACACACATTTTTTCTATATTAATGTGGGATTTCTTTTGAAAATCTTTTAAGTGTTAGAACTTTAACTTTAACTTTACTTTTTAAATTACTAGTTAAAGGTGTGAAAAAATCATGCTCTTGTCATCCGTAAGAACTAACCAAATAATTATTCCGGGTTTTTCTTGCCTTTAATAATATAGGCATCAATTTAAGTATTTGATGCTTAAAAGAATTAACCTTAATATTTAAACTAAATGCCATTTCTGAAATTAAACATCTTTATCAAAATTATTTTCCAGCTTTAAATTTTGAGTAAGTACAAATTTCCTGCAAATTATGATCGAAATATTTAATTTTACAATTTTAGAATATTTTGGAAAGACTTTTAGTGGAATATCGAACAAAAATTAGACAAATAGAAAGTGGAGGCTCCATTCCTTGAATTTTTTTTATTTCATAAGCAGATCCATCGTACATAATTAAAATAAACCTTATGATACCTTCAATTAATATTTTATTACAAGCCTACTACAATAGCGTTCTTCTCAATGGAAAGTTGAAAGAAGAAATTGGAATATCAAAGCAACTTTTAAATTTAAATGCTACTCGAACACACAACTTTTACATCATTTCCCTATAAAATGTTTGAAATTTTGAGCTTCAATACTATATGAAATCTAAAGTTTTGCTAAAGTTAAAAAATTCTAACTTGAGCAATTTTAAAGTTCTTGCATACAAAAAAATTAGTTCATGGAAGAAATACTCCAATTTCTTAGAGTATATAATATCAGTAAAATTGCCAACTAAAGTTCCACATTATAAAATTTTTGTGCGTAATGGTCTTTTCAAAACTCCTTGCGATATTGCCTCAAAGTTTCATATGAGTATTATTTTATTTTTACACATATATACACACAAACAATGCATTTTATACACGCTCCGTATAATAAATTCAAGGAAGAAGGATACTATCATCGTACACCCACCAAATCATCAGCGATAAAGATGACGACGAATACGACTACAACCGAGACGCATTGTCGATGGTTACATACAAACGATATCCTGAAATTCCTTTCTACATGGATGGATACATCGTCGTTCATTCTTCTTGTGGCAAATAATATGCCTCTTTTGCAAACCAACAACAACAAAAATAAGAGAAAAACTGGCGCTCTTTCTTGGGTCTTATTGAAATTTTCTCTGTTTATGGTGTGGAGGTATTCTTACCTCCTGATTCATCAAAGGAAACCCATTGTGTGGGGAGTTTTTGATTATTGCCTTTAAAAAAATATTCATACATGCAGGATTGTATTTTATACAGTACTGTGTAAAAAATAATACCAATAATTTTGTTTACTAAATAAATAACTCCCCCAAAATAAATCTTTACGAGCAAATCGATTTATTTACTCCATTGAAGACTATTTACAATGTATTTACTTGACATTTTCCATCATTTTTAAAAAAATGATGCCATGCGGCCTTTTGCACCTCATTCCATAAAGTAATAATACGAGAAAAGAATGATACACCTAGGTGTATACTCACTATTTTTATTTGATTAAATTTTTGCAAAATTTTTTATACATGTTATATTTCCGTGAAGGAAAAGAAAGAAAAAAGCTCTGTAAGAGTGTCACTAATGTTCAGTGAAGAATGAGAATTTTTGTAAAGACATGGCTTCAAACAAGGCTGCTTCTTGGGACCGATACTTTTTTTTTAAACTCAATAAATTATAAATAGTCAATTTTTGTCTTTCAGCATTGTGCAGTGCAGAAAGTTACAGCTTTTGAATAGAATCATCAGCACACACTCAGTGGTTGACTTTTCCTGCACAAAAAGGATATTTCTCTTTATTCCATCCATGTTTGCAGTATCTACATATATGTATGGAGTATATTTGACTCCCGCACAATACACAATAACAATATACTCATACAGTGAGGTACACACCGAACGGTAGGAAAAATAAAGTTTTGGTTTTGATCCTTTATTTGATTCAGTTAAGTGAACACATTATAATGTGTATAAACATATTCATGTGTTGTGAATTCACCACAACACACACACACTCACACACGGTATTGTTTTGTGTGTGTGCTTTGATGGTTTTGATTGTGATTGTATAATGATGTTTTCATCCTTTGTTTGTGTTGGTTTATAGGGAGTGCAAAAAGGGTTTTTTCTCTGCTCTGACTTCTCGTGCTCTTGTGCTTGCACAAGCGACGACACGAAGCCAAAACGGACGAAACAATTGAATACCATTATTTGTTTACCACACAGACCGAATGTGTCTGCATATTTTATGGCAAGCTTTTGGGAGTTCACATAACCGCCTCGGGAACAAGGATCAAGATTCATGTTAATGGCGTCCTTTGTGTTGCATGGTTTGTATATTGTTACTATAGGTATGTACGATATATGAAATGGAATTTATAACATGCGTTAGTATGTAAGAGTATAATGAGGAAAATTGATGGAGGCCACTAGGGTCTTAAAAAGGAAATAGAAGCAATATAGTATAGTAGAATACATTTCAAATCTCTGTATTATGTTGAATGTCCTTTGACAAAAAAAAAGGGTGAATCGTCCATCATGAATGTATGTTTCAATCCAATAATAATAATAATAATATTTTTGTTTGTTTTTTAGTATTTCATAAGGATACTCATTTATTCCGTTTTTTTTTATTCTTTTGCAAATGAAGGATCGACTAAAGGACCTTCTTTAGATTTTTCTTATGCTTGGAACAATAACTTTTCCTTTATTATCTATCCTGCCATAGACAGGCAGGGCGGCAGCTGCTGTGGTGGAAGGAGAAAGACGACTTTGTTGGCGGTCAGGAAGTGTTATGCTAAAGAAAACAGGACACTTACAAACACAAAGGAGAAAGTTTTCTCTGATATTAAGAGCGACCGACCGACGACGACTAACGCAGCAGAAAACTAGACAAATGGCAATGACTTTTCGACGTGACACTCGCATCTAGGATAAAATAGTTTACGGTTTTTTCTTTATTTTGAATTCTTTTTGTCTGTCTGTTTCTAGATATGTATTACGAGAAGGTATTGTGGGAGGTATTGAAAGGGGAATTGGATAAGGATATATCTGAATAAGGACATGAAGGTGTTTTTTTTTTTTCTTAACTTTCTTAAGAGTTTGTTGGGGACATGGCTGGCGCAATATAAAAGGAAATGATTTTGAATACCAATGAGATAGGATGTGTTGTTGTTTATGTTTGTCTTTATGTTTGGACAGGACTTTAGTGGCATATCGATGTTTTCTGTCTGTGGATTTATTTCTAGAAAATTAGGTTAACGGACCGGACAAGAGGTGCTTTTCCGACAAATGGTTCGGAATGAGGCAATATTTATAATAATATGCATCTTTAGAGACGATATATGGTAAAATTTCTTGGGCTTTGTGAAAGATTGTTTGTTGTTGTAGTTCAAGAAGTTGAGGATTGTTGGCCGCTAAAGTTGTAAAAGAAATGTTATTTCCTTGGGGAGTGATTTTATGTGCGTAGGTGTTTTAGTAGGAATTGATTTGTTAGTTTTGTTTGAAACTTTTCTTTACAGGTTTCAAGATTTTGTTCGTTTCTGGTGTGTTGGAAGTTAAGGTGGAGTAAGTCAAAGTAAAAACTTACAGGTAAAAGAAAATAAAACATATGAAATCTGATTATTGAAAAAATGTAACTTAGAAAGTAAAAGGGTGAGTAGCACGTTCTGGATAATTTAAAGGGCATTTAAAATGCTTATAAGCAGACAAATTATTTCTTGAAAGATAACTAATTATGTGTAAAACTGGATGTTGAAGAGTTTAAAACAATGGGTTTCTTTGTCTGTTCGTTTTTTAATTCAATTTAAAATTTAAGTTAGTTCTATACTTTTAGAATTCTTTAATTTTTTTATAGAAAGGAAATTCGAATTTCGTGATTTTAATGTTTATAATACCAAAAATCATCAAAAATAATCCGTCTGGACAACTATTTTTCACGTAGTTTTAAGGCAATCTGGAATTTATAGAGAGAGATTTTTTTGTCTCAAATAATATAATGGCTTATTATTTATGAAGTACCTATTAGCTACTTGTTCGAATTTATTAAAAATGACGAGGTCTTCGTAAAATTGAAAAATCCTTTACCCCTATATTATTGAGTTTCTACAAAACTAGTTTTTCAAACTTATTTTTGTCAGTTTCAATTTTTCAAAAATTTGAATTAAATGTCATTAAAATTATTCAAAAACTATTTCTAATTTGTTTGACAAACCTCTTTGAATATAGTTTTTCGGTAAAACTAGTTTGGAAGAAACTCAATAATATGGTAAGAATTTTTAGTAAAAAATAAAGGGCCTTGAAAACAGAGAGATTCATGAGTTATTAGGTAACTTTTACGCTGTTGGAAAAGCAAGGAACTCATAATAGAGGTTAATAGCTCGGTCACCTATGGACCTTAATAACATTTAAGTTGATGAAGGACATTTCTTATATTGGATCAACATGCAAGTTTTAAAATTAAGAACAAATGCCAAATATGCATTTTACAAAGTATGAGTAAGCTGATTTCTCAGGAGTAGATTCGGTTGCATTTCGGCAGGACCCCATTTTTTGAAACCTTGTTACTTCCTTGAATTAGATTTACAACGCTCAATGGGAGCTCCTTGCAAGATGGATAAACTAAGCTATAGCAATTGGATAAAGTACTGGAGTCCTTGGATGACATTAATTGTTTCTAAAATACCAAACAATTATTTCTGTCAAAACTGAGTGTGAACTATAAAGAATGAACATAAATAAAAAGCTATAGACCTACAGTCGGTTTTGAACTAATACTGTTTGATTGTAATGCAGCTAAACAAATTTTCTCCAAAAATTATAGCAATTTTATTAGGTTTGACAGGGCTTGATGCTCAATACTTTTTTTTATAATAAACAAAGACTCAAGGGAATTTTTGGTACCCTTATTATGCCAAGACACAGTGTTAACATTAGGGAAAGGAGAGAAGGTTGAAACTAGGTGTCGGAGCACATTCGTTTTGAATTTCTGAAAATTTAAATTACTGAGAAAGACAGTGTTGCAAAGCATTCCACATTCGTGTAGTACAGCTAAAGAACGAATATCTGACAAATCTCTGTACTTGAAAGTACGAACGAAGCTGGGCTCGTGTGTATACTGATAGGCATTCTTGGAGGCGCTAATTTTTGTCAATACTAGACAAAAACTCTACATTTTAAAAATAAATACGATTTTCTTGAAAGCAATAGACTAAAAATAAGTTTTTTGAGTATGCAGTTAATTGTAGTTGTGGAAAGAAAAAAATTCCAACATTTTTTTTTAACTTTTTTTTTTTTTAAAAGGGGGTAGATATGTAGTGCTAACTTGACACCGTGAGTCCAGGCATAAAACAAGGATATTCGAAAATGTAACCATGCAATTAACTGTAGCTTTTCTGCTTAAAATTCTTCATGTTTTATTGAATCCTTGGACTAATTTGATTTGAGTGATGTTGGATAGGGAACAAGTTTTAGATTTTTTGTAAGAGGGGAGGGGGGGGGAACATTTTTTGTAAATTTTTCATACTAAAAATCAATTTTAAGAAACGAATCTCTGGAACAATTTAGAAGAGCCCCGTAACAATTGGGAACAAGTTTTGGAATTTTGAATTTCGGAAAAGGGAAGCCAGAATATGGTTAACAAAATCTTACACTGTTATTTGGACTTAATATCTTTATTTTGGAACATATTTGAATGAAACATTGGAACAATTTGATCTGAGTGATTATGCATATACAAATATTTTTTAAATGTGGGTTTTTGTAAAGGGGGGTTGGGGATGTTTTTTTTCGACATAGGCGTAATCATTATTTATTTCATAGAGTCGGAATCTTAAAGACCTTTTGGTTTTTGCTGAAAGAATACACCTTTGGTTTAAAATTTTAGGAAGGGGAAAACATTATTTTTTTCGTCTTTATGCGCCTTTAGCTATATTTTCTTAAGGTTTTGGACGAAATTTTATACACGAACTTGGGGAAATATTGTTTGACTTGGAAATTGTTTTTGAATTTTTGATTTTTTAAAAAGGGGATCTAAAAAAATCGGGAGCTTTATCTTTTAAAATATACATTTCACGACTCTTAGTTTTTGGAACAACGGTTAGAACACTTTTTAAAATCTAAAAAAAATATTTTAAGTGGGAATTTCGAAAAAAGGGGGCTAGAATTTTTTCAAGTTTTGCCCATCTTAATATATAAAAATCCACTGTCATATGTATGTTCCCAGTGAACTCTTCACCAAGTCAACCGATTTCGATGAAAGTTGGCATTTTATGTGTAATTTGGTCTAACTTAAGATATAGGATAGTTTATATTTCGATTAATGGTCTAATGGTCTATATGTTGCAAATGAAAAATCTATAATATAAAAATAAGTCGGGTTTTCCTTTCTGAGGTTATAACTCCAGAACGCACTAACCGATTTCCACGGTTTTGCATTCGTTGGAATGGTCTCGGGCTCCGTGAGGTTTATAGCAGACAAAATTCAGGAAAATTTTCAACAGAAAAGAGGTGAACTCCGTTTAGCTTCCCATAGAAAGCTATTGTAAAAATTCCGATTTGTGGAATTGAAAATTTTTAAATTTTTTGACGTTTCAAGGGCCCTAGAGCTTACTTTAGGGAACCTTTTTTAGTCAACCATATCTCTAGAAACGTCAGAGATATCGACTTCAAATAACGTTTGTTTTAAAGATAATAAGAATATTTGCCTAGAGTACGACGTGCGAACATCGGCCTCCGCACAAGACAAGTGTATTCACAGAACTTAAGCGAAGAAAGACAAAATATATTAAGAGAAAATTCCAAATTGGCCACAGGTGTTTTCCACTGATGCGCTAGGTCGCATGTACATGTACACTGTTCATCCTAGAAATGATGAATGTTTTTATTTGCGACTGCTGTTGGTAAATGTACGAGGACCAAAATCATTTGCGCATTTGAAAACTATGAATGGCCACCAATGCCAAACATATCGAGAAGCTACTGATTGAAGTAGGAATGATTGCGCCAAATCGATCGATGCACGATGCATTGAACCAAAAACTAAATCGAGAGCTGCATTTTTTTTTGTTCGAAATATTGTGCCGTTGCTGAATGAACAGAAAAAACAAGTATACGAAACATTAATGCAAGCGGTGGACAAAAATATTGGTGGTCTATTCTTCCTGGACGCACCTGGAGGAATAGGGAAAACATTTGTCAGTTCATTGATTTTGGCCACTATTCGATCAAGATGTGACATAGCTTTGGCGTTAGCATCATCTGGAATTGCGGCAACTCTTCTAGAAGGCGGTCGTACTGCACATTCTGAGCTTAAGTTGCCACTAAATTTAAACACAGTTGATATTCCAACATGCAATATTTCCCGATCCAGTGCAATGGGAAAATTGGCAAGCTCATTGTTAGGAAAAGTTTCATAAGTCTCGAATCAGATTTTTTACAGAAAACTGTCGGACCATCTATCGTGAACTTCTCATAGATGGCGCCACATTGGAATTCGAAATTTCTTTTTCAACAACACGTGGTGCAATGTGATATTTTGATCGATCTATAACGTAACATCGCTTTTTCTGGATTATTTCTCCTTTAATTTCATGTGCTCTATATAATTCTGAAGATTTTTTTCAACAACTAAATTACAGTTTCATTAATACAATCTTAATACATAAAAATCCAGTGTCAGCAAAATTACTGTAAGCAGTTACTAATACTATCTACACTAATAATAATATTATAAAGAGGAAAGATTTGTATTTTTGTATGTAACAAATAAACTCAAGAAGTAGTTGACCGATGTTAATAATTCTTTTTTCATTAGAAAGCTACATTATCTGTACCTAAGTATTTATGTCTACCCGTGCAAAGCCGGGACGGGCCGCTAGTATCTTATAAAATTTTGATCAAAGAGTTTAAAAAATTTGGAACAATGTTCAAAACAACTATCTAGAACAACCTGGAACAATTTTCAAAGTGTCGATTTACGAAAAAGGGGGCTTGGTCAAAAACAGTTTTTCGGTTCTAAAACCCCCATTTTTGGGTATTTTTCAAAAAAACAGTGGAACAGTGCGGAACAAACCGGGAACAACTTGGAAAAACTTCCTAAAATAGGAAAATCGAAAAAGGGGGGCTAACTTCATGCACTCACTAGGTACATACCCCTTTTTTTAAAAAAAATGAAAGTAAACAAATTTGTTGGAATATTTTTCTTTCCACAACTAATTTACAACAAATAATTGTTAACTAATTGCATACTTAATTTTAACAAAATCAAAAAGTGTGTGGCTAGACATCAACCTAGCACTACATACCACTTTTTTTTAAAAATCGTCGATCTAAACATTTTTTTTCCACAACTAATTTACAAAAAAAAAGCTACAATTAACAGCATACTCAGTTTTTAAATTACTAAAAATGTAGTGTTAACTTGACAGTCGTGAAAAAATTGCACTTCGTTGAAATCATGATCAAAACTTTGTATCCATAAGGAAAAAGATCAAAAAATAGGCTCATTTACTTAAAATTCTTTATACCTATAGAAGTCACTTTTTAATAAAATAATCAGTATCGTCTAGAGAAATGTGAAGCCAAGTACTCTTTACACTTTGACAGCTTTTATTCCTGTTACAATTTTATTTTTAAAAAATAGTACTTTTTAGAACTAATACCAGTGCTGTCTTTTGAGAAAATTTTGGAAAAATGACATACCGAAAAATACTTTGTTGCTATTTTTGCAATTACTAAAATTTTAACTTAATACGACTGAGAAATCAAATCATTTGTGGGTCTTTTGACAGATCTTTAATTTCTCTTAATACTTATTTAACATATAGAAATCATTGTGCAATTTACCAAAAGATTTCACGTACATCAAATATAACTCTAAATTTAATCATTCCTGCAGCAATAAAAAAGAAACAAAAAAGACCCAAATTGTTTATCTCAAAAGGATTCCCTTATAAATTATTCGTTGAGCTTTATAAACTTTAGCATAGCACTTTGACCTTTATCATTATCAAAAACAAAGATAAACATTTCAACAATAAAACAAATCCAAAAATACTTTACTATAGTTTAAATGTTGTATTTTTTGTGTATTTCTCAACCCTTGGAAAAAACTTTAAAAAAAAACCCTAAAGAATACATCCTTTTCAACTTAATGACATTAGAGACCGAATAGATTTCCCATTTGTTCTGTTTTATACTATACTTAGGTATACCATACCCCCTACCTTTTTCCTTTAGTATTATAAAACGACCATAATAAAGACGATTCGAATGGTATTTTTACTATTTTCAAAAAGTCAAAGTTCTAACCCCCCACCCCTCACTCCACAATTTCGAAAAATTTATTCTCAAAAGTTTTGATAAAAAGGCACACGATAAAATGAAAAATTTAACGAATAAAACAAAACTCTTTCCTGTTATTTCTCATTTTCCTAATTTGAATTTGAAACGATTACTTTTTCATTCTCTATGTTTCAATATTCTATAATGTCCTTTTTTCTATACTACAGACAGACAGACAAGAGGAGATGTATTAAGCTCGATAAAGTTTGTTTTTTATGTGTGTGTGTGTTTTTTGAATTGAAATTACTTCCTTATTTTAAGTCGAATAGACAATAAAAACCATTGCAACTAATGTGTACCTGATATAGATACATACCATAGTATATTATAGTAGTTTATATACATATAAGAGGTATAAAAGTTAGAACAACGAGGAAATTATCCAATTGCAATAATACAAAAGGAAAAGGCATCCTTTCGAGAATTTTGCACATTTCTAACTTTTTTTTTATAGTTGGCCTAGTTTTGGGTCACTTGAATGCACAAATACTCCATTATTATTTCAGTAACCTGGCTTTTTGTGCATTTTATAACTTTGTCGGTCGTCGCAATTTACTATAGGCATACACAGTACTGTAAGTATACACTACTTATGCTTCTCTGGATAGCTTGAGAGAGGTATACTTCGTTCGAGATGGAGATAGATGTTCATTATGGTCTGGTGACTGTTTAACATTTTTCTAGGATTCTATCCTGGATGTTGCATTCATAGGAAAACCGTATACTTTTTGTCCTATATACTATGAAAACACTCGGGATAATGTGCAGTCTAATGTCTGATAAGAAATAGGTACAATAAAATAGGAAAAAATATTACAAATTCCCACTTTGTTTCCTTAAAATTAAGTTGAATTCCACCAGAGATGTTGGTGTGCCACAGGGCTCTGTTCTATGACACTCTTTCTCATTTTTACATATGCGCTCTTTAAAAAAACTTTTGATCGCTTTACATGCTTCGCTGGCGATAGTACCCTTAGCTTTTTATATTAGTTTTTAAATTTACATCCCTGCTTTTCAATTGTGGATTTTCAACGGCATTGTTCGATGGCTTACCTAGACAGCATTGGAAAACTTTTTACGTTACTTTGAAAACCGTCGTGGCGGATTGTGCTCTAGCGAAATATCCAGTTGCATTTCTCCTCTTACACAATCAACCGTAATGCTAGTGCTTCCTAGAATGCTCATTGACATATCCTTGAGCCCAACTGCAACTATACTGTGAAGTACAGAGACTCGTTCTTCAGCCGTACTACATGAATGTGGAATGTCTTAAGCTCGATGTATTTTCCAGTCATTGCAATATTTAGGAATTCAAAATATAATCTCTTGCCCATTCCTAATGTTCAATTTTTGTCTTTGGCAAAACAAAAGGTAGATACCAAGAACCCCGTGATGGTTATGGCGTGTAGGACTGTCATGCCAGGGGTCTTGGGTTTAATCCTTGCCCCTACCACCTAAAAGTTTTTTTCACTGGAACTGCATGTTGCGAAAAATTAAAAAAATCCTCCAAGAGTAATTCTTGTCTTGAAGAGTGCTTTCTCAAATCAGCCGTTCGTATTCGGCATAAAAACTGTAGGTCCCTGAAATTACCCCACATAGGAATTGTTGAGAGTTGTGAGTCACTAGGCCCTATTGCGCCAAATAATTTATTAACTTATTTATATAAAAACCCCTTGATCTTGATACATATTTTTGATCTCAAAAGTTCTCCTTGTGAAATTCACATTTTGAACGTACTCTAACATAAAAGCTCTCGGGTGTGAGTATAAGAGAGTAGAAACTTTTATATGGCAAACGTCATCCAGTTAATGGCGCTGCGACTGCAACTGCAAAAGAAACAACAACAATAACAATGTATAAAATAAAAAAAATAGCAACAGCATCCCAACATCATTAAATGGAGTTCTGATCCGGAAGCAGATCCGGCATTGCGATTCCTGGATGAAAGAATGGATAAATATGCGAAGCCTTGTGTTTGTTGTGACAACAAAACGTTAAAGGAGGGAAAAACATCGAAAACTACATCCAACTGGAGAATGGCCAGAAATGAGCAGCATAGCACATAGCACACAGAGTTCCCATACCCTACCTGCCTGCCATACCTACTCGTTGTGGTAGAGTAATAAAAATAATAAAAACAAAATAAAAGCCCTGAAACTGAAACATCCACAAAGCCAGAAAACTAGATGAAAACAGAAGGAGCCAGCAAACAAACGTGCGGATGACCTAAAAAAACAGGGTTACAATTCACCTTAATCCATGTATCCTCTGCACCGACCCTCAACTCAACTCACCTCACTTCATCCCCCATCTCTTACTCCTTCAAACTACCTCACCCCACCCTCCTGCACCAGCTCTTTTTCAAACCCCAGCTATAAAGTTCTGTTTGTTTGCTTCTTCATCTCTTTTTTGTTATTTTTTCAAGAACTCAACTCATCTCATCTCATTTCAGGATCCATCGTAGTGAGTGAAGGAATGAGTAACGGATTGAGGCGAAATATTCTATATATACTGTTGCTATATTGCTACCTGGGTGTCCTAGTTTCCTTTCGTCGTCGTTGGTATTATTTATGGCCCGGTACCCTAAATGGTCGTCCGCACTAAACATTTTTATTTGTCCGCTCGTTCAGATGAAAAAACACAAAATCACTGAATAGAAAGATGATGAAAGCGGGGGGAAGGAAAATGGAGGGGGGGCAAACCGAGGGGGCTGAAGAGGCAAGGATAACTGTCAAAAAGAAACTATTTTGCCAACGGGAATTTTTCTTTCCATCCAACCATATGTAAGCTAAAATGGAGGTTTCTGTCAAATAGGCTTAAAGAAAATATAATATCCCATCATCATGTTATAACTATACCTACCTACCTACCTAGTCCTGAGCCTAAGCCCATCATCAGGTTAGTTAAGCCTGGGAAAAAAAAAATATAAACACAACTCAAATGCAAGGTATACAAAATAAAAACATCAAAAAACATCTTTTGTTCGGGTTTTTGATGAGGAATGTTAGCTAGTTCGTTTTTGTACATAGAAGACTCAAAAGAGTTTAAAGAGTCTAGGTTGTGTTGAATCTGAACACACAAAGTATATATCTATCTATGGAGAGTAAGTTTGTACTTTGCCTTGAAGCTAAGAAGAGAAAAAAAGAAAACATATCTAACCATAACAAAGTTGCCCGGTATACCTCTAACTTATCTATAAGCTGAGTAAATAATGAATTTCAAATTTTATGCTTAGAAATGTATTACAATTAAGAATTCATGAATAAACTGTTATAGGTCACTCTTGAATTTTGATTTACCTATTTTAATGCATAAGAGTAGAAGGACATTTTTATGTTTTAGAGTGAATCAAACTTATTGCATATTTATAGAACTTTGTTTTCCCTTAAGCCTGTTTAACTTTAGAATTTATTTCATTTGACTTTTTTTTTCTAAACTTTTATGTTTAATAATCTGTCAAAGTTTGCAGTTCAAAATTGTATTCGTGCTGCATAAACTCGTCGATTTTGGGGGATTAGCTGGCATTCAAGACTCTTATGATGCATATAAACCTTAAACCAGGTTTAAAACTTTGTTAACCCACGTTAACCTTATAGATGGCAGATTGTGCTTTAGCAAAATATCCAGTTACATTTCTATTCTCAAACAATCAACCGTAATGCTCGTGCTTCCTAGAGTGCTCATTGACTTATCCCTGAGCCCAACTGCGGTCGTACTGTGAAGTACAGAGACTCGTTCTTAAGCCGTACTACATGAATGTGGAATGCCTTAAAAGCGTTGTATTTCCAGTCATTTCAATATTTAGGAGTTCAAAACCAAATCTCTTGCCCATTCCTAATGTTCAATTTGTGTCTTTGGCAAAACAAAGTTTACAGTTCAAAATTGTATCCGTGCTGCATTAACTCGTCGTTTTTGGGGGATTAGCTGGGGTTCAAGACTCTTATGATGCATATGAACCTTAAACTAGGTATAAAACTTTGTTAACCCACATTAATTTTATCGGCCATTTTGCAATTCATTTGTTTTCATGGATTAGTTCAGATTCAAGACTTTTTCTAGGTATATGGGAAGCCTTAACCAGGTTTTGGACCTTAGTTAATCCACTTAAAGTCCATGATTCAAAAATTTATTTGCGGTTCAGCAATTTATCGATTTTTGGGGATTCGCTGAGGGTAAACTGATGGTAAAGGACTTTGATCATGTATATGGACTTTAAACCACGTTAATACACTTAGTAGGTGAATTTAATAATATTACTGAGCCAGAAAGAAAAAATTAAATCGAGATTATAAAACTAGACCTTGTTTTTCAGCGCTGAGTTCAATCGGGCGTTTTTTAAACACAGAACTAAGATTGCTTATTGGTGGATCAACTGAAGCTTAAAGCTATAACAATCTATTGACAGCTGTTTGAAATTGTATTTAATTCAACTTAGCGTTACCTTGCCTAAGTATTATCCAAAGTTAGTTTATTTAATACACATAAGCTTAAGAATTTTTGACAGAAAATTTGTCGAAACATTTCCGAAACTGATTTTTAACATACACGTGATAGATTTACGCCCATTTTAGTGAGTTTTTGACATGTATTTTATTTTAACTTCACCCGTTACTAGTAAAAATTTTCTATTTTGACTCAGATTTGATTTATTTACAGGATTGACGTTGTTCTTACTTACTTACTTCTTCGGTCTGGCCCACGACGTCGTCATGCCATAACCGGGAACCGAGCTGGTACTCTTTCAAAATGGTTCTCCACTTTTCCCGGTTTTTGGCCGACGTCATCTAGTTGAGCAACCCAAGGCTCCGGGCGTCCCGGTTTACGCCATCCTTTAAGCCAAGGAATGATCTTCTCCGCTGTCTTCTAACATAAATCGTACCGCAAAGGACTTCTTCTTCGCTTTTGGGTAATACGTTCTCAGACCGCTGGTATCTAACAAGCTTTATCTTTAGGTTGCTATATTAGCTTCGCGGTATATTTGTTATAACACATCGTTATACCTTCTCAGGAAATATCCTTACTCACAAATCGGGCCAACTATTCTAGGCAAGACTTATCTGGTGAAGCGAAACAAAGCTAAGTGAAATAGGGCCTAATTTTACACACCTCACCGTAAAAATAAGTTAGTCTTATTAACTTCCCATAGGAAGTTATTGTAATGGGTCCGATTTGTCAAATTGAAAATTTTGACATTTATCGACGTTTCAAGGTCCCTAGGGTCGAAATAAAAGATTTTTAGAAAGATGTCTGTGCGTGCGTGTGTACGTATGTACGTTCGTACGTCCGTTCGTGTGTACGTTCGCGACGTTTTTTTCGTCGTCCATAGCTCAAGAACCAGAAGAGATATCGACTTCAAATAAATTTTCTTATACAGATAATAAGGCAGAAAGATGCAGAAAGGGCTCTCAAGAAAATTGCGTGGGTGGTTTTTTTACCATAGCAGTTTTAAAAAAAGGTGAACATTTTTGTTAAACCTAAATATCTCATGAACCAATGACGCTAGAGACTTAAATTAAATTTTATATTATATATTGTAACGTGATACAAAACAATTATATTTTTGACTTCGACTTCGACTCAAATATCTTTTCAAAAACTTAAGGCTTCGAACTTATTTTATATTATAAGAAATATTGTTTTCAACATTCTAAAAAAAAATTAATAACAGTTGGTAAAAATTGATTTTCGACTCAAATATCTTTTCAAGACTTTGAGATAATGGCTTTAAACTACTTTTATCTTTCAAAAAATATTGTTGTCAACATTCAGTAAAATTTTCAGAACTGTTGGATTAATACAAAAAATAAAACCCTAAAAAAAACAATACTAAAACTTGAGTAAAAATTTACTTTCGACTCGAATAGCTTTTCAAAAATTAAAAATATTGGCTTCAAACTTATTTTATTTTATAGAAAATATTGTTTTTGATATTCAGTAATTTTTTTATAAAAATACAACAGTCCGTTTTTTCATAAAAAAATAAAATCTCCAAAAAATAAATGCAAATTTGGTAAGAATTGATACATTTAGACAAACTTTTAAGCAAGACAAATCGATAGACGGGATGGGAAGTTATCAGTGTGGGTCGCACCCCAGCCTTTTTTTTTTAAGAAATACACGTCATTTTCACTTAACACATGTTTTTCTTAAATTTGTACTTGAAAAGTAATAATATATCAATCGAATTTGAAAGACAATTACTATGCCAAAAAAAAAGAGGTTTCTATCAAGCAGGTCTTACTGTATGAATTCTTCAAGTTGATATAAGACACTAAAACTTTTAGTAGAAATAACTTAGACCTGCTAACCAGCTTATTTACTTCCCATCTTATTTTCATTTCTACTTCGGTTTTTTGGTCAATTTTGATTTTAGAAAGTTTCGCTTACAAGCTTAACATTTATTAACAGTTTGACTAACAAAATAGAAACATTGAAAACAAACACACAATAAAAAACTTTAGCAAGCACTATTTTTTTTATTTAATTTATTTTTTGATAAAAGTATATAAAATGCTAATTTCTGAATAAAAACAGTGAAGCCTGCTTTATAAAAACGGCAAAACATACTATTTCTTTTAGTTAACCAAGTTTTTAACTTAAGGATAAGTGAAATAAAATAAAGTAAGTGAATTTAAAAATTCAACTAAGTAAAAATTTAAGTCAATATTATTTAAGAACGTGCTTGTTTAAATTTAATAAAGTTTTATTTTTTAATGAAATACACGTTATTTTTAACCAATCACATACTTATCTGAAATTTTTCTTTCAAAGTTGGTGAGCGGTCTTTTCAAAACTAAAGTTGTATAAGAAACTACGACGTTTATTTGAAACAGCTAAGATATGTTAATCAGATTATTTACTCCCCATCTTATTTTCATTTCTACTATAAGGACTTATTATTTCTTTTCTTCTTATTCTTATTTCTCTTCTTCTATCCTTTTGAACCCTTTTTCAAAGAACAACAATTTAAAGGGATAACATCGATCCACACTTTTTCACAAAGCCTAATCATCAACAATCTGGTGTAGTTTACTCTCACCCTTTGTTTACATAAGCACCAAAGATTAAAACTGATGTTCCACAAGTTACCCTCCTCGGGCCAGTATTTGTTTTTTGTATCTCTATAATTCGCCTTTAAGTGTTTTACACACTATACCTTCCCCCCAAAAATAAAAATTGATTATTCTATCGAAAAATATTTATTTATTTTACTGATGATTCCTTAAATTATGAGCATCTGTTATGGCAGTGTCCTTTGTTTAATTATTTACGAGTAGCGCAGCACTTTTATACTTATTTTAAACAAAAGCAAAACAAGGGATGATTGCACGATTAATTTATGCATGGTGTTTCGTTGCGTTCGTTAGGGAAAAAGGCAATGAAAACCTTATTAAAATAAATGCAAAACAAACTGCAAGTGGATTTCCTGGAGGTTTACCTACGCACTGGTTGCCGTTGTCATTTGCCTGGTGTTGGTGTAGATATGTCATCAGAAGTGGTGAATGTGAATGCACTTTGGAGAGAGAGTGAGTTTTTGCATTGAATTTGCATTTTGATAATAAAACCGCACTGAATGCACTCAAATTCGAACGCGTGTGTCGTGTGTGTGTCGCTAGTGACACAATGTACGTGACATTTACCCGGACTTTTCGCATATAAATCGAGTGAGAAAGTGTGTTCGACGCGTTCATTTGCAAATATACAAACATATAGGTATATATTATAATATTAACCCTCTTTCACTTCTGACACCCACTCTGAATCAATTTTGATGCATGCAGTGGGAAAATTGCATGAATTTGTTTAATAAAAGGGTCTATATAGTCTGTCAATGTAAACGTCATCGTCACGGTCACGTCACGTTTGTTATATCGAAGTGATTACCTTTCATGTGGTCATCTGGATAAAGGGTTGACACCTCACTTCTTCGACTTCGACGAAATCGTGGTCTGCCTCGACGGTAATTGAGTTACAACTAAATTGAGGCTTTATTATTAACTTCCCCCTCCGTTTCTGTTTTCATTGTATTGTAGATGCTTATTATGCGTATTTCGAAGCTAATGAAGTTTTTGGTATATTGAAGGACTTTGCGCATAGAAATCACCAAAACCACTTAATGTCATCAATCATCCGCCTTATTCATCAAGACTGAGATAACAGAGAGATTGCTGAGTGCCTGCACAAGCACTGCTGCTTATGACATCCGGCGGCGCGGCATAGTGATTATTTTAGGATGCTCTTCAACAGGACCAAAAATAAATAATTACGTTTACGACCTTTCTTTCAAAAATAACAACGAACCAAAAATTCACACAGAATGAAGACGAAAAGAAAAGATAACATCCTTTGCATCGCTTCTCGGTCTCACCATAACTAAACGAGAGGATGTTTCGGTTTCGGTTCGATTCGAAGATATTTTAATTTTTGAAATGCCTTGAAATAACAACAAAACATATCAGTGACAGTGAAACCAGCAGTGCTCATTAGGACAAAAATGCAATGCTCTCTCAGATGTTTATCCTATTTTTGGAAATAAGTAAGTACGCATCTTTTCAAAATGAGGGTGGTACACAGTCTACACGGTCACACTGTAACGTAACACAGGCAGACGCTCATTCGTATCCGCGTGACTTCTTTTAGATAAATGACTAAAAATATTTCAAGATTGCGATGAGAAGATGTTTATGGAATTTGGCGGGCGACATCGAGTTGTAGCATATTTCCTATCTATGTACATTTTTCGTTATGTTAGTCTTCATGAGTTCTGACTGAAGTCGTCTGAATTTGAAGATATGAAGAGAGAGATGGTTTTTGAAAATGATTTATAGCCGAAGCAGCTTCTATATCAAGGGTTCGTTGACAGTTGGACATATGACGTTGTTACGGAACAATACTACGAGAGACAAAGACAAAACAACTCAACACAAAAAGATGTCTAACATCTAAGGGAGGAGTGCGAGTATTTTGAAAAATTAATAAAAATACAAGTCTTGACTTTTATTGCATCTATTGGCTTGTTCCATTTAATTTGATTGTGTGATAGTTGTTGAATGGATGTGTGTTGTTTTTGGGGGAAGACAGACTTTATTTCAGGAAATTAGGGGGCTATTAGTATAAAATTAGGTTTTTATTCTTCTTAATTTTTTTCGGCAGGTATATAAGTTAAGATTTATTTTATAGTGAATTAGCTATAATGGGTCTATATTGAGGGTCTATATTGAGGGTGACTAGATTTAGGAAATTGTGTAATTTTAGCTTTTTTCGGATATAATGTTCGATTTTTTTAACTTCCTCAAAATAAATTTTGACAGATTATAGTTTTAAAGTGCTGAAAAACGTATTACAATTATTTCCAGTATCTTAAGAGAAAAAGCCATTATCCTTGCAATTTTTGTATTTGATTGACAAAAAAATAATTTTATGGGTAAGATGTTATTTTCTTGCAAAATTGAAAATAAACGTCATCCACAATAATATGATTGATGATTTAGCCTCCGAAGTGAAAATTGACTTCATCATTGGAGATGATTTTTCGATTAAAATTCGAGTCTTTTTGGTGTATTTCAAGGAACCAATCTTGGGAAGATACAAGTTGGTGGTAATGGGTTGGCTTGAGTTATTTTGGTAACTGAAACTTTAAGATCTTTTAGAGTTTAGTTTAAACGCAAAATAGAGTTTTATGTAGTTGGTGGAATTCTTTATTCTAAAGATCAATAACAAATCTAGGCTTTAGTTAACGGTTTTGAATTTTGCACATCCCTTACTTTTATCCCAAAAAGTTCAATTTTGTTCACCTATTCTTATATTACCGCCACCCGAAAAGGTACTTTAAAACTTTATAGCTCGGCCACAGTTTACAACATTTTTGTACAGAATTTTAACAATCTCGATGGGTTGTTAAATCATGTATTGTTTCACTTTTAGTAATGGCATGTTTTTCCTTTGTGAAATTTTGAAGGATGGGAGATGACAGCGTTCCAAAGAGCAGGTTATTTAAAATGAAACCTCTTATTCAAAAGTTTATATTTTTCGAATTTAAGGTGGCCAGACTAGTTTTTTCCACTTGAAAAACGGACCAATTTTGGAGTTTTTGCAACCTTGATATCGATTAAGACTCATTACTTGGTGCGCTATATATAATGGGTGATTTTTTTGAGGTTAGGATGTTCATGCATTAGTATTTGACAGATCACGCGGGATTTCAGACATGGTGTCAAAGAGAAAGATGCTCAGTATGCTTTGACATTTCATCATGAATAGACTTACTAACGAGCAACGCTTGCAAATCATTGAATTTTATTACCAAAATCAGTGTTCGGTTCGAAATGTGTTTCGCGCGACAAATTTTGTTCAGCGATGAGGCTCATTTCTGGTTGAATGGCTACGTAAATAAGCAAAATTGCCGCATTTGGAGTGAAGAGCAACCAGAAGCCGTTCAAGAACTGCCCATGCATCCCGAAAAATGCACTGTTTGGTGTGGTTTGTACGCTGGTGGAATCATTGGACCGTATTTTTTCAAAGATGCTGTTGGACGCAACGTTACGGTGAATGGCGATCGCTATCGTTCAATGCTAACAAACTTTTTGTTGCCAAAAATGGAAGAACTGAACTTGGTTGACATGTGGTTTCAACAAGATGGCGCTACATGCCACACAGCTCGCGATTCTATGGCCATTTTGAGGGAAAACTTCGGAGAACAATTCATCTCAAGGAATGGACCGGTAAGTTGGCCACCAAGATCATGCGATTTGACGCCTTTAGACTATTTTTTGTGGGGCTACGTCAAGTCTAAAGTCTACACAAATAAGCCAGCAACTATTCCAGCTTTGGAAGACAACATTTCCGAAGAAATTCGGGCTATTCCGGCCGAAATGCTCGAAAAAGTTACCCAAAATTGGACTTTCCGAATGGACCACCTAAGACGCAGCCGCGGTCAACATTTAAATGAAATTATCTTCAAAAAGTAAATGTCATGGACCAATCTAACGTTTCAAATAAAGAATCGATGAGATTTTGCAAATTTTATGCGTTTTTTTTAAAAAAGTTCTCAAGCTCTTAAAAAATCACCCGATATAATAGTGCTGGAATCATCGGACCTTATATCTTTTGAAATTAACACCGTAGGCTTCATTATCCTACATAATCTACAAATAAAGTTTAAATCTCTCTCGAATTATTTATACATTTTTTTTTATATTGTGCGCGCACTAAAGGGGTTATGAATACCCTTATAATGATTACACACCGTGCGAGCAATTAGGAAAGGAGGATAGGATTAGAAAGGAGAAACCGATGCACATTGGTTTTGAATATCTGCACATTGTAATGAGTTTGAAATATTGATCCTGGTAAAGCATTCCACATTCGTGTAGTGCGGCTAAAGAAAGAATCTCTGTACTTAACAGTACGTCCGAAATTGGGCTCAAGGGTTTGTAAACTGATGGGCATTCTTAAAAGAATAGGTATTGGGTTGAATTGTTTTGCAACTGGCTATTTCACTAGATCATTGCAACTGGCTATTTCACTAGATCATTGTTTATAAAAGTAACGATAAAACAATGACAGGCATGAGACCTTGCGGTGGCGGTGTTCAAGAGAAGCAAATGTCTTGGTAAGAGAACGATCTCCAATCATTTTTAGAGCTCTTTTTTCAATTTTATCCAGAAGACTCAAGCACCTTATAGGAGCACCAGCCCAAATATGAGAGTTATTCTCAAGTTTTGGACAAATAAAAGCTTTGTAAATTATAGCAAGATCAGAAGGGGTAAAAAACTTCTTGCATCGTCTGAGAAAACCTAAATACTTAGCAGCATTTTTGGCGATGTCAAATATGTGATCACTGGTTTGTGTGGCACATACCTAGGACTGATAATTGTTCAGTCTCCGCGATACAAGTACCACTCATGAAAAGTGGCATTGGGGGAGGGTTACGCTTTTGCGACAGTAGACAGCACTGAGTTTTCGAAGCATTAAATTCTACACGGTTTTTGAATCCCCATTGAACAATGCTGTCAAGATCAGAATTTAATGAGCTTATCATACACTGCCGTTGGTAGTCCACATCCGAAGAACAAGGATGAGAATCTAAAAACGAATATGAAAAGCTGAGGGTACTGTCATCAGCCAAACAATTTAGTGGGTTACTAGTTTCAGACAAAAGATCATTTATAAATATAACGAAGAGCGTTGGAGACAAAACGGAGCCCTGGGGCACACCAGCGTTTCTTTTGTGAATATCAGATTTGAACCCGTCCAATACTACTTGAATTGGACGACCCGGGTCAGCGGATTTGCGAATGTAAACATCTTTTAGTACTCTAGCGACTGTACGAGTGCGAAAGAAAATTTGTCCCATAGAAACGTTTACGCTTTCAAGTACAGGAGGAGCTATGTCACTCATTGGCAGCATCGAATTAACAGCAAACTGTGCTGCAAGCAAATTGGCTTTATCAATCGAACTTACTAAAGTAGTGTCATTGGAAACGAGCGTAGGAACTGACGATGACGTAGTATTGCGCACATTTTTTACAAATTACCAGAAATTTTTACTACATTTGGGACATTGTAGTATTTATACAAAATGTAAATCTGATGATTTTCCAGTAAATTAAATAATAAAGATAACTTAGTTAATACTCCAGAAATTTGTAATGATTTTTGCTAACAACTTTCAACAATCATTCATTGACAGTGAAGTACAAAAAGATGAGAATTTATTTCTTTAGCTGCAAGACTTTCACCAGACTACCTTTAGTAACATTCAAATGACCTTAGACAAAATTGTACGTTATTTGGCCTTACTTAAAGATGATTGTTCTTCTAGGCCAGATGGGGCATTTCCCCTTCTTTGCGTATTTGCATTATCTCTAAGCTCAGGTAAATTTCCAACCCTATGGAAGAAGGCATTTATTAAACCAGTTATTGTAACAGGGTAAAAAGTCTGACATTAGTAATTACACACCAATCTCTAAACTGTCCTGTATTCCCAATTTGTTTGAACAAGTTGTTTGTGATTGTTAAAACTTTTACTGCAAGAATATTATATGTTATCAAAAACATAGTTGTACGCGAAAACGCTTGACAATTACTAATCTAAAGCTTTTGAACAACTTTCTCATGACATCATCACATTTAAGTTGAAGGCAATTGGGTTTCTACCTCAATTCATCACATGGTTATCTTCTTAATTTCAAGATAGATCACTGCAAGTAAAATTCAGAATTTATTTCTCCAACTCTTTCATTGACAAATTTGGAGTTCCCCAGGGTAGTCATCAAGGACCTTTACTCTTTATTTTAGCTCTTAATAATGTATCTCTTTGGGAACGATACAGTAACATTTTAATCTATCGGGATGATGGTATGAAAATCTTTAAAAGCATAAAATCTCGAAGCGATCGATTACAACTTCAAGAGCATATAAACAGTTATTTTATTTGGTACAAAAAGAATGGGTTTAATCTTAGCCTTATTAAATACTAGGCAATGAATTTCACTAAAAAATGTAATCCTATTTTGATTGATTATAGAATATTTCAGCACTTTATACATCGCGTTCATAGTTTTAAAGATCTTAGAGTTCTTTTTAATTCCAATCTAAATTTCACGAAGCATATAAATTCGATTACAAAAAAGTGGTTGAAAATTGCATACTTTTTTCAGTCTGTTTTTAATTAAATTTAAGTCATATGTAATTCCTAAAGGTTCGAGAAACTTTCCAAATCCAAAATAAAATCAATCAATAAGTGTTTACCTATTGCAAAAGTTTTGAATCTAAATCAAAATTTCTCCTTAGATCTTTAGATTGTTTCTGCAACAGTTAGGTAAAGGCAAAGGTACCCTACCTATTAAGGCAACATGTGGCATCTGCAGCAGCAGTAGCAGTAAGAGTAGCATTAAAACCAATTCAACCATCTCATTATATACATAGATTTGAAATTGGTTTTCTCTTATGATTGCTATGGGTTTGTGTTTTTTTTTATTTTATTTTCTCCTCAAACATTCACGGAATATGATTGGTAAAATTTGTCACGTTTTTTCCTTTCCGTTCATATTGAACATAAGGATATTTTCATGGTTACTTTCGAAAGTACTTTTGGAGTTTGTTTTTGGAGCTAAATCACACAAAACTACAAACGTAAAATCGAACTTCGTTACGGTAGTTAATAAATTTGAAACGTAGCCATGTCCTTACATATACGAATAGATTTTCCTTCGACTTTGCTCCCCTATTTCGTAAATATTTTCCAACTCTGCACCTGAAAGGAGTTTTCTCTTTTTTTTTTTTGCTGTATGCGAAACCATTGCACCCGTCAAAGTATGATTATCAACATGAAAAACAGCCCAAGGAAGATGAAGTGGGCACAGAAGAAGGATATACCTCCTAAACCTACCGAACGTAATATCGATTTTCAGTTTATGTCTAGTTATGCGAGTTTCAATTTCCTTTTTCATAGGTTTTTGTGTTGTTTTTTCTTTTTTCTTTTCTGTTCATCACATTTCTTCCTGTTTGCTATTATTTTTCCCTAGGTAGTCGTATTTATGTCTGCTGTGGAACGAAAGTTATGGTATGTACATTTAGATATGGTATACCTACGTTTATCCTTACCAAAAAATAATTTGTTAGAATATGAAGAGCAACATCATGGGTGGAAAGCAATTTACATTAATTTCCAACAAGGACCTTTTGAACGTTATACCTATGTTTGTCTACAATATAGTAGCTACAATGCATATACCTATGTACCTTTAGGTTTTTGGATAGAAAAATGCTCTTTGCCTTTGCTTTATCTTTTGCTTTTGCCGTTGCTCTTGGGTTGTTGCTGTTTTTGAGAAAGCGAAAGCAGTTATCCCTTCAACTTTGGTTAGGTACATATTATATAAAAATTCGTTCATTTAAAGGACTCTGAAGATGGTGTTTTGGATTTGTAAATAAAAAAAAAACTAATTTTTGTGTACAAAATTTCAATTGTTAAAAGTGTGTGAATAAAAATTGCGGTTACATAGAATCTCAATAGTTATATAGGCCTTCGCGTTGGGCGCCATTTTGATTTAAGAGAAAATGTTTTAAGTTAAATAACTATAGCTCATATTATATTTAAGTTTTTGAGACTAAAATTATTCTTACCTATCAGTATTAGTTTTTAAATGTTTTGCGAAGAAAAAAATATAATTGTACACAATTTAAGACAATTAAATCAACTTAATTTTTTATTTCAATTTAAGAATCTACATCAAATAATATAAATTATTTATCAGAATTGTTTATGTAAATTAAATAAATGTTTGTTTGTTGTAATAATTTCAGTTTTTTCTTTCGATGTTTTCTATGTTTTTGTGTTCTTTACTAATTTGACATTAATACTTAGCGTAGAATCACAGAAACAAGTTAAAAACTTAATTTGTTGTCTTGCAATATTTTCTATGTTCTTTTTAATCACTGGATATTAGCTTATTGAAGCATTTTCCTGTAGAAAACGAGTTTTCAGAATTTGTATGTCAAATAATAAGATGTTTGTTTGCTGTGATATTTGAGTTTTCGTTAGATGTTTTCTATGTGTTTGTGTTCTATGATAATTTGATATTAATACTTAGCGTAGAATCACAGAAACTGGTTAAAAAGTTCTTATACATGAGAAGGGAAAATTTTGAATATTGTCGTTATCGTTGTTTTGCAATTTTTCTATGTTCTTTTTAATCACTTGATATTAACTTATTGAAGCATTTTCCTTCAGAAAACGATAAATTAGAATTTGTATGTCAATTAATTAGATATTTGTTTGCTATGAAATTTAAATTTTGTATGTGCGATGTTTTCAATGTTTTTTTGGGCTACGTTTATTTGATAGTATTACTAAGTGTAGAACTCCAGAAACTGATTAAAAACTGCTTTTACATATGAGAAGGTAAAATTTAAAATATTGCCCTTATCGTTGTCTTGTAATGTTTTCTATGTTCTTTTTTATCACATGATATTAACTTGCTGAAGCATTTTCCTATAGAAAACATAAGAATTTGTGTGTCAAATAATTAGACGTTTGTGAAATTTGAGTTTTTTTATGCGATGTTTTCTATGTTTTTTGTGGGCTAACTTTAGAAACTAGTTAAAAACTTCGTATGCATATGAGAAGGGAAAACTTAGAATATTGCTGTTATCGTTGTCTTGAAATATTTTCTATGTTCTTTTTAATCACTTGATATTAACTTATTGAAACACTTTCCTGCAGAAAACGATTCATCAGGATTTGCATGTCAATTAATTAGACATTTGTTTGCTGTGAAATTTAATTTCTTGTGTGCTATGTTTTCTATGTTTTTTTTGAGGCTTTGTTTATTTGATATTATTACGAAGTGCAGAACTCCAGAAACTGGTTAAAAACTTCCTGTATACATATGAGAAGGAAAAGTTTAAAATATTGCAGTTATCGTTATCTTGTAATGTTTTTTATGTTTTTTTATATCACTTGATATTAACTTATTGAAGCATTTTCCTACAACAAACGTGTAATCATAATTTGTGTGTCAAATAATTAGACGTTTGTGAAATTTTAGTTTTTTCATGTGATGATTCCTATGTTTTTTGTGGGCTTACTTCAGAAACTGGTTAAAAACTTCCTGTATACATATGAGAAGAGAAAATTTAGAATATTACTGTTATCGTTGTCTTGCAATGTTTCCTTTATTATTTTAAATCACTTGATATTAACTTATTGAAACACTTTATCCTGCAGAAAACGGTTCATCAGGATTTATATGTCAATTAATTAGACATTTGTTTGCTGTAAAATTTAACTTCTTGTGTGCGATGTTTTCTATGTTTTTGGGTGACTTTGTTTATTTGATATTATTACTAAGTGCAGAACTCCAGAAACTGCTTAAAAACTTCATGAGAAGGGAAAATTTAAAATATTGCCATTATTGTTGTCTTGTAATGTTTTCTATGTTATTTTAAATCATTTAATATTAACTTATTAAAGCAACTCATTGCAGAAAACGAGTAAAAATACTGTTCTTTGATAATTTTACATTATTTGATACTAAACTAGTTTTTATGTATTCAAAAAATGTGTGCAGAAATATTCTATGTTTTTAGATCTTATTGTGAATTTTGTATTAACAAAGAAAAACATTGCATTAAAAAGGGATGATAATATTTTAAGTTTTTGACTTGCTTAATTGCTATAGAAATTCTCAATTATAAGTCCTGAAGTTGACAAAGCTATTTTTTTACTATTTCAATTTCAATGCGTTATTTTGTCGATGTTTTTTTTTAATGGCCTATCACTTCATTTTTTCTCAAATTTGTCGTTTGTAGGTTAAGAAAATATTTTATAGGTGTTGGTATTGCTATGTTATGTTTTCTATGTTTTTTTAAATTTTGCAAGGATTAAAAGAAAACATCATCTTCTGTTTTTAAGGGCGAACAATTATATTTTGTCCCGCGATGTTTTCCATGTTATTAAAATGTGCCGTATTGATATTTTCCAGTGCCAACTTTTCTGTTTTTTTTTTAAATATCTTTTTTAACCTTTTTGAACTAAAAAAGGACACTGAAAAATATTAACATGATCAAACTTAATTTTTTTGCTAAATAACGGGAAATTATAAGACAATAAACTCCTTATACAAAAATTTCATATTTTCTATGTTTTTGATTTTTTGTGTAAACTAAACAATGACATCCAAACATATGAAAAATAACTTCCTATGGGAAGTTATAAGACGAGACAAACATTTTATTTTTAAAGATTATTAATGGTATATTATTAAGAAAGTACAATAAGTTCTTAAGAACTTAATTTTGAGCTGGTACTTTGCAAATTTTATGCAATTAATCGTGTGAATTATTAAATTTAAGTTATCGAAAAACTCAAGCCTCCTTTATGAAGTTTCTGTGCTTACGCCTTCTTATAATTTTAAAGCTGATTTTTTGTATATACAAGGAAGTAAACACAAAAAAAATTAAAATTAATTTTGGTTAAACGATCAAACATTTCTATTTTCCATAATAAGTTAGGAAATATCAGTTCTAGAGAAAAAAACGTTATAACCAAAGTTGAAGATAATTTAATTTTGAAAAACTTTTATTACAACCATAAACTTGTTTCAGTTCAAAACACGAAAGTAATTTAACAAAAACAAATCCTCTTCGAATTCAAAATGGCGTCCAACGCAAGTTCCTGAGGTTAATAAAAAACTTTACCACCCATTTCTCTGTGAATTAAATAGTGTTAAGTGGTAAAAATATGTATCGAAGTAATTTTGATAAAACTCAATCTGTGAATATAGTCCTGAGGACAAACTCCACCAGCAAGTCCTTTCAACTTCATTTTACCCTAAAAGACAAACGAAAAAATAAATGTCTGCACTCTTGTTCCTGTTCTAATCAACACACTCTTCTGCAGAGGTAATTTTTTTTTATTTTTATTATTCTATATTTTGTTGTTTGTGTGGTTGAAGTCTTTTCCATTTTGTGTGCACCTGTGGGTGGTGGTGGTGATGGTGCTTTTGTATTCAAGGACTTTTGTTTTTGTTTGGTTTCCTGCTTCACAATCGAAAAGGCCACCTGTCTCCCATCACTGTGCGTTTTTCTTTGTTTTTGATGTTTATTTTCGAGGACCGATGATGATGACGATGCCGATGCCGATGGTGATGTTGGTTGCAATACCAGAACTCAACATGGTCTCGGTCTGGCTAGTCCTTTTTGTTTTTCTATCTCCCTTTCCTCTTTGCATTTCAAATTGAAAACTGAAGTTCATTCAGTCATTTCAATTCGCTTAATTAACAAGAAAATTTTTATTGAAGAGGAGTTGACATATTTTGAGGGTGAATAACATATTAACAAGGACTAAAACACATTCGGTTCTTATATATATTTTGGTGTTTTTCTAAAACGGTAGCATTTTTTGAAATCAAAATATTTGGCAATTATTAACATTTCGTCGTTGAACTGCGACACACACATATGTTTTTCAAGGACATCCTTAAGTTCTCTTTAAAAATATCGAAACAAGGTGTGTTTTCCGCGCGTTTTTTTTTTTTTTTTTAAACAACATCCTTGAAATGGTATTTTCATTCCGGCCTGAATTCGTACAACAGTATATCCTTTTTTTCTGAGATGGTTAAGCTTGTTTTAAAGCGCACACAGGTGGCTGTGTTCGGTGTGTAACCAACCGACCAGTCTTTCAATCTTAGCCATATCCACCATCTATCCTAAGCGCCAAGCTCCAAGCGTATATGTATATACTTCACCCTTCACAGGACTCATGGTTATGCATAATGTATGAAGTGAAGGAGTGCAAGGACCTGCTGCTGTTGTCGTGTCGTGTCGTCTGTTTCTAAATCTTTTCTATTTTCTATTTTTTATTTTGTGTGTTGTGGGGCTTCTCGAGTGTTATTATTTTTGCAACATCTATGTGGGGATGCTGTTGCTGCTGCTAGTGCCGGCTGTAGAAGATGAATTTAACGTTCCACTGCTTTGGCGTGGGCTCCCCCGCCGGTATAGCTGTTGCCATCACTGATGCTTCTACCAGCAGCCACAACTAAAATGAACGCATTTACATTGCACTCCAGAGAGTTAGCTACATGCCTCTGGAAATCTGAATGAAGCTGAAAGCTGAACTAAACATCCAATGTCTCTGGGAGTCCTTCAACAGCTGCAGCCGGCAAACAACAACAACAATAACAATGTCAACTTTGCACAATAATGAGTATGCCTACCTACCTACAACTTACGATGTAAGGACTCTGTGAAGCGTATGTGTTCCTTGGTCTTGGTTGTAGATGATGATGGCGCTGGCTGATGTTGGTGGTGCGGTGATGCGGTGATGCCACTGCTGCCGGCCTCCGCCGCTGTTGCAGCACATGGAACTGAAGAGGTATTTAGCGAGAGGTGATTTTGAAAATTTCTAGATGATGGATGATGAGGATGCAAAAGGATTATGAACCACACTTTACTATGGGTGATGCTTATATGGAGACTGTGTGTTCAGTGACAGGGTGGCAGTGAGATGTGGCAGCAGTGTCGAATGCATCACCATGGTTCTGATGACAACGCCGCCGCAGCGCCGCCGCCAGCATCTCGACCAGGACAAAATTTACCCAGTGATTTGGGAATGAGATTGTGTCTTGATTATGTCGACGAGTATACAAGAGAAGAACGACACAAAGTCATAGCATTAGAATGCACGCGGTGTTGACGAGCGAAATTATTCTGCAACGCACTGCACTGCAGCACTGCACTGAACTGACTGGAGTGACGACACTGATTAGACAAGGGAATGCAAGTGAATTTGATTGTGAGAGATGCGAGACTGGAGAATGTTTTCGATGAGAATTTCAGTATTTTAGAATTTGCAATTTTAAAGTTTTGTCTTTTTAATAGAGTCGTGAATTTTGCAACTGATTTGAAATTTCAAATAACGAAGGCCAGGAATAGGCATGTTTTGGAGATGCATAAAACCCCGCTTGGGACACAAAAAAAATAACACAGATTTTTATTCGTAACTCGTTTGAATAAGTTCGATGCAACATGCTCGATTCAACATTGGACATTGAAAATGTTCGATGCAACATTTTTGATGCAACATTATCGATGCAATGTTTGACACCGGACATGTTTAATTGAATATTGAACTTGTTCAATACAAAAATTGTATGCCTTATGATGATCGAATTTCGAACATATTTGATGCAATCTTGTTGGATGCAACATGTTTGATTGAACATCGAACATGTTCGATGCAACATTTTTCATGTAAAAAGGTAAATGCAACATGAAGAAATAAATTAGATGAATAAGTTCATTTTTCGTCAATATTTAGGTCTGATACTTAATGCTCTTATACTGCTTTCCCTGCAAGAGGCCCAAAGAAAAAAAAGTTGCTTTTGTTAACACCCTTCATGTGCTATATGTTGGTCAAAAAGTTTCGCAATTAACTAAGAGGAAGTAAGAAGAGTACTGCTCCTACTTTTTTAGTAAAATAAGAGGCATAAACCAAGATCAAAGGACGGGAAAGTATAACAATGTAGCAAGTAACAACTTTACCGATTTTTAAAAATTTGAACTTCAGTTGGAAGATTTCAGTATTAAACTTCTTTGATTTTGTAAAACTAGGATCAAATACATACCGACTATTAAATAATGTTTATGAACATACCTGAAACGAAAGAAAAAAATTGTATTAGTTTAGTGAAATATTTTTAATTTTTTTTGTTGTGCGAAAATAAATGTCAGTTATAAAACAAAGAAAAAGAGGCAGTGACCCGAAACTGATGACCTTTAATTTTTGAGAAAAAAAATCGATCTCTGATTTTTTTTGCAAAAATTAATAAATTTAAAAACAAAATAAAAACAATAACAATAAAAATAGAAATAGGTAAGTTTCGTTATTTTATTAACTTCCCATAGGAAGTTATTGTAATGGGTCCGATTTGTCAAAGTGAAAATTTTGACATTTCTCGACGTTTCAAGGTCCCTAGAGTCGAAATAAAAGATTTTTAGAAAGATGTCTGTGCGTGCGTGTGTACGTACGTCCGTACGTCCGTACGTTCGCTTCGTTTTTTTCGTTGTCCATAGCTCAAGAACCAGAAGAGATATCGACTTCAAATAAATTTTGTTATGCAGACAATAAGGGAGAAAGATGCAAAAAGGGCTCTCAAGAAAATTGCGTGGGTGGTTTTTTTACCATAGCAGTTTAAAAAAAAGGTGAAAATTTTGGTTAACCCTAAATATCTCATGAACCATCGATGCTAGAGACTTGAATTAAATTTTATATTATATATTGCAACGTGGTTCAAAACGAGTATATTTTTGGAAAAATCCAATTAACGGTTTTTTTTATATATTGAGATATTGGCTTTAATTTACTTTTATCTTTCAAAAAAAATTGTTGTTAATATTGAGTAAAATTTTGAAAAAAATCGAATTGACAGTTTTTTAACAAAAAATTAAAAACCTAAAAAAAATTTAACAAAAGTTGGTAAAAATTGATTTTCGACTCAAATATCTTTTCAAAAATTGGAGATAATGGCTTCTAACTAATTTTAACTTATAAAAAATATTGTTTTTAACATTAGAGCAAATTTTGAGAAAAATCGAATCGACAGTTTTTTTTACAAAAAATAAAAACCTAAACAAAATTTATAAAAGTTGGTAAAAATTGTTTTTCGACGTAAATATCTTTTCAAAACTTTGAGACATTGGCTACAAACTAATTTTATCTTATAAGAAATATTGTTTTCAACATTCGATAAAATTTTGAGAAAAATCGAATTGACATTTTTTTTACAAAAAATAAAAACCTAAAAAAACAATACTAAAACTTGGTAAAAATTTACTTTCGACTCAAATAGCTTTTCAAAAATTAAAAATATTGGCTTCAAACTTATTTTATTTCACAGAAAATATTGTTTTCGATATTCAGTTTTTTTTTGTAAAAATCCAACGGTCCGTTTTTTTCATAAAAAATAAAATCTAAAAAAAAATAGTACTCAAATTTGGTAAAAATTGATACATATAGACAAACTTTTAAGAAAGACAAATCGACAGACGGGATGGGAATTTATCAGTGTGGGTCGCATCCCAGCCTCTTTTTGTTTTTTTTTTTTAAATAGTTTAGACGAAAATCGATTTTGAAATATTTAGTATAATATTTTTTGAAGTTTGTTTCTAAACAAAAAATGCCAAGTTTCTCAAATATAGTACCTTTTGCCAAAAACGTTCGCAAGGTATATCATTGTTCATAAATACATAGATATAGATTTAAGCGAATTTGAAACGACGAGTTTTTTTTTATACCCTGAAAAAAATTGGACAGCTTTTATCTTCCCTTGTAGAATTTCTGCATTTAGAACTTTCACTCTGCCATTGTTTTGCGGCTACAAAAATATTTAGTTTCAAAACTGTATAAATTTAAATCCCAATTTGAATACAAGAAACTGAATTTAAAACTTGAACAGATGTTAAAAAAAAACCGACATAGCTAAAGTCAACCGCAATAAATTGCTCAATTTACCTTTTACACTTTATTGATTCCTTCCTGATGATGCTCAGACTCAGAACTAATGGTTGCATAAATTATTATTGCCTTATTCCCTTCATTCCTGTAGTATATAGCTTCTATAGGATAACTTTTAACACTTTAAACACCATAGTTTAGTTATTCAAGGGAGAGAGAGAGAGAGTGTGAAAGATAAAGAAGAATGAAAAGACTTTCGTTCCATTAATTAACAAACACTACAGATTCCAAGGCGTGACCATACTATCAACGGATCCAGCAATTTTCACACCATCCCCTCACCCGCTCCCCCCTCTATTCCCTTAAATCTATCCTTTGCTCCGCACTGTCATCGTTTAATCGAGGAAAGGTCAAGTGGAAAAATGTGGAAAGAAAAGCTTTTAGTTTTGTATTTTAGCCTGGCTAACGTTTACGTTATTCAACCCCTCATTAGTTTTTTGAAAAAAAAGAAGGATTTCAATATTAAAAAACAAAGTTAAAAATATAAAATCAAACCAAACCATGGTCTATAGTCTCAATTGTAGTATCCTATGGCAACGTCAAGATCAGAGCTTAGGCAAGGAACACAACGATAGAAAACAAAAAATATAAAAGAAGCAAATAAACATCCTTCATGAATATTCAATGGAACTGAAGGAAATAGCAACACAGCAAAATACAAAAAAGAAGTCTGATCCGGAGAGATAATTGCCTGTGGCGGGTAGAAAATACCCAACTTCCTCTTTTCACTATCTCCCCCGCATGTATAGCGTCCGTCATGGAACTAAAACTTTAGATACAATATCCTTTGGACGAATATATGTATGCATATACTCCATCAGTAAAAGTTTTCGTCCCAAAGCGACATAGACGAACGACCGACCGACCGACCGACTGACTGAACAACGTTATGGTACCAAAGGCATCGAATTGAACATAGGTTTAGATAGATATATAGCTATAGAAACACTGCTGGTAAAATCTATATCAGGGAAGAATATTGGCCAGCTAGCAAGTCGAGTTGAGCTATAAGCTGTTGGAGCTGAAGCTGAACTGAACTAAACAGAGTCGAGTCAGCCAATCGTTCCTAAATCAATTTCACCATTTCAAATTTCATTGTGTATCTTTGTGTCTTCTGGCGTGGAAGGCACGCCTCGCCTCTGGAACTGTATACACAACACACATATCTCAACAGCACACATGATGGTCTTCCACCATGGATACTATGGATACCAAGGATATACCATCATCCAACAGCAACAGCAGCAGCAGCAGAGGGGATAATTCTTATAGTATCTATAGAGAACTTCAAGCTTCTTGGTGGACTTTGTCATAGATCATTTAAAAGCAACCGACGCACGATGCAAACATTTAGCTATTTCTTTTGGATTTTGATAGAGACACATGGTTTGGTTATGATGACGATGAGACTTGGGCTTGGAGTTTTGGTTTTTGTTCTCCGGAAATCCGCTTTATTCGTGTTCAGATTTTAATGATTAACTTTTCCCGGTATAGATAGGGGTGGAAACCTTAGGTGTCGGCATTTGAAAGTCTATGTTTTTTTCTTCTTGTTCTTTCCTTAAATTTGTTCGGTAGAAAAATATTTAAATCTTTCGAAAATGTATTTATCAGCCACGATGGTGTTTGAGGAGGAATCAGAAGATTGAATTTTTTAAGTTTCTTTTGTTAACTTATATAAAAAGTTTAAAACGAGATGAGGTTTAGAAAACCATGAAGGAAAGTTGCAAATTGTTTTTTAGCAAGAATGAACTTATATGACTTTTGACAAATTCCAAAAATTGATGATATTGCTTTAAAACAAATTTAATCTTACAAAAAAATATTGTTTTTAACGTTTATTAAAAACAGTCAGTTTTTTATAAAAATAAAGAAGCTGCAAAATTGGTTAAAACTGATTTTCGATTCGTATATTTCGAGAATAAATAAAGGTATTGAATTCAAAATTTTGTAATTCTACGCAAAATTTTGATGTTAATGTATGATAATGTTCTAAGTAAAATCCATTCTGTGTTTTTTGTTTGCGACTTGCATTCGTACAAAATTTCGAACTCAAAATTTCAATCAATTTTTCAAACAATTACGAAGAAAACAGTGGGACAATCGATTTCGGCAGTACAATAACAAAAGTTCCCATACAATTTCGTTGGTCAAAAATTGAAATTTTCTCAAAAACGAACCAATAGAAAGACCTTGAAGATGGGTCATCATTTTTTCGAAATTTTAATGTAAAACGTATATTTGCCGCGTTTTTTTGTCACCATGATCTGATACGGATCTTGGATTTACATGCAATACAACAACAATTTGTATCCAAAATTTAATTCTTTTTTTCACACAAGGAGGGCTTTATCATTGTAATTTCACATGTAAATGTTGGTATCATTGCAAAAAAATTATATAAAACCTGTATTGCCATATAAACATTTCCAACTGACTGAAATAAAATAGTTTTCAAATATAGAAAGCGAGAAGCTTTATATTTATTTATTTTGTATATAATCCATGAAATAATGAGATATTTTAACAAAACTAGACATAAATTGGTGAAATTAAAATAATTAAGTTCAAAAAAATGTATAGGTATTTGACTTAATTCATGGGTATTATTTTTCCCAAAAAAAAGAACAAAAAAATCATTGAGCAAAATGTTCTTCTGGCAACACTGCTTTAAATGTCAAAAAATATAAATAAAATCGAGAAAGCTGCAGCACAAATGGGAGAAAATACAAATAAATTGTAACAAATTGTTTTTTGAAGTCTACATCGGAATAGCTTTGAATTATTTCAAAAAAGTTTTTAATTCTTTGGTGATTTGCAGGAACATTTTCAAAAGTTGTGATTGTGAAGCTAGAACTTGAACGTGAATCATCATCATCGATGAATGTGTTTGTATTTTTTTTGCTTCGAAATGTCACTTTTGAAAGAACGAATTTGACACTGCTACCAAACTTTTTAATTACAAAAAATTTGATGATTCAATGCTGTTTTATTATCATGATCTGATCCGGATCAGATCATGGTGATAATAAAACGCGGCTATTAATATGCTCTAAATAACTACATACTAAAAATATTTTTAAACTAAAATTGAAAAATATTTTA
Source organism: Eupeodes luniger (assembly GCA_951509635.1). NCBI lineage: Eukaryota > Metazoa > Arthropoda > Insecta > Diptera > Syrphidae > Eupeodes > Eupeodes luniger. Next base: position 127,778,616 of record OX608074.1, read on the forward strand.
CATAAAAAATTAATTTAAAACGCTCTAACGATTTTCAAATAAAAATTTTGAAAAATTAAGGTTTCTTAAATTTAAATTTTTGAAAAGAAACTTTTCTCGCAGGTACATTTTTAAATCTTAACTCTTTGGACGCATGAGCAAGTTCGTTGGACCGAGTCGTGCATTTTATTTGTATAAGAAATGTTGGAAACAAAAACAGATATTGAAATTAAACTTTTTTATCATACGCAAAATATTGTCACTATTTTTAAGTATATTTTTTTTGTACAGAAATTCAATTGAAAAATTATTTTACAAAACGCGAAAATCTATAAAAACAAGAAAAAAGAGATAGTAAATGGTTTTTAACTTAAGTCTTATGAGAACAAAATAAGATACATATGCCTTCATTTTTTTTATCTCGCACAAAATATTGTTTATATTTTGTACAGGGTTATCCATTTTCCGGTTTCAAAAGTAAACGTGAATTAAACTCATATAAAATAATTTTGTCATGATATTTCTTTTTTAATATAAATTTTGAACGTTGACATTAAGTGTGAAATACTAAATTTCTTAAATGATCACCACGCGAATCGTTGCAAGCATCGATTTTTTGTGGTAATTTTCGACCACTTTTTGACACATATTGGATGGTATCTCAGCCATAACTTGACGAATGTTGGTTTTTAAGTGCTCAAGAGTTAAAGATTTATCTGCATAAACACTGTCTTTCACGTAGTCCCACAAAAAAAGTCCAGCGTCTCCGCGACGAAAATTTACGCGGCCAAGAAATGTCTCTTGCAATAAAGCTATATTCGCTCGAGTTATGTGGCATGTGGCACCGTCTTGTTGAAAAGTCGGTTATCACATGATCCGCTCCAAATCGACGATGACAGTCGTTTTCGAAGAAGTAAGGTCCAATCACACCTCCGGACCAAAGAGCGCACCAAACAGTGACTTTTTTTTGGATGTTATGGCCTCTCTGCAATTACTTGTAGATTCTCAGAATCCAAAATAGGACAATTTGGTTTATTAACATGCCCACCGAGTGAGAAATGTGCTTCGTCACTGAAGAAGATTTTGCTCGAAAAATCGTCCACAGCCTACCTGTTGTTCAAGCACCCATTCGACATATCTACAAAGACGTCGGACGTTGTGAATAGTAAGCTGGCTTTAGTTGTTGTGTGAGCTGGACTTTATATAGATGTATGTGTAGATCCAAATCTAAAATACACCATAATGTGCCGTAAGACAGTCCTAATTCGTGAGAACGACGAGGAATCGACACATTCGGGTCTTCGGCAACACTCTCACTCACAGCAGCTTTATTTTTACTTGCGACATGTAGGAACTATATGGCAAGTTTTGCATTCGTGCAAAATTTCGAACTCGAGATTTTAATCAAACATGATATTACGATGGTAGAGAAGTCGAAAAAAGTGGGTCCCGAGATTCCGTCCGGTCTGTTTTGTCTGTCTGTCCACGCTCCTACAGCCTAAACCATTGGGTCGATTGAGTTCAAACTTCGAAGTTAAGCTTTTGAGCAGATTCGCGTTAGGAGTTTTTTTCATTTTTTTTTTAAGATCAAAACTAACAGTGGTCCCCATACAATTTTTTTGGTCAAAAAACGAAAATTCGAATTTTCTCAAAAACAAACCGATAGATTTTTTTTAAATTTTCTCTAAAATTTTATTTTTTAACTTGGCTTCTTTTAATAAGAAAAACATATTTTTTGTATTGCTCAGGAAAGGTACCGCTCATAGAACCGTTATTTTGTTTTTTAATTTTCTCAGCAACTTATGTACTGATTTCAATAATTTTTTTTGTGAATAAGCTCTTATATTGCTTTAACAATATTTGATTATCAGAAGTGCAATTTTTTTTTGTTTGGATTTTTAAAACAATATTGATTTTTTTTTTTTCAAAATTCTATATCTCAAAAACGGGTTAATATTTTTTTACGAAATTCAAATGTAGAGCGTATATTTACAATCACTAAACAACTGCATACCAAAAATATTTTTAGAACAAAATTGTAAAATTTCATATATAAAAAATTAATTTAAAAAAAAACCGCTCTAACGATTTTCAAAAAAAAACTTTGAAAAATCAAGGATTTTTTCATTTATAAAATGGCATTAAAATTTTGAAAGACAAACTTATTTTTCAGGTAAAAGTTTGAATCTTAAAATTTTTTTTTAAATTATTTTAATTATTTTATTTTTTTAATTATTTTAATTATTTATTTTTTTAATAATTTTAAATATTTTCAACTAGTTGAATACACAAACAATTGTTTTCGTTAAGTATGCTTAGGCTTACAAGTATTTTTCATTTTCGGGATGAGTTGTGTCTTGGAATGAATCACAAGTTTTTTGACAAATCAAATAGCATTTATATCTTTGAAGACGAACTTATTTTACAGGTATATTTTTAAATCTTTTATAGGTACATTTTTAAACAGACTCTTTACATACAGGAGCAAGTTCGTGCGACCCAGTCGTGCATTTTTTTTTTTTTTTTTGATAAATCAATAGACGGACTGAGATAGGAGGCTTACAGCTGCCTAAATAGCGTGCTATTCAAAATAAAATCTCTTATTGAAATACGCTTTATAAATGTTACTGACCCAATTTTAGTCACCATATTCCAAAATACGCACTTAATTTTTGGAATCGCAGCCATTGTTTTTTTTTAACCACGAGAAATTCGAAAGTCAATATACCTACTATTTAGATAGTTAGCCCTCAACTGGCCTCCACATACATAAATATCGAATCTCATAGAAAATTTGAATAAACGAATTTATTTCGCAACTCTTAAGCGAATTAATTGTACTCGCTCCCATTAGCTCATATTTAATGTGTGTTAATCAGAAACACTCTAAAATGCAATTCAAGCGTAAACAAAAATCATTCATTCAAAATCAAAATCCGCTTGCATCAATAATAAATTTATATTTTTCGCTACACACGCCATGATACACCACCGCCTGCCGATTGCACTTCAAATTGAAACACCACCTAATGGCACCTCCTCAAATTACCTTTGTAGTGAAGTTACATATACCTAATACCTCTCTAGCTATAGTTACAGCTACTTAACTTATCTTATATCATCGTCATAATTATATAGTATAGAAGATATACTATACTCAAATGCATCAGTTGCAGAAATATAAAAATTCAAATTGCAATTTTGTTGTTATGGAAAAACAAAAACAAAATTAAGCTTAAAAGTGCAAAATAAAACTACAACAAAAACAAAACAGTAAAACAATTTTAAACGCAAATGGCATAGAAACAAATTCCGGATATAATCCCTCAACAAATTAACAACAAACGCAGTCCGTACTTAGCCTCCTCAAACCCCCAACAAACCCAACCCAACCTATAAACCAGAGGAAAAGCGCAGAGGAAATATCATTTTCCACTCGACAAACTGAAGCTATTTTACAATGATTGTTTTTGTTGTTGTTGTTGGTTTTGTTGTAATTGTTGTTTCTGTTTTTGATGGCTCAGTCAGCGTGTTAACTTTTTAAGTTTTAATTCTTTTGTGATGGCAACTCACTCAACTCCAAACTAGCTACAATATCTATAGAGTTACCTCTTTACATATACTCGTAGTTATATAGAGATGGGTTTTGTGTGACTGCGAAAATGCATAATGTGCACTTTTCTCTTGAATTAATTTTCGTTTTTGTTTTTTTTTTCTTTCTATTTTTCTCCTTTTCTGGAATATCAAATTGCATTTTCACTTTAGAAAAGAAAAACGAAAAACATAGAAAATGCAGTGAAAAAGGAAACAGTAAAATAATAATTACACTTGGTTACCCAGCTCAGTGTTATCGTCGTATAATTGTGTGGAATAGAATAGTTTTTCAGTTTTTCAATTTTATTTCTATTTTTTTGTTTCGAGGTAATTGTTTGAGAACAATTCATTTAATGGTTTTTAAATTATAGTTTAACCAAAATTAATGGAAAGTTTTTTATTTTTATCGTGGTGGTTCGTACATGCGAGTTGTATAATAGAAAATAATTTTCAAAAAAGAATGAAAAGTTCAGTTTAAAAAACAAAAAATTGGTTATGTTCTAGAACAATGTTGCGTATGGTAGAGCTTTTGTGTGTTATGCATTCTGGGTTTAAGTTGAGAATAACCATATAACAGATTGAGAACATGAGGTTAAATTTAATTGATTGTAAATAAAAGATTAACACTGAATGTATTAATCGATTTTTTAATTCCATAATTTTAATAAATTGACATTCTTGGCTTCCTTTTTGCATATGTTTTTCATTTGTGTCTAACTTTTAAACGAGATATGATTCATTCTACAAGAAGGAATCTCATATGAATTTTAAAGTCCTACTTTATGCTTCATCATGGCAAAGTCCACCCATTCACAGATTCACTACAGTTGATGATAAACCGCTTTCCTGGGTGGTATCCCCGCTATTGTTCTAAAGAGGTGTTCTTTAACTTTTAAAAAACCGCTGAGAAAGCTTTTTCAACTGTAGAATCCTTCTCACCTTCTAATTATCGACCGATTACGTCGCTTCTTTCCAAGGTCATAAAAACGCTGATTAATTTATCAGCTTACGAAATATCTCGAAGATCAAAAGCTTATTAATGTCCAATAGGTATACTGATGATTTCATGGTCCATCTCACCGAACAGTAGAGCAATTCCTTACATCGTTTTGGAGAAAGTAATATTATTGTGCTTGATATTTCAAAAGCATTTGATAGGGTTTGGCATGAGGCCCTCTCATAGAAAATGCGTGCATTCGGTTTAGATGAAAACCTCCGATCTTTAGCAATTTTAGTAGAATTTTTTGATAGTTTTTATTTATTTATTAACAAAATACCGATTGAATTTTTCTTAGAACATTATCGTACTTTAACAACAAAATTTTGCATAGAATACCCGTGTTTTGTTGGAAAATCTATCAATAGTATAGTAGGATTTTACACGAGTAACAAAAACAATATCCATAGTATGAATAACACCGATAAAAGTAAGAGTAGAATCTTACTATGGATGGGTTTTTGACATTTATACGAGTCTCGAATGGATCTTATGTGATTTCGTTCTCAAATGTTGGTACGATTGATATTGCATGTGTATCTCGACGGCTGTGTTCGTTGAGTAGTTGTGCATTTGGAATCATGTGTTTTCCATTGGGGAACAAAATCAATATGTTACTGTTGATATTATTTAGTTTTGTTAATGAAAATGGACTAACTAAGCTTATTTTTGAAGAGAAAACAATAGAAAAGATAATTAAGTTTTGTTATGTTTCCACCAAAGGTTTATCTCAGTTTAGATTAAATAAATCTTTTTATTTTTTCCACTGCACAAGAAGATTTAAAAATTATTAAGTTTGACAGCACTTTCTAAAATGCAAATGGTGTTTCGATGTTTCTTATGAAGTGCAAGTGAGATAGTTTGATTCGTGTTAAACAATGAAAAACTGAATAGTTCAGCACCATATAAGAATATGCTACCTACTCCATGTGCATTTTTTTTTTCTTTTTAAATTTGATTAAAACAAAACTATATTTTTTGTACACACACATGCAAATAAACAGACCATAACGCATTATCTGTAAAACCAACTCCCCACACTGGTTTTTCTTCACAAATTTTGACTCGACTCCGATCCTCGACCATAATCGAGTCGAATCAAGCTCATTTCAACTCGATTCAGGTATATAAAGAATTGAGGCGAGCTTCAAACTCGCTTCAACACCACATGTTAATGTAGTAGTCTACGAACAAACCCCCTTCTTGAAGTTTTTATATTATGTCAAATTGTTTGGTTAAAACATTGAAATCGACTATCACCTTACACAGACGTATTTTCTTGATTTTGATAGTCAACCATCAAAAATCAGCTTACACGATTTCATCCCTGTTCTGAATTTCACTATTTTTTTTTTTTTTTGGAATTTTTTAATAATTTATTCTGCCAAATATTCAACTGTATCAACTTTAAAATATAAAAACCGGAATACTGTGGATCGTTTTTTTGGCAATTTCTCACTGTACTTTATATGGAATACCAACAAAACATTATTAATTTTGAAGTTAATACCTTCAACTATTCTCAAAATATTCAAATTGAGCATGAGTATTTTTGAGTAGTTTTGCATAGTATTTCTTGTAGATTCTTATTTTTGTAAAAAAAAACAGAGTGTTGCATTTTTCTAAAAATTTTAAAAAATGTTTAAAACACTATTTTATATAATACAATTAGTTTGAAGGCTTCATCTTGAATTTTTGGCAACTTTTAGTAATTATTGTTTTAGGATTTAATTTTTTGTTAGAATACCGTTGCTTCGATTTTTTTCAAAATTTTGCCAGATGTCAAAAACATTATTTTTCGTTGTATATTTGTATAATTATACTGGAGGTAATATCATTGAGTGTAGGTGTACTTAAAATGTCTGTCTAAAATTATTCAAAATTATACTAACTTGGTATCGCTTCATATTATGTAATATAAAACTTAATTGAAGCCGCTATAGTTATTAGTTCTTCATAAGATACTTGGGTCAATAAAAAATTTATATTTTTTTTATTGAAGTCAATATCTCTCTTGGTTCTTGAGATATAGACGACGAAAAATGATAACACACACGTACTTCACAAGCACATACAGTCAACTCTCTAAAAATCTTTGATTTAGATTCTACAGACCTTGAAACGTCCAGAAATGTCAACATTTTCAATTCGACAAATCGAACCGATTGCAAAAACTTCCCGTTCAAAGTTAAAAAGTGATATACGAAAGGATTCCGGTCCCTTTATGTCCGGACCATTTAGCTAAATTTATAGAAACAAAAATCGTGCAAAAAATCTCCCTGTTCATTTCAAAAATTCGCTCCACTGAGTATGAATTCCCCTTTAAATTTTCTTAATAAAAATGAACCTCAATATTTTTTCTTAAAATTTAAATCCTCTTCATTAAATCAAAAATGAACAGAACACATTGAAATTGAAACTTTTTGCCTTAAAGCTATAAATCTTAGCTCAGTTACACTCAAAAACTCGTGTTCTTGTTAAGCCTATAGGTACATATAATAAGTTGCCCCAAGGGGTAACGACGACACCGCCGGCCGCCGCCGCCGCCGCGCCGTTAAGGATGATGTTATGATGCAGCGTAGGTTTGTTGATTATATTTATATAAAAGAGTATTGAAAACTTCAAAGACAAATCACGTGAAGCAAATTGAAATTAATCCATGTAAATGATGCTTAAAAAAAACTTCCTTCCCCGGAGATGGTTAACGTTTTAAATCACATCATGTAACCCATGTAATTGCTAAGCAACCCTAAATAAGAAGAAGATATAGCACCAGGCTTACACACATTAAAAAAAAAATAGAGAGCAATAAAATCCTTAATTTAGGATTCTAGAAGAAAAAAAAACAGAACAAAATTCAACCAAACACAACTCAAAACTCAATTATTTATCTTTAAATTGCTGCTAGCTGTTTATGAAATTGGTTTCACTTTTTTTTTCAATGTAACTATCCTGACAACAACAACAACACAACAAAATCACCCCTTAAAAAAATTATTTGATGAAAAAAAAAAATATATAAAAATCAATTTGTCCCGGGAAAAGATTCGAATGCAAAAAGGGTGAAGATTTATTTACTTCCGGGTTTCCTGCGCACAGTGTATGGGTAGGGTCCTTTTATGTGCTAAAAAGTGCTAAACCTTCGATCTTTTATATCCTTGCAATATAGAAATCGAAATCAAACTCTAATATACTCAAATCTAGATACGTATATGGAAAAAAAAAACACTATCTGCATGCAACCAACCCAAAAAAAGGAGGATAAAAAAAAACTGTGAAAAAGGACTTGACCTTGATCCTGAGAAGGGATGAATCGAAATTAGCTGACTATAGTAAAAATGCAAGCGCAAATAACGAAGATTTTTTTCTATACCTATAGCTTGATGTGGATGTGGTAACATGTGTGAGCTGCAGGACGAAATCTGCCAACCACATAAATATAGTTAAACGTATCCCTGGAGGACAATAACCCATACTGAAAATGTGAAGGTATAGGTATAATACGTATATAAGGTATGGAAATGAAAATTGCACAGACTACAAACATATTCCTCAGTGTCTGGGATAATCTTTGTCTAGAAATCGATGTCAGTTTGTTTTAAGGATTTGCCTGATGGTCTAATGGAATTTCCCTCCATCATCGCATCGCAAACGCAGGCCATAGGATATACTCGTAATGGAATTGATCGTAATCCATAATCTCTCTAAGGATATAAATTGTGAGTTTCTTTCTTTTGCTCGTGCATTGGTATTCGTCAGGCATGGTCAATTGTATAGTATAAACGAAGGATTTTTAATACTTTCACTTAGAAATAAGGGGGAAATGAAGAATAAACGCCAAACCAAGTGGATGATTAAAGTACATTTTAAAAAACACAACCAGATGGGGATACCCACGTTATATAAATTGTACTGGGCATTGGGGGGCGCATATAATCAACCCTTATGGTGTGCTATAGATATCCAATTGTTCAAGACCCCATTTGAATTTTTTATTTTTATTACACTTGGGGTTGGAAATACAAAAAGAAATATAGGGATTTTTCGCACAGCGGAGATAGGACGACTTTCGTGACTTGGTATATAGTGGAGAGGTATGGATGGACACGTGACGCAAGAAGGATTTTCTATTTTTTTTTAAATTCATTTTGTAATAGGCCTTTACTTTTTTCGTTTGTTGATGAATTGAATCGTTTTTTTTTTCTCTTGCTTGTTTAACTAGGTCTTGGGACCTTTTCAAACAACACGATTACGACGACGACGTACGGTGTACGGTCGACGAGTCATCAACGGCTAGACCGTGTCAGCACACGCCCTTTTGTTTCGAAGTGTAAATTGCTTTTTCTCAGGGGTGCAAAATGACAAATAAAACTATATTTGCAATGGGGTTGCATTTTATGTTCTCATTTGTTTTTTTGTTCAAAGTCATCTGGACGTAATAGAAATCAATTTTGTTGTGTGAAATTGTTTTAAGGAACTATGAGATTTTCTTAAAGGAGATTACTATTTCAGATAAAAAAGAGGTTGGGATGCAACCCACACTGATAACTTTCAATTCGTTCCTGTCTGTCGATTTTTCGAAAACTTTAACAAATATATCGAAATATTCGAATCGATCATGAGTTTTTACCAATTTTGAGAAGTATTTCTTGTAAATTCTTATTAATTTGACATAGGAAGTTATTGTAATGGGTCCGATTTGTCGAATTGAAAATTTTGACATTTCTCGACGTTTCAAGGTCCCTAGAGTCGAAATAAAAGATTTTTAGAAAGATGTCTGCGCGTGCGTGTGTACGTACGTTCGTACGTTCGTACGTCCGTACGTCTGTACGTTCGCGACGTTTTTTCGTCCTCCATAGCTCAAGAACCAGAAGAGACATCGACTTCAAATAAATTTTGTTATACAGATAGTAGGGCAGAAAGATGCAGAAAGGGATCTCAAGAAAATTGCGTGGGTGGTTTTTTTACCATAGCAGTTTAAAAAAAAAGGTGAAAATGTTGGTTAAACCTAAATATCTCATGAACAAATGATGCTAGAGACTTGAATTAAATTTTATATTATATATTGTAACGTGATAAAAAACAATTATATTTTTGTAAAAAAATCCAATTAACAATTTTTTTTATAAATGAAAAAAACTGAAAACAAAAATTTGTCACCTCGAAAATTTTACGACTAAAATATGATTTCATCTCCAAAACAATTTTGTGCAACGAAGAATAATGTTTTTGACATCTGATAACATTTTGAGAAAAATCTAATTGACAGTTTTTTTTTATAAAAAATAAAATCCTAAAAAAAACATAACTCAAAGTTGGTAAAAATTGAATTTCGACTTAAATATCTTTTCAAAAACTTGAGATATTGGCTTTAAATTGCTTTTATCTTTCAAAAAATATTGTTGTCAACATTCTGTAAAATTTTGAAAAAAATCGAATTGACAGTTTTTTTTACAAACAATTAAAACCTAAAAAAAAATTTTAAAAGTTGGTAAAAATTGATTTTCGACTCAAATATCTTTTCAAAACTTTGATTTGCTTTTATCTTTCAAAAAATATTGTTTTCAACATTCAGTAAAATTTTGAAAAAACAGAGTTGACAGTTTTTGTACAAAACATTAAAAACCTAAAAAAAAATTTAACAAAAGTTGGTAAAAATTGATTTTCGACTCACATATCTTTTCAAAAATTTGAGATAATGGCTTCAAACAAATTTTATCTTATAAGAAATATTGTTTTCAACATTCGATAAGGTTTTGAGAAAAATCGAATTGACAGTTTTTTTTACAAAAAATAAAAACCTAAAAAAATTTACTTTCGACTCAAATAGCTTTTCAAAAATTACAAATATTGGCTTCAAACTTATTTTATTTCACAGAAAATATTGTTTTCGATATTCATATATCATTCGATATAAAAATCCAACAGTCCGTTTTTTCTTAAAATAATAAAATCTACACAAAATAGTACGCAAATTTGGTAAAAATTGATACATATAGGCAAACTTTTAAGCAAGACAAATCGATAGACGGGATGGGAAATTATCAGTGTGGGTCGCATCCCAGCCTCTTTTTGAAAAGATATTCGAGTCGGAAATCAATTTTTATCAACTTTTAGTAGTACACTTTTAAGTTTTTGTTAACAAATTTTAACAGATGTCAAAAAAGTTATTCTTCGTTGCATACAATTACTATGGAATTCACATCGTTTTTCATTCGTAAAATACACTTCGTGTCACATAAATAGGGACACGATTTTTTATTTGCCGATATTTCCTAAGCCCTTAGGTTTTTTGGAAAAACTATTCATGTGACACAAGAAAACAGGTACTTTTAATGACCTTCTTCGGAAAAACTGCCAAAAAACATATATTTATTAAATTAATCCAAAATTTTTGTTTGCAAAATAAACTTAATGCATTCCACATTTGGGTTTTTCCAAAAATAACCTAAGTGCTTAAGAAATATCGGCAAATAAAAAGTGAAAAAACTTGTCCCTATTTTTAGTCCCAAAATAACCTGGGTTATGAAATATTTATAGGTTAAATAACCTTGGTTACAAATTAACTTGATTGGAAAAATAACCTGAGACACAATATAACGCCTAACGTGAATCTGCTTTAAGCCTTAATTTCAAGGTTTAAACACGATCGGTTTAGGATATAGAGGCTAGGACAGACAGGCAGACTAGACGGACGGATTCACCAGACCCATTTTATTCGACTCCTCTACCATCGTAATTTTATGTTCAATTTGCTTAAAGTTCTTTCAATCTTGAAACTATTATCTGTATAGAACAAAATTTTGTTGAAGTCGATATTTTTACGGGTTCCTGTGATATTGCCGACGAAAAAAGGAAAGTATCGCAAAAATACAGACGTACGTACATACGAATTTCAATTCTAAACAACTTGAAACATAGAGAAATGCCAAAATTTTCAATTTGACAAATCGATACACATAATCGTTTACAATAATTTCTTATAAGAAGTTATAAAGGGTCTTAATGTGCTTTCAAGTTTTGTATCATGTCGATGAATGTGTTATCAATCTTACTTTAAAAAATTTAACCAACAATATCTGAAATCCCCTTACTTAGGATATTTGGATAAAAATATGTGATAATTTTGACCCAAAGATATTTTGTGAAAATTCCATCAATGAGGTTACTAAAGAGACATGACGACCTTGAAAACAGGATCCTAAAAAAATATTCTTTTCTACTACATTTTTAAATATGCTTTAATTTGTTGTAAGCCACACATCGTTACTGAATTAAAAATGTATAAGCGTGGATGTATTTTACATTGCCTTGCATTTAATGAATTTCAATAAGACAGATTCTTTTCTTTTCAATATACCACATCATTGTATATTATCAAAAATCTTGTTTTCCAAAATATTCGAAAAAGTGATCAAACTTTTAAATTATTATGGATGCAGGTTATTTGAATAAATAATTTGTTTGAATCAGTCAACGACGTACTTTAAGCATCTCAGAAAAAAGTCTTGACTTTAGGTAATTAAGCAGAATTTAGTTTTTTGGCAAATGTACTTGAATTTCATGTTAGTATTTTATTGTTTTATATGAAATAAAAAACAAATAATGAAAGATTAAAAAATATTATGAAATTTTAAACAACCGGCTATCTCAAATGATTTTGAAAAGTTGATTGATTCGCTGAAGAAAAAAAAAAAACAAACAAACCACAAGACTAGGTAATAAAAGAATTCTTGATAGTTCGTTAATGTTGAAAATAAAGGTTTTAAATTCTTGAAAATACATCTCTTAATTAAAGATTCCACTAAAATTCCATTAGATCACACATCGCAATACACGGGACGAAGAAGTAACGACGACAACGAAAGATGGCACTATAAATTTATTCTAAAAAGTCAAACTAATAAAATAAATCAACAAATAAAGCTTAGTCATTCTCTGACATTATACTATTAATTTCCCTAAATTTTCTTTTTGTATATTTTATGTGAATAAATTGTTTATGTCCGTAAATATGTACATATATTCATTCAACCAACTAACCAACGAAAAAAAAAATATAAAGTATATTTATGGTGCTTGTTTATATAAATGGAGTATAGAAAAGAAAAATTTAGAAAGAAGAAAATCAAATTAAATAGCTTCCCGTTTATGTATACAAAATACTCTGCATATCCTCAAGAGACATCATCTATACTTACAACAACTCTCTGAAACTTTCTCTATATATTAAGTGTAGGATATGGTAACCACTTCAGGGAAAATGTGTCAAAATTATAAAAAATCTGAACCATTAAAAAAACACCAATCATGTTGTTTTAACTGAATGGTATAAAAAGAGAAATTTCGTTTTTAAAAAAGGTCGAAATATATTTTGACTAAATAAAAATTAGTAGGAACTTTCACGTCATACCTTTATATTCCTGAAATGTCTCATTTGTTTAAACAAATTTGCGTTTTCAAACGCTATTAGTAATTGGTATAAAACAATTCAATGATGTTAACCGCTTTTAGCAAATAAAAAAACTATAAACACTATGAAATCTTAGAAAATGCGTACATTGGTATAAATAGCTTGATCTTAGTAATTGATATGAGCTTGATAGGAATTTATACCAATTAATGAATTAGACTTTGGATTTCGAAAAACAGCGCAACGAAGCTAAATATGGGAACATTTTGATTTGAGAATAAAAATATAACACATTGGTATATAGTAAATAAATTACGTTTCAAGAACTATTTAAAGTAATATTTTACAAATATTTGCAATGTATAGTTCATAGTTTTAAATTTTTACTTGGTTTTGAGTTTATACCTATTAAAAATTAATGAGTCGAATCTCATAATTATGATTTTCTTCGCGAAACAGTCAAATAAGCAATTTATGAGTACATTAAGATTTTTGGGTGAAAATATTTTATATTTTATACTAAAATTCCAGATTTGTTTGAATAAACTGTAGTTTTTAGGATTGGTATAAAGCGAATAATTACGGCTAGGAAATAATCTAATAAATACTAAATAAAGTGCCGTTTGAAGTTGAAGTGACTTATAACTCTCACCCAATTCTACGTGCGATTAATGTCAGGAATGGATTGGACAAACAATTGCCAAATGCAAAGGAATGATTTAAGAAGCACTTTTCATGACAAGAATTAGTCTTGGATGATTTGCCAATTCACAATAAGACGTACCACCCGTAAAAAAGAAACATTTATGTAACAGTAATTGAACACTGACCTCTGTTATGACATGTCTACTCACTATGCCCATCACGTCACGGATACTTTAAAAAAAAAGCATATTATAAGTTATATTTAATTTTACAGTGTTTACTGATTGGTATAGTTATGATTAATCTGTTTTTTTTTTGTATTCGGTATTATGGCCAATAGGTATAAATGGTATATTTATTTAATTTCACTAGATTTCAAAGTTGTTCAACTTTATGTCTTCATTTTTGCGTATTTAATACAAAATTTTATTTATACCAAATAAATATTTTTAGCCCAATTCCGTAAAATAGTTATATACACTAGGTTAGCACACTCCTTATTATTTTTATAACTATCAATAATTTTTGTTAGAACTTGGAGTTTCAAATAATATTGTTGAATATTCTTTAAAGAAGTAAAATTATACCATTCAGGAACTTAAGTAATTTTTGAGTTTCAAATAATATTGTTGAATATTCTTCAAAGAAGTAAAATTTATACCATTCAGGAATGTAAGTCACTTTGTATTTGATATCAAATTTGGTATACACTTTGTTTTGAAAACAATACGCATAGAAATGCTTATATGACCAAATTTATTTAATGGTATAACATACCCTAAACTGAATACCAATACAATATAGGTGTCGACTAGCTAAGCTCACTCATTTATACCAATCAAAGTTTTTTGTTAGACTTTAAAGTTTCAAATAATATTGTTGAATATTATTTAAAAAAGTAAATTTATACCATTCAGGAATGTAAGTCTACATATCAATATCAATACTCACAGATATGCTCATTGGACCAAATTTAATGAATTGTATAAAATACCTTTATGCGAATATTAACCCAAGATTATCACACTAATTATATGATCAGTGATTTTTTTCATACTTTGGAGTTCCAAATAAAATTGTCAGCTATTCTTCAAAGAACTAAATTTATAGTATTCAGGAATGTAAGTTACTATGTATTTGATATCAAATTTGGTATACAATTTGTTTTGAAAACAATACGCATAGAAATGCTTATACGACCAAATTTGATTAATGCTATAAAATACCTTACACTGAATACTAGTACAATAGTGGTGTCCACTAGCTTAGCTCAATCATTATGCTATTTATACCAATCAGTGTTTTTTGTTAGACTTTGAAGTTACAAATAATATTGTCGAATATTATCCAAAGAAGTAAATTTATACCATTTAGGAATGTAAGTCACTATGTATTTGATATCAAATTTGGTTTACAATTTGTTTTGAAAACAATACACATAGAAATGCTTATACGACCAAATTTGTTTAATGGTATAAAATACCTTAAGCTGAATACCAATACAATAGTGGTGTCCACTAGCTTAGCTCACTCAAAATGGCATTTATACCAATCAGTGATTTTTGTTAGGCTTTGAAGTTCGATAATATTGTCGAATATTATCCAATGAAGTAAATTTATACCATTTAAGAATGTAAGTCTACAAAGTGACTTTGGTATACAATTTGGTGTATAATTTATATTGAAAACAATACTCACAAATATGCTCATTCAACCAAATTTGATAAATGGTATAAAATACCTTACACCGTATACCAATTATATGGAGTATGAGAAATTTATAAAATAAACTTTCAAATAAAAATAAGTGGTAACCATAATAGGGTAGAAATACAATATCCATTCAGTCAAGAATACCGATTTACTTTATTTAGATTAATTAGCCGGGGGTAACATGAACGCAAAAGATACACAGATTAACTCTGGAGAAGTGGAGAGAGAGAGAGAGCGAGGTGCCAGTTTAAGTATTAAGCATAAGATATTATGTAGGTACTATAAAGATACGCCACACTTGGAGCAGCTCTGAAAAAGGGAAACTTGCTTGCAGTAGTATCACATGGCTGACTGGCTGGAATCTGGAATACTGACTGTGCCACTACACCACAGCTTTATTAAAGAAATATACAACAGAGTCGACGACTACGACTACGACGTCGACGATGTCGACAACGTGGGCACCTCTGCTTTGGATGTTTAGTGGTATAACAAAAAAAAACAAAGTAGATACTGGAGATGGAGATGAAGACACGAAGAGTCAGAGTACCTACTCGTGTATCTTATTATACTTTGGTTGAACTATCTATAGATGCATTTTCATGTTTTGTTTTTGTATCTTTTTCTTTTGCTGCAATTGCACCAAAGAAGTTGACGAAGAAGTACGAAGTGTGTATGGAAAAGTTGTATTTTTTTTTTCGCAGCATTGCGCAATTTTGTACGTTCCGCAAATGTGGGGATATGGGACCCCTGGGGTGACGGCCGTCGCTTTACCGCCGCCGCCGTTGCGTCGTGCCAGTGACAACGGGGAACCAGTAAATCAGGAAATTCAGCAAGATCACATCGCGTTCTCGACGGATCATCAGTCAGTGCGGTGCGACGGTAGGCTTGTCGGTCTGCTATGGTTATAGTCGATGTTCGACGCGATGCAATATACCTACGCACTTATAGCTGTTGGCAATCGGTTAATTCGAATCTCAAAAGTATCTTTAGATGCTTGGGTGTTTTTTTTTTTTTTAAGTTGCTTAAGTTTGCTCTTGTTAGGCTGTCGTTTATTTTGTCAAGCGGCAATTTCCCGTTAAGAATCAGATTTTGTTTGCTGTCGGTGCAGAATTGTTTTTTTGTTTAATTTAAGTTCCGATGCCTGCAGCTAGTTTGGGATTGTTTTAAAATTAAGTTCCTACCTACATTCTATATATCCATGAGATAGGGGTGCCAAAGGAAAGAGCTATATTGTACACAAATGTATGACAAGCCACACAGACTTTAAGTCGTAATTTCGTTGTAAATAGTTTCCAAAAAATTATATATATGTACCTATAAGGACATCAACCTTTGTCTATCATAGATAGGTGTATGAGTCAGAATTGTACACGTAATAAAATTTTGACAATCCAATTCAAACTAATTTATATTTTTGGCAGCGAAAGAACAACATCGGATCCCCACCAAAAAGCAATTGAAATGTCCTTGTATCACGTAACATTACAACAACAAAAATATTTACCTGAACCTGAACCCTATCTAGCAATAAAAACAATAATTTATAACAAACAAAAACTAGGTATGCAGGACCTGCATTCTTTTGTCCCTTATAAAAATGTTCCTTCATAAAATAGAGCGAACAAGAGAAATATAAAATACATACAACGACGCGACGCCACGGCAATAACAACAACCCCTCCTTAAAATAGTTGATTAAGTTTTCGCTCATTCCCGGAGGACATTTGTGGGCTCTAGCACTCCCACAATTGGGTGAGTTTCATACCACCCTTATAATCTAATCAACAAAAAAAAAAACCGCTTTGAAAAGTATCCTTTGGATGAAAATACGTTCCCCATTTTTATTATAAGAAGAGTATATAGACCACAACAACGATATGCCCTGAACTGATATACTCAAAACAAATTTGTTCGCAAGAAGGATCAAATCGAATCAATGTTTTTTTTTTCTGTTCAGTTTCTTGCCAAAAGGGTCCTTGTTGTCCTTGATGCAATTTTTGTTTTTGTCGATTGTGATTGTATCCTTATTTGGTTTGTATGTACTTTCGCCCTTTAGTCGTTTGGCAAATTTTCCACTCTGTTGCACTTCAAAGGCAAACGAAAGGTAGTACATATAGTATCATCGCATCAATCTATCTATACTCTTTGTCGTATAAAGTAATGATGCAATGCCACATCCTTATTTTGGGTCCTATATCGCATCTTGTCCTGATGTGTAGTGTATGTAACACATGATCTAATTCACATTGTAGCTTATTGAGCGGGAAAAGAATTCTTTTTTCGTTACGGGACACTGATGATAGCACTTTTGCTATGTCAAATAAAAACATTAAAAATATTCTTAGGTACTTAGATATATCTTTGATGTCAATGTCAACCACCATCACTCTGCCAGAAGACCGACCACCGACACCAACGAACTAAGGGGCAAGAATTGAGAAGATAACATTTTATTATATTTAATGTTTTGGCAGGGTAAGGGTGTGGAAGTTGATTGCCCAAAAAAGACAAACATTTTTATGGTCAAGTGAATTTGCCACTGGATATAATAAAAACATTCATGGATATCTTAGTTTCAATAAATTTTGTAATAAAAAAAAAAGTCATAAGAGGGAACATTTTTATCAAAAGAATGCCCACTTCAAAGTGGTAGACATTTTAGGTAAGTAATGCATGATGTAGGCGGAGAGCATCAGTCTTCTTACTAAACTCATAAGGTAAGAGGTTTTATGAGCACAGTTGAAGGCTACATACTAATAACATTTGAAATGCAAAATATACAAAGTTCGACTTAAAAGATTTTTTGATGGAATTTTATTTGGGTAAAATAACTCTTGTATTTACAATAATCCTAAGTTGAAGACCTTACACAAAATAGTTTTAATTTTTCCCAAAATCGAAGGCATTTTCAAAATGAGTTTGCTCTTTCTTGAAAAAAGTATAACGTATTAAAAAAAAGATTGGTTTTTGTGACGGGTTATCCATTTAGGGCTTTCAAGAGTATAGGGCTGGAATTCGACATTTGTCAAAGTAAGTTCTTAAACCAATTTTTCTTTCAGTTGAAAGTCTGACATTTACGAAAATGGATCGCTTAACTATAGCACAACTCATAAAAATGGTTAAAACCTACTACAAAAATGGAGATTCCGCCACAGCCACATGTCGCGCTTTAAGAGGAGATTATGGTTTAAATAATCGTCCAACTACGAAAGCAATTGGCAAAATTGTGAAGAAATTTGAAAAGAATGGATTGGTTACAGCTATTGTAAGGTTTGTGGAAATCGTTTTGCTAATACCACTGAAAATATCGCTGCTGTAAGTAAAAGTGTTGCCGAAGACCCGAATGTGTCAATTCCACGTCGTTCTCAGGAATAAGGACTGTCTTACGGCACATTATGACGTATTTTGCATTTGGATCTATACCTACATCTATATAAAGTTTAGCTCACACAACAACTGAAGCCAGCTGACCATATTCACAACGTTCGACGTAGAGTCGAATGGGTGCTTGAACAATAAGCGGTAGACGGCGATTTTTCGAACAAAATTTTCTTCAGCGACGAAGCACATCTCACTCGGTGGGTATGTTAATAAACTAAATTGTTGTATTTGGGGTTATGAGAATCATATCAAGTAATTTAAGAGAGTGAGGCCATTACATCCACAAAAAGTCACTGTTTGGTGTGCTCTTTGGTATGAAAGTGTGATTTAACCTTAATTCTTCGAAAACGAAGATGGAACGACTGTCACCGTCAATTCGGAGCGTTATGGTCATATGATAACCGCTTTTTTAACTTCCCATAGGAAGTTATTGTAATAGGTCCGATTTGTCAAACTGAAAGTTTTGACATTTCTCGACGTTTCGAGGCCCCTATTGTCGAAATAAAAGATTTTTAGAAAGATGTCTGTGCGTGCGTGTGTATAATATAATATAGATAATAATGCAGAAAGATGCAGAAAGGGCTCTCAAGAAAATTGCGTGAGTGGTTTTTTTTACCATAGAAGTTTAAAAAAAGGTGAAAATTTTGGTTAACCCTTGAAAAGACTTGAATAAAGGTTTATATTATATATTGTAACGTGATACCAAACAAATATTTTTTTGGATAACAATCCAATTAACGGTATAAATCAAAAAAAATATATTTGTCATCTCGAAAATTTTACGAATAAAAAATGATTTTACCTCCAAAACAATTTTCTGCAATAAAGAATTACGTTTTCAACATCTGGTAAAATTTTGAGAAAAATCGAACTGACAGTTTTTTTTAATAAAAAATAAAAACCAAAAACAAAATTACTCAAAGTTGGTAAAAATTGAATTTCGACTTGAATATCATTTCGAAAATTTGAGATTATGACTTCCAACTTATTTTATCTTATAAAAAATATTGTTTTCAACATTCAGTAAAATTTTGAGAAAATCGAATTGACAGTTTTTTTTACAAAAAATAAAAACCTAAAACAAAAAAATAATAAAAGTTAGTAAAAATTGGTTTTCGACTCAAATAACTTTTCAAAAATTTGGGACATTGGCCTTAAACTAATTTTATTTTTAAAAAAATATTGTTTTCAACATTCAGTAACATTTTGAGAAAAATCGAATTGACAGTTTTTTTGTACAAAAAATTAAAAACCTAAAAAAAATTAACAAAAGTTCTTAAAAATTGATTTTTGACTTAAATATCTTTTCAAAACTTTGAGATATTGCCTTAAAACTAATTTTATCTTATGAGAAATATTGTTTTCAACATTCAGTAAAATTTTGACAAAAATCGAATTGACAATTTTCTTACAGAAAAATAAAAACCTAAAAAAAAATTAATAAAAGTTGGTAAAAATTGGTTTTCGACTCAAATATCTTTTCAAAACCTAAAAATATTGGATTCAAACTAATTTTACTCACAGAAAACATAATTTTCGACATTCAGTAAATTTTTTTTTCATAAAAAATATAAAATCTACAAAAAACAGTACGCAAACTTGGTAAAACAATGATGTTCGGTTCTCGATATCTCGTTAACAATAGAAGATATTGACTTCAAATTAATTTCATTCATCCAATTTGTATTTGTTTATATAAGAAATAAAAACTTTTAAGAAATGCTACTAAAATTGGTTAAAATTGGTTTTCGACTAAAAATCTCGTTAACAAAAATAGATTTTGAAATCATATGCAAAATGTTGTTGGTGATTTTTAAATTTGTTAGAATAATTAAACCGATAACTTTTTTAATAAAACACGAAAAAAGCAAGACAAATCGACAGACGGGATGGGAAGTTATCAGTTTGGGTCGCATCCCAGCCTCATGCCACTCAACTCGGGCGAATAGCTTTATTGGAAGAGACATTTCCTGGCCGCGTAATTTCTCGTCGTGGTGATATTAACTGGCCACTAAGATCATGCGATTTGATACCGCTGGACTTTTTTGTGGGGCTGTGCGAAAGACCGTGTTTATGCAGATAAACTTTTGACTCTTGTGCACTTAAAAACCAACATTCGTTAAGTGCGGGGTGGTCATTTAAATAATGTAGTGCTTCACACATAATGCCAACGTTCAAACTTTATAATTAAAACGAAATATCATGAACAAAAATATTTTGTATGTGTTTTATTTACCTTTGAAACTGGATAACCCTGTATAGTAAATAAATTATTGCTTAAATTGATTAAAATAAGTTTTCGACTAAAACGGTAGGGAACAAAAACAAATATTGATATCAAACACTTTTTATCATATATACATATATGAAATGGTTTTCGACTTAAGTATGATGAAAACAAAGAAACAGGGCATTTCATTAAGTGTTAACTTAGTGCATTCCATTTTGAATGTTACATTTCCTACTGATTGTTTTATGGCACTGTTCCTCTCAAAATTATTAAACAAAGGTTTGTTTTGTAATGAATCTTAGTTTTTATTAACTTTTGAATATGCTATATTTCTAGATTAATCTCAGCAGTCGTAACTTGTTTTTATTTCGCTTCAAATTTGTAATCGTAATTACTGATCGTGTGCAGCGTGATGACTACATATAATTATCCGCACAAAATTCCCCTTTCGGATGTTTTTATCAATTGTATTATAATTTTTAATTTAATTTCACAAAACAACACTAAGTGTGATTTTCGCAATAATAAACAAAACAAAACATTTGACATTTGGCAATAACAAAAGTAAATAATCTTAAAATTTAAAACCTTTTTTCTACATTGTAAGCAAATCACACTTAAGTTTTGAAATCGCATCAATTTTTTGTTTTTAATGAAATCTAAAGATATTAAATTGTCTGATAATCAAAAACAGATCCCACGTGAATTTAATTTACAATGTATGATAATTAATTTGCAAATTAAACAAAAATAATAATCGAGTTGTTGTGTATTTTTTATTGATTAAGATCAATAAGCACATTATAATCTTTTTTTTTTGTATTTTCTCATTTCAAGTTTAAATTACGTTTTAGAATTAGAAATTTCACCTGAAATATGACTCCATTCTATGAAAAAAAGTACATAATTATATTAAAAGTTGTAAGCAAGTTAATTTTGCGTTGTGTTTTGTTGATTTTAAGTAAGTACTTGTTTTTCGTATTATTAAAATCCATCGTTTATCAATGTGATCTTAATTTGACGGAAGGAAAATAAGACATTCATCTTTATGAGCCATGTTTATGACTAAAATAAAAACTAATTTGTCTCGTTCTCAAAATTTAGAAAATGTCTTAGCCATTAGCCTAAAATTTGCAATATTTTTTAGATTTCTCTGAGTCATTTATAAATATTCCTATATAGAAAGAAGGTCATTCACTCATAATTTTACCTTTTCTAGACCCTTCCTTACTACCAAACTTGCTTGACCTATTCTTACCTACCTGAAAAGCACTTGAATCAACATTTATAATAAAAGTAAGAAAACAAAATTTAAAAAGAAAACCTGTTTGAATTTTAAATCAATGACATCAGCTTAACACGCGTGTCCTATAAAACCAAAGACGATACATATTGTCGCCAACCAACGAGTGACGACCGGACCTTTAGACAAAATATTATATATTAAACAATAAATAAAAACAAGATACATTTCAATTAATTTATCTTCAAAGCAACACAACCAAAAAGATACACATCTTCATATAGTGTCTTATAGCTACATCTCACTAGACGCTACATATTTTATAATTTTGATAAAAAAAAAAAACTAATAAATTATGAAAAACAAAACGAAAAGAAAAACAAAGCGTTAATATTTTTTGAATAAATTTCACAAAACTACAATATAAAAAATACCCTTGGAATGTTTCCAAAAAATAAAAAAAGAAAAAGTTTTTTTTTGCATTAAAATGAAAACTAAAAAAGTTATTAGTTTTTTTTGTTTATAATAAATTTTAGCACAAAAGACGCATCGAACTTTCGCTTATTTCAGTTGGGTCTTTGGAAGAATTTATTGCGTTTTGCCTACCTCAAATTGGTTATAAGAAAAACCATTTTTTGGAGTTCAAATAAATTGTCAGTTGATTTGTTTTGTTTTTTTTTTTTCAAAAGAAATGCCAGAACTCTAAAGTTTAAATAAAATAGACAACATTGCTCATAAAATAGTATCTAGTTACTTTTTGTTTGTTTAATCTTGATAATTTTATTAAGTTGTTTGATATTAGCAAAAGTGTTTATACCAATTAAAAAGTAAATAACCTTACCAAATTTCAATTGCCACCTTTATTCATAAAGTAAATACTTTTATGTGCAAAAAAAAATTGAACTGATAAAGTTAACTATTTACACTTGACAATGGTATTTTAATAATATTGAAAGGGTGTTTTTTTTTGTAGTGATAAATACGATATGGCAACAATTTTAAACTGAAATCAAGCCAAATAATAATTTTAAAATATAATAAATTGTTGTTTTTCGAATTGAAAATATTGACATTTTTTCAGATCCCTAGAAATTAGATATTTTTACAGATAATAACATTAGAATATGTGAAAAGGACTATCAATTGGAATCACGAATGCCCATAAAACAAAGTGGCGTGAATGAGACCCACATTTATAGCCTTTCATCTCGTCTATAGATATGTCTAAAACATTAACAAAATGTTTGTAACAATACTTTGTGTAAGAAAAAAAAAATTGAAGTCAATATCATTCTTATCAGGTTTTTGTTGTTCTTGTAGGTTTTCTTGTAAAAAAATTTATCAATTGAATTTTTCTAAAAAAAATTTCCAAAAGTTAGCAACAATATTTAACTTCCCATAGGAAGTTATTGTAATGGGTTCGATTTGTCAAATTGAACATTTTGAAATTTATCGACGTTTCAAGAAAGATAAAAATAAAAGATTTTTAGAGAGATGTCCGTACGTCCGTTCCGTACGTTCACGACGTTTTTTTCGTCGTCCATAGCTCAAGAACCAAAAACCAAAAACAAACATTACTCAAAGTTGGTAAAAAGTGATTTTCGACTCGAATATCTTTTCATAAATTTGAGATTATGGTTTCCAACCAATTTTATGTTATAAGTATTTCTTAACAACATTCGTAAAAATTTTTAGAAAAATCGAATTGACAGTTTTTTACAAAAAATAAAAACAAAAAAAAAATAATTAAAGTTGGTAAAAATTGATTTTCGATTCAAATATCTTTTCAAGAATTTAAGATATTGGCTCCAAATTATTTTTTATTTTAAAAAATATTGTTGTCAACATTCAGTAAAATTTTGAGAAAAATCGAATTGACAGTTTTTTTTACAAAAATTAAAAATCTAAAAAAAAAATATTTATTGTTGATAAAAAATTGATTTTCGACTCAAATATCTTTGCAAGACTTTAAGATATTGGCTCCAAATTAATTTTTTCTTTTGAAAAATATTATTTTCAACATTCGGTAAAATTTTGAGAAAAATTGAAGTGACAATTTTTTTAGAAAAAATAAAAACCTAAAAAAAAATGAATGAAAGTTGGTAAAAATTGATATTCGGCTCAAGTATCTTTTCAAAAATTTGAGATTATGGCTTTAAACTAATTTTTTCTTATAAGAAATACTGTTTTCCACATGCGGTAAAATTTAAAAAAAAGTCGAATCAAATCGAATTAAAATCGAAACAATACTAAAACTTAGTAAAAATTTACTTTCGGCTCAAATATCTTTTCAAAATTTAAAAATATTGGCTTTGAACTAATTTTATCTCACAGAAAATATTGTTTTCGACATTTAGTAAATTTTTTATAATAATCCAACAGTCAGTTTGTTCATAAAAAAAATAAAATCTACAAAAAAAAGTACGCAAAATTGGTAAAAATTGATGTTCGGTTCTCGATATCTCGATATAGAAGACATTGACATCAAATTTTTTTCATTTAACCAATTTGTATTTGTTTATATAAGAAATACAAAGTTTTAATAAATCCTAATAAAATTGGTAAAAATTGGTTTTTGACTAAAAATCTCGTTTACAAAAATAGATTTTGAAATCAAACTATTTCGTCATATGCAAAATATTGTTAGCAATTTTTAAACTTTTTAGAATAATTCAACTGACAACTTTTTTAACAAAACACGTTTAAGCAAGACAAATCGACAGACGG
Organism: Eupeodes luniger; assembly: GCA_951509635.1. Classification (NCBI taxonomy): domain Eukaryota; kingdom Metazoa; phylum Arthropoda; class Insecta; order Diptera; family Syrphidae; genus Eupeodes; species Eupeodes luniger. The sequence continues at coordinate 127,803,541 of OX608074.1, forward strand.
GATGGGAAGTTATCAGTGTGGGTCGCACCTTAGCTTCTTTTTTAAATGATAAAATACGTTTGATTTCAATATATGTGTTTGTTTCCCACATTTTTAGTCGAAATCCAATTTTTATAAATTTTACCAGCATTTTGAAAGTTTTTATTTCTTATAAAAAAATACTGATTGAACTTTTTTAAGAACATTATCTTACGTTAACAACTAAATTTTGAAAATGAAATAATTTTTAAGTCAATACCTTCATTTATTTTCTTACCAATTTTTTTATAGATTTTTTTTTCTATAAAAATAAAAACTGATAGGTGGAATTTAATGAATGTTAAAATGTTTTTTATAAGGTCAAATTAGTTTAGAGGCAATATCTATATTTTTAACCAAATTATTCGAATCGAAAATCAATTTTTACCAACTTTTAATTAAGTTTTTTTTTTTTTTTTTGTAAATAGATAGATAGATAGATAAAAGATTTTATTAATAATTCATTGTTTACAAAATCAGTACAAATTTTTTCACAAAATCTTAATAATGTAATGTTAATATTACAGTATTATTGACATAACTTTTATTGTTGTCTGTCAGGTTGGCTAAATATATACTAATATAAATCTTATTATAAAATTATTGAAATAATAACTACAACGTTATTTTTTACATTTCGTATTCCTATTAATCATTATTCATTACTTATTCTTTTCTTTTTTTTTTATTAACAAAATTCATTTAATAATAACTCTCTATACTTTAAACAATAATTTAAAAAACTGAAGAGAGATTGAAAGTTTTTGCCGTTTAAAATTTCATAGAGGTCTTTTGAAGAAAGTACATTTTTACCGAAACATATAAGTCTAGAGTTCTTGAAAACTGGGCATCTGCCAATAAAATGGTACGTGTTTTTCACTTCATCTTGATTGCAAGTTGTGCAAATACCGACTGTATTTTTTTTGAAAGCTTTGGCGTTAATATTGAGGAGCCCACCCCTAGCTTTGAGAACGAGGCTAACCAAATGGGAAGAATTTTCGTCGGAAAAATATGGTTTAGAGTAGTATTCGAGTTGAGGGTAAAGATCATGGAATTGTGAATTTTTTTTTGTAAATAAACCGTTACTTTTTAGGTCATATCATTTTTTTGATAAATAAAATTCAAATTTTAATAATATGAAATTTAATTGAAGTTGCTATCGTTGGTTCATGAAATATTTGGGGTGAAGCACAATTTTCACTTTTCTTTTTTGTAAAAAAAACACCCATTCATCTTTATGGAAAGTCCTTTCTGCATTTTTTTATGTCATTATCTGTAAAACAAAATTTATTTGATATCTCTACTACACACGCACACACCGACATTTCTCTAAAAATTTTGGATTTTAATTCTAGGGAACTTGAAATGTCGAGATATGACAACATTTTCAATTCGACAAATCGTACCAATTACAATAACTTTCTTTTAGAAGATTAAAATCTAAATGCTTTTTAATTTCTTAAAAACTTAAGTCACTATTTTTGGTCGAAAATTGTTATTTTTTTAACTATTTGTTCATATACAATTCCATTACAATTTCTTTCTTGATATAGAGTTACTAAGTGCTTATATAAAAATAATTCATAAATTTGAATTTCATTAAAAAAGTTAACCCTTTTTTGAAATATCAAGTTTTGATAAAAATTATTAAATATTTTTCAAAAATCAAAACCAAACAAAATTAATCATTTTGAGTATCAGATTTTATTTAAAAGTATGATTTTAATATTGAAACAATGTATACAAATCTTTTGGCCGTCTATTAGAAAATTCCAATTTGTATGGGACTCCATAATTTAATATGTGCTATAATTTTTTTAAGAGAAAAATCCAATCCTCGAATTGTTCATTCAAAATTCCTACCCCATACACTTTTTCATTACTTTGAATTTAAAAACAAAGCAATTTAAAAGGATATCTAAATCTTTTTTTTCGGTTTTCTCAATTTCAAAAATCAAAAAAGTTCCATTCTGAACTTCTTTAATTTGTAATAAACTTTTAAATGTTATTACAAAAAGTTTTGATAGTACTTTAAAATTCCAATAAAGTATCAATTCTGGTTAAGGCTTTTGCTTTTTTAAATTAATATACCCTTGTTGAATTTAGACTTTATAAACTTTTCCTTCCTTTTTACTTGCGACATATAGGAACTATATGGCAAGTTTTGCATTCGTGCAAAATTTTGTCTGTCTGTCCACGCTCCTACAGCCTAAACCATTGGGTCGGTTGAGTTCAAACTTGGAAGTTAAGGTTTTGAGCAGATTTGCGTTAGGCGTTTTTTTCATTTTTTTTTTAAGATCAAAACTAACAGTGGCCCCCATACAATTTTTTTGGTCAAAAAACGATAATTCGAATTTTCTCAAAAACAAACCGATAGATTTTTTTTTAATTTTCTCTAAAATTTTATTTTTTAACTTGGCTTCTTTTAATAAGAAAAACATATTTTTGTATTGCTCAGGAAAGGTACCGCTCATAGAACCGTTATTTTGTTTTTTAATTTTCTCAGCAACTTAAGTACTGATTTCAATAATTTTTTTTGTGAATAAGCTCTTATATTGCTTTAACAATATTTGATTATCAAAAGTGCAATTTTTTTTTGTTTGGATTTTTAAAAAAATATTGAATTTTTTTTTTTCAAAATTCTATATCTCAAAAACGGGTTAATATTTTTTTACGAAATTCAAATGTAGAGCGTATATTTACAATCACTAAACAACTGCATACCAAAAATATTTTTAGAACAAAATTGAAAAATTTTATATATAAAAAATTAATTTAAAAAAAAACCGCTCTAACGATTTTCGAAAAAATTTTTTTAAAAATCAAGGGCTTTTTTATTTATAAAATGGCATTTAAATTTTTGAAGACAAACTTATTTTTCAGGTAAAATTTTTAATATTAAATTAGTTTTTTTTTTAAATTATTTTAACTGTATTGAATGTAACCCCCTCCCAAAAAAATTTAAAAATGGAGGTTTTTTCGACAAATCAAATGGCATTTATATCTTTGAAGATAAACTTATTTTACAGGTATATTTTTAAATCTTATATATACATAGATACTTTTTTAAACAGACTCTTTGAATACAGGAGCAAGTTCGTGCGACCCAGTCGTGCATTTTATTTACAGGTGTATCTTGATTAAATGTTAAAACAAATTCTTATGACTCAACTAAAGGTATGTAGGTCTCTATAAAAGAATTCATTACATTAATTTATTCTGTAAAAGTTTTGAAAAGAAAACACTGTCACCTTAAAGAACTTTTAACATTAATTTTTGATTTTTCAAAACCTCCAATATCGAAAGAAAACCTCTCATTAAAAATGTAATTTGTTCCTGCTGTCTATACATATAATCATGACCAACAAAAAGGAAGAAAACAAAACTTTTATAATTAACACCTTAAGTCATTCAACCGTAAGTAGGTACCTTCATTTGTATACCTACCTTTTATAGATGTTTCTGAAACTTTTTCCATATTTTTTAAATTCCCCTATACTGATTCTTCTATATTGTTCTGTTACAAACCAAAATACCAACCAGCTTTATGAACAAATCTATAGCTATAGAAGTTAGACCTAAAAACAAAACCAAAAGCAACTTTTTTAACGTAGGTATAGAAGAAAGAAAAATAAGTTTCAAATTTATAGTTTCTTTCTGTTTTGTAATTTTCTCTTCTATTTTTCTTTTGTTTTTCTTCTAACAAAACAAAAAAAAAATAGGAAAAACAAAACAAAAAAAGGAAATAAAACTTCGGGAATCCATCAAAACTTGTCTGGAAAGTCCAACATTGTGTTTCGGACTCTTTTCCAAAATTAGTAATATCCCACCCTCAACCCCACTCTGTTCACGGAAAAAACATGAAACTCCTATAAAAGCAACAACCTTTCCATTTAGGATTGTCCATTGTTCCTTCAAAATATTTAACTTGGAGGAATCTCAAAAAAAAAGAAGAGAAAAGTTCCCTACAAACCAATGCTTTACGAATGCGATGCGAATGCGATGCCATCAGGTGCCAAGATCCTGATAAAGGATAATAGCAGCAGCCCTGATGATGCATTCTCTACTCATTACTTTCATATAGGTACCTATACTATCCTATACACTTGAAAAAGGAGCAAGAAACTTTACTATAGCACACCCTATAGCAACCTAAGTACTCATTCGTGTACTGAATGGGGCATTTTTCTAGAGAAAGGAAAGAAGAGAGACAATCTGGCAGAATTGTGTTTTGGAATGTTCTAGGGAGGGAATTGAACAATTTTCATATTCCTATACCCCCTATACCTAGCCTATATATAGATACAAGATAGATACCTATACGTTAAGTTAAAAACTTGTCAAGGGATGAAAATGGAAATGTCTAATTGCTTTAATGGAAAAAAAGGTTCCTACAGCTTCCAGTCAGTCTTCAATGTTCAGTGTTCAGTGTTGTCGGGAGCGCATCACAGTCACAGCACATTAACCTAACCATGCCAGAATTTTTGTTCCCTTTGTTCTTCCTGTTTGGTTACACCTTCCCTTGTACTGAGCTGAGCTTTTTTTTTTGTATTTCGTCCTGTGTAGGGTCTCAATCTCTGTGTCCTTTTTTTTTAAACTTTTTCTTGTCTGGCATCAGACACCGGAAGCTTGATTCTGTAAGCCTTTTGCCTATGAATTATTTTTTTCAGCTTCTGCTATCCTGCTCATTTTCAGTTTAGTACTTTTTCCATTGTTGTTGTTGTTGCTGTTGGGTGTTCTTTTCTTCAATTGAGGATAAAGGGTATCCTTGTAGAGAAAAACACTCTCTGTTTTTCTCATATTGGATCCTTGTTGAAGCATTGTCTGGACTATAGATTACTTTTGTTGAAATTATTCAACTAGTGTTGTTTAAACAAAGGCGTGGTGTAGCTGGTGTATCTATGTGGATGGTGTGAGATGAGGAAGACGTCGAACAAGACACAGTGGCTTTTAGCCGCATAGTAAGAAATTACATTGTAATTTTTTTTTTCTTCGTAGACAATAAGGACAAATTTTGCGGTATGTTACAAAAGTTAGTGAGCGCATGGCTTTTTATATCGTCCTTTTTTTAAAAGTTCAATTGTACTGTAGGAGAACAGAGAGCAACTCTGACTGTGATGTGGTCCTTTTTGTGGAATGTATTTTTAGCGAGAAAGAAAGATTTCAATAACACACACTCAAGGACAAGGATGTTGAAAACAAAAACAACAGCACAGAAAAAGAAAACTTCTACTTCCTTCTTTTGATATTATAGATAGGTACGTTGTTGTAGGTATAAGGTACCTACTATACACACATAATTGAAATTCAAGGGAGTTGTTTTGTTCATGAGAAGATATTAGGCAGAAGGGCAGAAAATAAAAGGTTTCCTTTTAAATTATATACAAAATAAAAGGAAGAATAACAACTTTAAAATTGCTTTTTATCCTTTTTTTAATTTTTTTATCTGCCTACAGAATTTTAAGTTAAAACAACATGTGTTTTTATTATTGAATGAATTTTTGTTTAAATTCAAAAGAAGTTCGAGCTTTAAGAAATCGATATGTTGTTCAGCTGATAAAACGGAGGAATTTAAGAACTATTCTAATGAAGCCAGTTTGAAGACCGATAACATTTGTACAATTATAATTTGTAGAGTGAATTTAGTTAAAAATCGTTTTTTAAATTGCGACTACTAAAAAATTCCCCTCAATCATCCCCAGCTCGACATCTTAATAACAAAAAAAAAATACCTTGTTTATTCAGGAATTCCAAAACTTTTGATCAAACTTCATTTAAGAATATAGACGTGAATCGTGCTTATATAAGGGAAGAGTAAATGCAGAGTTTTTGGGCTCTTGCTCTTTTTCTACTAGGACCTAACTTAGACTTAGAACAAAATTAACGCATTATCGAACTCTCTGTGATTTCAATATTTTAAAGAAATTGTGATTTTTTAAATTAAACGAAGACCCAAAATTTGAAGTTAATATTAAAATTATGAATTTTTATAAACCTACATATGTCTTGCGATACAAATAAATGAACAAATCGAAAAGTTCCGTTTTTCTATTTATAAGAAGAGAATCAATAAAAAATTTAGAAAAATCAAAAACAAATAACAAAAATATGTTTAAAAGAAAGGAACTTTGGGGGCGTAACAATGGGCGGAAATTATTCATTTAGTTTTAGTTTTTATTCGAATTTAGATATATGTAACTGATTTAAAAATACTCGAAAACCTCAAAAAAAAAATTACTATAGTTTTACCCAAAAAATATTTTTTTTTAAATGATTTATGTACGTCCAAAATCTTGACGTAATTCTAGCCTGAAGACTGGGTTGAAGGAAAAATCGCAACAAAATTTCTTCTTTTTTATAACTTCATAAACCGAGAACTAAAAATAACACTTTTAAATGATTTTAAAAAAGTGTCAAGAAATCAGATGTTCATAAATGACGCCAATAATTTTGATGTTTCATTCATTTGAAGGAGTAGGTACTTTAGCCCTTACTGACATCAAATATTCAAGCTTGAAAAGTACCTACAGATAATAACAGAATGATGAAAGCTTAAAAATATTAGGTTTAATTTTGAATACGCCACTATTTTGATATGTAGCTGTTAATTTTCAAATAATTTTCCTGTGGAATTCAATATTCCATAGGAAGTTATTGGAATCGGTTCGTTTTGTTGAATTAAAAATTTTGACATTTTCGACTTTAAATACATTTTTTTTCATAGATAATAACATCAGAAAGGACTTTCAAAAAAATTGAGTTTGTGTATTTATTGTTATAGCAGTTTAGTTAACCCCAAATTTCTCACGAATCAATAACACTAGCGGCTTCAACTAAATGTTATATGGTAATATGGTATAATGGTACGTGACGTGTAACCAAATTAGTAAAATTATACATCTGATAAAATGTGCAGAAAATTCGAACTGACAGTTTTGTTCCAACAAATAATAAACACTTAAAAAAATCATTACTAAAAGTTGGTAAAAATTGATTTTCGACTCAAATATCTTTTCAAAAATCAAAGATATTGGCTTCTAACTTATTTCATCTTATAAATATTGTTTTCAACATTCAGTTAATTTTTAATAACAATTCAACAGTCAGTTTGTTTTTATAAAAACTAAGGATCTTCAAAAAATACTACGCAAAATTGGTGCAAACTGATGTTCGATTCGAATATTTCGAGAATAGATGAAGTTAAAAGATGAAGCTGCAGAAGTTTGTTAAAATATATTTTCCAAATAAAAATTTTGGGAACAAAAACAGATATTGAAATTGAACTTTTTAATCAAATGCAGGTAATTTTTTTAGAAAAAAATCAATTGACAACTTTTTTTTATACAAAATCGACAAAAATTAATAAGAAAGTGTTTTCGACCCAAGTATTATAAGAATACAGAAAGGTATTGACTTTAAAATTATCTCACACAAAATATTATTATCAATATTTTGTTCAAAGTTTTAGAAAAATTGACACACAGGCACGGATTGGAAATTATAAGTGTAGGTCGCATCCCATCCACTTTTTTAAAATGATTTATGGCCAAGGTTTTAACGTAATTCTAGCCTTAAGTCTGTGTTGAACGCACACAGCTGCTCAACAGCGGCCATCGAACGAGCCCATTTAAAACTTCCATAAAAAAATGTCAATCAAGGGATGTCAATAGAAACGTCATTCAATTTTCATCTTCATTCTCTCAACAAGAAATAAAAGTGTCAAGTTCAAAGTTTAAAACGTGTTGTGTTTAATTTTTAATTCTTTGAGTTTTTTTTATACAATTTAAATAAAATAATTACAAGGCTTTTCAGCCAAAACAGACTGAGTTGAATGGAAAATTGCAACAAAATTACTTCTTTTTTGTTAATTAATAAAACTTGAGCTAAAGAAAAACTCAAATACCCAATTTCTCCACATTCGTCCTAAGCTATCCTAGTTACCAGTCTAGGTAGGGCAGGTACTATACGCTTGATATGTATGTATAGTATATATGTATGTAGTTCTAACAAAAAACTAGTACCCCTACATTTCTTCACATCACTGGCAGCCGATATAATTTCACAAACCCAGTCCTAGGAATTAATACGTCTAAAACTGGTCTAATTTTAATTTTGACATCTAATTTCATATATTACTTTTATATTAATTTGATATTTCAGCCATACATAAATGCCAAAATTAAAATGTTTCAGTAGCAGGTACGAAACAATCAATATTTGAAAAGTAAATAAACAGAAGAAAATGACGAATTATATCTAAACTGGAAATGGATTAAGCAATAATAAAATAAAAAATTAACCACTTCATAAAAGAACACTCGAAAAATTGCCAAATCGAATGAAATTTATTGCTTTAATTCCAGAACGATAGCTTAGTATTTCTGTGAAAAAGTCAAGAGGTACCGATTAGAGTACTTGGTTCTAAATTGATAGGACTAAATCCAAGTACTTCTGTAAAGAAATGAGTTGATACCGATTTGAGTACATATTATATTCTAGGACTAGTAATGGTCCTTAAGTTAGAAGTCTGTGAAGAAATTGGCCGTTAAATGAATTTTAAACCGTGTCAAGAAATTAGATGTTCATTGATCGAGGCATTAATTTTGATGGTTCTTTCAAAGGTACTAAATTTGAGACCTTCAACACTTAGTTATCAGACATTGAATATTTAAGCTTTAAAAGTATCTAAATATGATAAAAACTGAATTTGAAAGATTTAAAATAAGACTTTTTAGTTGTCATTTTTTAACAATTGACAAATACAAAATATGCTATTATTACAAATAGAACGATACATGCTTTAAGAACGAATAAAAATTGCTTAAAGTCATTATAAAAATGGTGAAAGTTTTGCAAGAAAAGTTTCCTGATTGTTTTAATTCTTGATGAGCTTATCATCAATATCTTGTGATTTAATATATTTATTACACTCAGTTCTTAAGAGTCACTTGAAATATAAGGTCTATGTCAATTATTTACAATTGATTTAAAATCTTAAAGATAAAAATCGTGAAGTTATCGATGAAATAAGCTCACAAATGTGTGAATTAATCGTGGAAGATTAGAAAAAAGGATACATTGATGCAACTGTAGCCATGGCGCAAGTTTGGCTAAGGCGCCAGTTCATCATTGAAAACAAACATTGGAATTTTTTTGGCAGATCGTTTATAGCTATCATTAAAAATGTCTGTCATTGAAAAAAAATTCCTGATTGAAATCCACTGACAAATTTTTACTGACAGAAATCTGTCATTGGAATTGGATGAAATTGGAACACAAATTAGTGGAACGATTCGTTTCACTTTTGAACATAAAAGTATCAGCTGTTCAGGAAAATGAATTTCCGTCTGGAAAACAGAAAAATACATTTTTAGAGAAAAATAAATGCGCAATCACACTCAAAAAAAAATTCTTTGTGTCATTTCCGATCGATCAGTACATAATTTTTGTTTCTAATCAAAGGGAAACACCGTCAAATATCGATTCAAAAATTTTTCCGGATCGATTTCAATGAAAGCTATAACTGGCGCCTAAAATTGTTTATCATTATTTACGAAATATTTAGTTATTTACAACAAAATATATAGTATTTGATTTCTCTTTAAAAAATACTCGTTTAGTTTTAATATCAAAATGAAACCACTTATTGGAAAACCCTATATTCCCAATAAATTCTATTCATAAGCCTCATATTTTTAAATTCTAGAAGCCATACTGTGGACATTTTTTTACAGCTACAGCTTGAGGGGCTACTTCATGGATTGGAATAATTAAATCTCTGTCTCATATAGACCCGTATTCAGCCTAAAGACATTCTGTTGCTCAACTAAGGATTGGTACCTATGTTTAATTACTTACAGTCAGGCATAAAGACAGGATTCATTGTTAACATTCCTTTAGTCAACAGTGCCATCGACATTTTTCTTTAAACAAAATGATGTGTCACATATGCAACAGTTTCTTTCTTCATTAATATCACGTTCAAGGTCTTATTCCAGATTCAACATTTTATCCTACGTTTACGTTTTATTCAAGATCAAAGTGGCAAGCTTTTCTATTGTTCCGGTTCATTTGTATTCTCTGACTCATTCTTAAAATATTTTCCATTAATACGAGACTTTGACTCATGTACATGTGGAAGAAAAGAACATTTCCATTTCATAAAAAATAACATCAGACCCACCATTGTTGTTCTTAATTAAACAAAATGAAGACAAAAATAAAATAATAATTCCTCTCAAAGACGAAACGAAAAATGTTAACATGGCTAATGTGTGTCAAAAACCATGTCAATTAATTTATTCAAAAGCCTTTATATAATGCCTTATCATACAATATGTATATTTATAAAAGACCCGCATTTGATGGATGTATGATTTTCACCCCATCCAATCCAATTAAGAAAAATTTATCTAATCAGTCTGATGGTCTCAACTCGACTCGACACGACTCGTCTCAACTCAAAGCAAAAAGCACGGTGGTGGTGTCAATAAGCTAAACCTAATAATGGTTTAAGGCTGTCGAGTGTGTTGAGTTTGAGAGTCTTAATTTTATGCAAATATAGGGGATGAATATATAGTACTACTATATGTTTGGTTCCCATGCCACATTTAACCACAAATGATTTCATATGATGTACATCTGGGCCGGAGCTTAGGACTGGGTCATGGCTAACGTAGGTATTTAGTTAGGTATATGGTTACATCTTTAGTATAGGTTAGACTTTTTTGTATACCCATGAGTCTGCTACATTGATGCCAACAAGGCAACAATTGAATATCATCGGGGAATCATATATCCCAGCAGATCACGTGCACATATTTTAATCAACCCATTCCGACTTTAAACTAATTGACACCTCAAACACGAGTTGGGTCTTTTTTTTTTTTAATGTCCTTCGTCATCATCATCCAGAAAGGACGCCGAAGCCGCTGCTGAAGGGGAAAGAGTTTTTCAAAAATTAGTTTTTTGGGAAAAGGGTTTCAGTGGGGAAAGTGTGGTTTGGGTAGTCCTTGATGATTGTCGAATTAACTTTTATGTAGCTTTTCTCTTATTTCCTCATGTGTCGGGTATAAACTTCAACGTTAATTACATTTTGTATCAGAAAACTGCTGATGGAGCATTTAAAATGCCAGGCTGTGTCGTTATACGTTGCGCTAAAAGGACACAGGGACACGTATCGAATCCGAATGGGATATTATACAGAAATAGAGGTACGCTACACAGCTTGAATTTACGTTCGTTTTTCTGACAGGACAGATGAAAAGTATATGTACTGTACATTTCCTGGTTGCCATGGCAATTCGAAAAAGGTATAAATTCATGTGGCAACGGTATTTTGTATTTTTGTATACTCGTATATGTATAGTTTTTCATCCCTTCAGAAAGTCTGAATGGAGGATAATCTCGCAGACAGACAGAGACTAAACATTTTATCCTTTTTTTGCAGCCCAAGTGGATATGGAACCCCTTGTGAGTGGTAAAATATGAGAGAATTGGGAATGCGGCGGACAGACAGACATACAGACAGACAACCAGCGCAGCGCAGCACCCCCATGGTTTTCTGGCGATGAGATGATTTATAATCCTCATCTATACATAAATATATGTACCTTTATTTTTGTTGGTAGTGGCGAAATGATATCTAGAAGAAGATTATCCCGTCTAAAGAGTTTTCGAAATAGGAAAATTAAAAAGGAAAACTCTGTTTTGGTTGTGTTATAGAGCTCCTATCAAAATATACCCCTCTCTCCTATATTCGACTGTAATTATATACTTTTGCATTTGGAATAATCTAAGGGAGAGTTAGATTGAGTATATTTTCATAATCGATTAGTTACAGTCGTCTTGTTTTAATGATACACCGACGACGACGACTACGAAAAGAAATCGATTTATTCGCACATTAAAAGGAATGCAATAATATTGGGTGAAAGGAAGAAGTTCCTTTTTCTGCAGTAAATTTCTGCACTACTCATCGTCATCTGGCAATAACCATAACCACCCTCTGCTAAGAAATAATGTGGCTGCAATTAATGTCCTTATATAGATTGCTGGGAATTAGATGGGAGGCATGTTCTTGACTTCTAAAATTACTTTTATAAATAATGTAATACCTTTGTAAAGCAGCAATTGAAGGGAAAGTAGTTTGATGTCTTAAATTATTCGCAAGTTTTTATATCAAAGTTTGAAGTAAAATGAAACACTTTGAGTCAGTATTTAATGGGGAAAATTATCATTGAGAAAAGTTATCTATGATATTAGTATAGCAGAAGGTTTTAAACATCCATTTGGTTTTTAAGAATCCATCAATTTCACGTTACTTGACGTGCTGTCAAAAAAAGCCATTCAATTTTGATAGCATTGGAATAACTTTCAAACTGATGAAAGTCGCTCAAGATATAGGTATAATTATTAACATATGACGAAAAGTTCGAAGAAGTGTAACAAAAAAAGGTTTTGGGTCTTTTGGTTACTTTTCTTTTCTGTGAGCAATGCTTATAAGTTTGGAATTGCACTGATAAATTTCCATTGTTCTCTAAATTTCCATTGTCCTCTAAGATTAAATTTTGTTTTGTAGTAAGACAATTTTTCATTCAACTTCAAAAATCATGGAAACAATAATAAATTTTGGATTTTAGTGTTTTTCTTACGGTATATTCGGGAGGTTCAACTAATTCAGTTGTATTTTTGGATTTTATTTTTTGGATTTGTTTTTATGGAAACAACTGTCAATTGTATTCAAATTCTTCCATTAGTTGAGGAAGAGTAGATATTCACTTGGAAAAAACTCAGACAAAGATGAATTTTGGGGCAGAGTTTATACGTTGTCGATAATTCCATAAAACTCCTCTGAAAAGGTATCAAGTACAGTTTTTGGAAATGACTCTTAAACTATATTTTTTTTGAAAATGATGTAGTTTACCTACATTTTCGAATTGGAGAAAAATGATAACTTTAGTAAGAAATGTTATAAACTCATATTTTATGAGACTGTTCAACTGTTCATTGGAATACTCTAAAAATTATACAAAATTTCAGAAAACTCATTCTTCATAAAATTAAATTATTTTGTTCGTAAATGATTTGAGATTTATTTTTAGTAATTTTGATTTCAGTTGAGTTCTTTTTTAAACATACCTATACAAATTCTGTGAATTTGTATACCTCAATCCAAATTGGTCAATTTTTTTCCAAAAGGTTTTGTTGCATATTTCTATGTTAAATTTATTTTAAGTGAATGTCTCTACTTGTTCTTAAAACATGACTTCCCGGTTTCTTGAATTTTCTAAAAACTATGGAATTTGATCTCAGGAAAAGTATCAACATTTTCAATTTGAAAAAGCGAATTTTTATTATTCTGTTTTGTACTTATAGCATTAATGTTCATACAATAAAACCCGCTTAAATTAAATATATATGCCTTATATGCGTATGTGTCGACTAATTTTGTACCTTCAAAATCCAAATATCAGAAACATACATATTTTTAGTTTTTTTATTTTTGTTGAAAGAAAATCTTTAAACGCTTTCATATTTAACTTCCCTTAACTTTAAGTTAATGTAATCGGTTTGATTTGTCGAATTGCAAATGTTTAAATTTCTCGACGTTTCAAGTTCCCTAGAATCTAAATCAAAGATTTTTAGAGTGAGTTTGTACTTCCGTTCGTTTGGGATACCATTTTACTTATCCATATCTCAAGAACCAGCAGAGATATCTAGTTGAAATAAATTCTGTTTTATGGATTATAACATCGAAAAGTGTGAAAAGGATTTTCAAAAGGTGTTTTTTTTAATATAACAATTTTGGTTGACTTCGAATATCTCACGAACCAATAACGTGACTTGAATTAAATTGTATAATATGTATTGGGACGTGATACCATATAAATATAGTTTTGAAAAAAAGTAACTAATATTTTTTTTATGAAACAGAAAAAAACGGAACAAATAATATTGGTGGCATCCAATTTTTTACGACCAAAAAATGATATTACCTCCAAAATAATTTTATGGAACAAAGAATAACGATTTTGACTTTTGGTAACATTTTGAGAAAAATGGAAGTAACCTTTTTCTTACAAAAAATTCAAACCTAAGAAAACTAATAAAAGTTGGTAAAAACTCATTATCGACTCAAATACCTTGTCAATTAAAGAATTTGCCTTGCTTCAAACTAATGTTATCTTATACAAAATATTGGCGCAAAATTTTAAAGGATTTAGTAAATTATTAAATCCATTTTTAGCAAATTTTCTAATTTAAATAATTTTAACATATTTATAACGGATTGGCTAGGTTACTTTAAGCAATTGGCTATTTTAGCAATTTTCTAAATCCATTTGACATCTGTAATTATCCTATAAAATAAAATTCTTGACAATTCTACTAGAAATTGTGGATTTGCGTGTTGTTTTTTAATAATTCGTGAGCTACAATTGTTTTGTTTTAATTACAAAATATGGCTTTGTCCAGAAAAGTGCGGTGTTTTAAGTCCCAACCAAATTCCTTCGAAGAGTTGGATTATGGAGAATTTTACTCTAGGTAAAGGTTTCACAAGGCAACAGTTTGGTTCTTGGTCAAAAATATGAACACCTAAGACCGAATTATAAATCGTAGGCTGACATTGACGAAAGTGGATCGCTTAAATATCGCACAACGCATACAAATTGTTAAAATCTACTACAAAAATGATGATTCTGTCACAGCCACATATCGTGCCTTAAGAGGATATACAATCCAACAGCGCAAGGAATTGGCAAAATTGTGAAGAAATTTGAAGAGACTGGACTGGTTACAGATATTGTAATGCCTGTGCATCATCGTTTCGCTCGCTCGTACTACTGAAAATATCGCAGCTGTAAGTGAAAGTGTTGCCGAAGACCCGAATGTGTCGATTCCTCGTCGTTCTGAGGAATTAGGTCTGTCTTACGGCACATTATGGCGTATTTTCCATTTGGATCTACACCTATATCCATATAAAGCCCAACTCACACAACAACTGAAGCCAGCTGACCATTCACAACGTGGCGGTCGTAGATACGTCGAATGGGTGCTTAAACAACAAGCGGTGGACGGCGATTTTTCGAACAAAATTTTCTTCAGCGACGAAGCACATTTATCACTCGGTGGGTATGTTAATAATTAAAATTGTCGTATTTTGGGGTTCTGAGGATCCTCAAGAGTAATTGAAGAGAAGCCATTACATCCACGAAAAGTCACTGTACTGTTTGGTACGCTCTTTGGTCCGTTGGTCCGGAGGTATGATTGACCTTACTTCTTCGAAAACGACGATGGAACAACTGTCACCGTCAATTCGGAGCGTTATGGTTATATAATAACCGACTTTTTTTTGCCCGCTATTGAAGAATACGACTTGGAGAAAATGTGGTTTCAACAAGACGGCAACACATGTCCCACAACTGAAGCAAATATAGCTTTTTTGCAAGAGACATTTCTTCTCGTGGTGGCGCTGGAATTTTTTTTGTGGGGCTACGCGAAAGACCGTGTTTATGCAGATAAACCTTTAACTCTTGAGCACTTAAAAACCAACATTCGTCAAGTTATGGTTGAGGTACCACCCAATATGTGACAAAAAGTGGTCGAAAATTACCACAAAAAAATCGATGCTTGCAACAATTGCCGTAGTGGTCATTTAAATGATTTAATAGGAAATTCGTCTAGATGATAATTGTGGAATAATAATAGTAATAACAATCTTTTTTCATACTATCAAAAAGATTAGTGTTTGAAACAATGACTTTTAGAAAGGTATACTTTTATCGGGTGATTTTTTAAGAGCTTGAGAACTTTAAAAAAAAAAAAAACGCATAAAATTTGCAAAATCTCATCGATTCTTTATTTGAAACGTTAGATTGGTCCATGACATTTACTTTTTGAATATAATTTCATTTAAATGTTGACCGCGGCTGCGTCTTAGGTGGTCCATTCGGAAAGTCCAATTTTGGGTAACTTTTTCGAGCATTTCGGCCAGAATAGCCCGAATTTCTTCGGAAATGTTGTCTTCCAAAGCTGGAATAGTTGCTGGCTTATTTGTGTAGACTTTAGACTTGACGTAGCCCCACAAAAAATAGTCTAAAGGCGTCAAATCGCATGATCTTGGTGGCCAACTTACCGGTCCATTCCTTGAGATGAATTGTTCTCCGAAGTTTTCCCTCAAAATGGCCATAGAATCGCGAGCTGTGTGGCATGTAGCGCCATCTTGTTGAAACCACATGTCAACCAAGTTCAGTTCTTCCATTTTTGGCAACAAAAAGTTTGTTAGCATTGAACGATAGCGATCGCCATTCACCGTAACGTTGCGTCCAACAGCATCTTTGAAAAAATACGGTCCAATGATTCCACCAGCGTACAAACCACACCAAACAGTGCATTTTTCGGGATGCATAGGCAGTTCTTGAACGGCTTCTGGTTGCTCTTCACTCCAAATGCGGCAATTTTGCTTATTTACGTAGCCATTCAACCAGAAATGAGCCTCATCGCTGAACAAAATTTGTCGATAAAAAAGCGGATTTTCTGCCAACTTTTCTAGGGCCCATTCACTAAAAATTTGACGTTGTGGCAGATCGTTCGGCTTCAGCTCTTTCACGAGCTGTATTTTATACGGTTTTACACCAAGATCTTTGCGTAAAATCTTCCATGTGGTCGAATAACACAAACCCAATTGCTGCGAACGGCGACGAATCGACATTTCACGGTCTTCAGCAACACTCTCAGAAACAGACGCAATATTCTCTTCTGTACGCACTGTACGCATTCGTGTGGTTGGTTTAATGTCCAATAAAGTAAACTGAGTGCGAAACTTGGTCACAATCGCATTAATTGTTTGCTCACTTGGTCGATTATGTAGACCATAAATCGGACGTAAAGCGCGAAACACATTTCGAACCGAACACTGATTTTGGTAATAAAATTCAATGATTTTCAAGCGTTGCTCGTTAGTAAGTCTATTCATGATGAAATGTCAAAGCATACTGAGCATCTTTCTCTTTGACACCATGTCTGAAATCCCGCGTGATCTGTCAAATACTAATGCATGAAAATCCTAACCTCAAAAAAATCACCCATTAGAATGACAACTTTCGAAATCAAGAATTTTTAGTATACAAAATGTTCTATTTTCTTATCCGTTAAAATTAAAAATTTGCAAATCAGTTGGTTTTCCTAAAAACGTTTAAAACGTTAATTCTGCTCAGTTTTAGGCTTATTTTTGGGTCCTTATTTCCCAATCTTCAAATGTCGAAAAAATTTGTTGACTTAAACTTATTTGTTTCATTTTGAACAAAGAAATAAAAGAATATCATGCTTTTTTGATTTATTTACATTCTAGTAGTTTTATATCAAACATTTAACATGTCATACATTACTGACATTTGTATATGCAAATGTTGACAAATCACTATCAAATCATCTACATACAATACAAAAAAATCCCCCAGGTAAACATTTTTCCACGAAAACCCCGATAACAATGGTTTCCCATATAATCTCTGTACAAATTTCACCAGTGAACAAAAGACAACACTGATTTCGTTATCATTTTTACACGATGATGATATTTTTACCTACCTATCTACCTACATATTACCTGCAAACATAAAGTGGATTTTCGTATCATTAACTAATGCAAAAGTTCGCATCATCATAGGTTTTCAACTTTAAAGAAACAAATTACCTCAATTAATAACGATAAAGAGGAACGATCACCCATCGTGCAAGCTGGGGCAAGTAATGAAAACAAAAAAAGCTTAACATGTAAACCTGATGATTAATAACCTAGTCACGTATTGAGGCCATTTTACCGCAACAACATGCGGTGGCGTTCATTCTATAGAGATACATAGCTATAAACTTAAAAAAAAAAAAAAAAACACCCCAAAACGAATTAATCTTCTTATGCAAAATCGTACCGTACCAGCAGCAGCGCCAGCCAGCGGACGCAAACGATAAAAAACAAAATACAACAACAAAAAATAAAGAACTTCTCGATTAAATTACTTAATTTTAACACGCTTGGGTGGATAGGCGCGTTCGCACTCTTCTTTGTCTTCATAGGTCTTTAGTTCGATGCAGCAGCGGGCCTACTCTTCGCATTGTTCCTCACCATCACCAAAGCCATCCATAAAAAGTTATAGCCATCATTATTTTTTCAGGAGTTTTTCGTTTTTCAACGCTCGAAAGCTTTATGACTATTTGATAGTCGAAAATGTGTTCGATAATGAATCTGCTCTTCCAAATCGATCGATTACAATCGATTCGTAATGGTTGGTAAGATGAGATTTCAAAGATGATTATGGAAGGGGGTAGGGAGAGTGTAGTGACGCTTGTGCGCACGCACTGACCCCAAGTCATGGAGTATGAATATCAGAAAACCCAATACCTCCTAAAAATTGTATCTATACGTGTTCTACACAGAAATAGATACGTCGCGTCGTGTATCCTACAGATACTTTTCAAAAGTCTAAAATTACCACTTGGAACGATAGTGAACATTTTGTTGGTGTCGAGTCGAGTCGATGTTGCTATTTCAAGCCATGGGATAGCTGGCGGTAATGGATCACTATAGGTATGTAGGTAGGAATAGTGCTGCATCCAATTCCCAACTTCAGCTCATTCGTCTCCACGCTCCACATAAAACTACCTTTAGGTTCGAAATTTGGATTCGGCTTCGGCTTTGGAAATGCGAGGTTAACAAAATACCTATACTCGTACATAGTTTGGAAAATAGTTAGTTTCTGTTTCATTGGTGTTTTGTGGTTTTTTGTTTTTGCAGATGATGCAAAAGGTGTGTGGATACTCTTTATCAAACAGAAAATGACCCTGTGTTCTCGATTCAAATAGAGTCCCAAAACATTCCATAAGGTTTTTCAATTTGATGGTTACTTAAAATTTTTGTTATGCAGCAAAGTTCTTTGAGTTCAAATTGGGTGTGGTAATTTGTATCTGCATTTCAATTGAGTTTGAATCCTCTTCTTCAGCTATGGCTATTTTATATTTGCCAATCGGACATTGCATATAGCAAAAGATAAATATCTACATTTTATGTGTACTTAAATATTGATTGATTTTTAATTGGAAAAAGGTGAAGGTCTTCATTTTCTGATGATGAATGATAAAAATGTTGATTTATTCGTATGGGAATTCCCAATTTTTTTTTAAATACATTGTGCAGAACAAATTATAGTCGGACACGAAAAATTTCGGTTTTACAAACATTAAAATTGTATTTGAGAAGTTGTTCTTTTTTTAGTTTTTGGATATCTGAGATGACAAGGATATTACTTTCAAAATGTTCAATTTTTTGCTATCTATACTAATATTATAAGACTAAGGAGCATGTTTGCTTGTTTGTTTGTTTGTTTGTTTGTTTGTTTGAACGCGCTAATCTAAAGAACTACTGGCCCGATTTAGAAAAAATGTCAGTGTTAAACAACCAATTTATTGATGAAGGCTATAGCTTATATAACATTACGCTAAGACTAATTTGAGCAGAATACTGATAAGAAATGTTTCAAAATCGGTGATTTTTTTCCTTTTTAAGAGCTTTGACTGCGTGCGCTGTGGAAACGGTTAAAGTTTTGCTAAAACAATGTATGACAGAATTGTTACCCTTTAATAGTTCTAAAAAAAACGCCGCGACATCATACATCTATCTTTTAAAGTTAGTTCAATATAACCTTTCTAATGCTAAACAAATTTGTTTTAAAATAAAAAAAGTGAGTAACACAGCGGGTGCAGCTTTATTTCAAATAAAATTTGTTATTGTTTAAATTTTGTTGTAAGACTTATGAAACTTTTGCAAGGTTGCCAAAATTTTATATCGATTTTTATCTGAATTATTTTTTCGTATATCTTATGAAAAAATTTGGTTTATAATTTGACTTAAGCACGTCGCGTTTCTAATAAATTGCAGCGGTTAAAACATCTGTTTTTATTATATTTATATTTGCACTTTAAAGGTATTTATATTTTTATTTCTTTATGGTCTGGCTGGGTAAATATATCTCCATTTATGTACAAACATAATATTTTATATTTCATTGACTTTAGCTTAAAATAGGTATAAGTTAATGTCTATATCGAGAAATAGAAAGCAAACAAAAGTCATTTGTCCTCAGACAGTGTCATTTTGTGACATATTTTTTATTTTAATTTTTTTAACATTTTTATAATGGGATTGACTTAAATCTTATCATTCTTATTTTAGAAAAAGACTACTTGAAAATTAAAGACTTACTTGGAAATGTAGTTTCAGGTTTAGTTTGTTTTTAAAAATAGGGCATACATTTTTCTTCTTAAACTGTTAGTGTTTATAGCGTAAAATGGAGTTTAAAAAAAGCCCCAAAGTTAAAAATTCTTTAGGAGATCGAAGAGCTACGAAAAAAGTGTCTGGAATGTTGTTCACCGATGCCGGTATTTCTAAAGGCCTTACAAAACGTTATTTACAACATTTTGTGTAAGATACAAAAAGTTTGAAGTCAATATCTTCTTAGTCGAAAGTCAGTTTTTACCGATTTTGTCAGTTGCATTTTTTATAAATATCACCAAATTTTAAGAAAAATGTTTTCAATTACAATTATTTTGAAGGCAATATCACTTTATCACTTTCAAATTTTATTTAAGTCTCTAGCGCTATATTGGTTTGAGAGATATTTGGTTCCACCAAATTTATCAATTGCTATAGTTTTTAAATTACTTTCTGTATCTTTTGATGTTATAATATGTAATAACTACGAAGCTTTTGAAATTTTGATTTTAACCTCTTGGTGTCTGACACAGTGACACCAGACGGGAATTCAAGTTCAATGTAAAGACATCAAGTAAATGCATGAAGCCTCAAATGATTGCAATCAATAGAATTCAGTCAAACGATTGGAGAAAAAATTATTACTGTTTATTTTTAAAGTCAAATGATTGGTGATTGCAAAATTTGAAGTCCTAATTTTAGCTAAAACCAATGAATGCAATCTCTAAGATGAATTCAATAAATAATTTATAATGATTGCATTCCCAAAAGATTGCATTCTTTTACAAGTCTGTTTTCATGATATTTGAAATTTACAAGTTGCACTTGAGAGGACAATTTCAGCTTTATGCTTTATTGTTTTAAGAAAAATTCATTTCAAAATATTTTGTAAACTTTTATTGAACAAAAAATTTTATAAAAATGCTCAACATCACTTGCGATTCATTTTCAGTAAACACTTTTTTGGTTAAACGTTTCCGTTCTTCCAAATTCTTTTTTTTTTTATATATAACATAGGTTAAATTTTGAAATAATAACAAATTTCAATAAATGATCTAAATTAAAACTATTTGATAAAAAATTATTTTAAATCAAAATAGAAATGATTGTTAGAAAAATTTTAGGAACCAAATGAATAAAAATGCATCAAAAGTTGTTTTTTTTCGTGTTATAGATATATTTTATCCCTTAAAAAGTAAAATGTTCTAAGAAACTTAAAAATGACATGCGTAGTTCAATACTCATGTTTGTTGGCTGTCAAGGCCAAAGCCTTTTTTTCAATCTGTCTGAAACTAGACTTTTAGTATAGGGAATTCAAATAATTTTGAATTCTTCAATTTTTTTAGATTCAAAAATGAATAAACCGATCAAATGACTTTTCTGAAACTTGGGGCCAAATGTTTTTAAACACAGCTTCAGTACACAAGGGCGGATCCAGACTTTTAATCAGGGGGGGGGGGGTCATACACTTAGATGAGTTTTTACTCACCGTTAAAAATGTTCTTTAATGTTTTGTAAAGGAGGCTAACAAAATTTAAATAACATAATGTGCATCTTAACCTTACGTTAACACATTTCAAGGGCTAAAGTGACAACTTTACTTATCAAATTATAATAGAACACTGTTGTACAATGTACAGCAATTTATGATGACTCCCTACATACGAAAGCATTTCAAGATTTCAACAGTTTTCTAAATATGCTATATTTAAGAGCTAAATTACAATAGTTAAGAGGGTTTTTGGTGCATTTCACGCAGAAATGTAAGAAATTGTTGTGAAAAGTAGCTGTTTTTCCAAAAATAAATAATACTTTTTTTGTTTCCATTTAAATTAATGAGAAGAACGCTACAAAACTTGAAATATCCAGAAAATGAGAGAGGATCTGATATGAAGAATTGTCGCTATCAGTCTGCTTACTCGTATTTCGTTCTTAGTCAACAAATCTTAAAAATAGTAGAGAGAAAAATGTTTGGTTCTTGAATTTAGCCATTAGTTTAACAAAAGTGTCACTTTTGCTGTTTTTGGGACATTTATATTGTTGAAATTCGTGTTTAAATCTCAGTTCTAGAACATCCAAAGCAAATTCACTTCAAAAGTAGATTTATTTAATTTTTTAAGATCTTTTGTATTCAACAGAAAATCAATTTTGAAAGAAATAAAATGCACGAGTCGGTCGCTAGAATTTGCTAATTTCTTCCAAAAAGTCTGTTTAAAAATATTTCCTATATTTTAAGATTTAAAAATGTACTTGCAAAATAAGTTTTTCTCAAAAATTTAAATGCCATTTCATTTTTCAAAAAATCTAGACCAACTTATTTTTTTTTTCGAGAATCATTTTAAATTTTAAATTTTGTCTTAAAAATATTTTTGGTAAGCACTAAATAAAGAGCTTATAGATATACATTTTATATTTAAATTTCGTTAACGAGTTTTGTAAACAAAATTAATATTTTTTTTAAAAATAAAAAAAAATGACATTTTTGATCATCAAAAATCATCATCAATTTGATCATTTGATCATCTACAAGAGCTGGCACAGAAAAAGAAGATTTTTGAAATCGATCCATTAGTTCTTGAGAAACTTAAAAAAAAAATGAAGGTTTTATAAAGGGTACCCTTCTGGAGCAATACTAAAATATGTTTTTCTTGTAAAAAGAAGCCAAATTAAGAATAAAAAATTTAGAGAAAGTTTAAAAAAAAAACACACATTTTTAAATTGACGATTTCTTATTCAAGGCTTCTTCTTAAGAACCTGAATATTTGCTCTTTATCTTAGAAACAAATTTTATGAAAATAATTTAAAGCATGACTAAAGTTCTTTCAAATTCTAAATTGAGTGAAAACAAAAATTTGAGTTGTTTTTGACAGCGACCCGCTTATTGGTGAATGTCGTTAAATTACTAACAAATCTTTAGATGAAATCTTTACTTATACAACTTAAGTGTATAAGCTTTATGGCTCATATGACCACCCCCCCCCCTGGATCGTCCATTGGTCAAAAGTT
Source organism: Eupeodes luniger (assembly GCA_951509635.1). Taxonomy (NCBI): domain Eukaryota; kingdom Metazoa; phylum Arthropoda; class Insecta; order Diptera; family Syrphidae; genus Eupeodes; species Eupeodes luniger. The sequence goes on from OX608074.1 coordinate 127,826,831, forward strand.
GATGAATTTGTGGTGTGTTTTGGAATAGAGCTGAATATCCGATTCATATTATGTTCTTGGTCCAGTCTTCAGTTTAAAGTTGTACTTTTAGCAACAAAGTTTAAGGAAGTAAAATACAAATTTTGTTTTCATATACACAAAATAAATAATTCAAAATATAATTGGGGTCATATCCATTACGGCAATACGATTAGTTTTTAATTGAAGGGAATTCCTACGAAAAAATAAACAAATTATCTGCCAGGGGGTGGGGTCATGGAAATTGAATGGTTTCGTTTTTTAATACTTTTTAATACCTTAGCTTTGAATTATGCATTTTACTTGTCGAAACTTATTTCTTATTTGTATTTATTCGTTTCTTAACTAACTTAAATAGTAAACATGTTTTAAAAATTATTTGAAAATGTCAATCTAAGGTATAAAATACTGAGAATAAACGAAAAAATAAAAATAATATCATATCATTTTAGACGTTGTGTCGCCGTCAACTTTTTTTTTTTCTATATTTATTTATTTCCTATTCAACTAAATAGACAAAATTATTGTCTATAAAATATATTCTAATAATGGTTATTATTTATTTTTATTGTATTTATACATTCGATATTAAAATAAAACCATTTCTAAAATATACTTTATCAAATAACCAGAAAATAACACGTTCTGTACAGACAATAAAAAAAAAAAACAAAAATAAAAAAACAGATGGTTTTATTAATCTTTGCAAGATGTCAGAAATACAACAACAAAAAATACGTGCTATAATAGTAAAATAATAACACACAACAACAATATTTACTTATACATGATATTCGAATATATTTGTATAGCAAAAGTTTGTTGTTTTGTATTTTATTTAATTTGAGTCAAATTAGGTTGAAGTGAAACTATATAGAGTAAGGTTTTGGTCATTTTTGTATTTAATTTTTTAACTTCCCAAAGGAAGTTATTGTAATCGGTTTAATTTGTCAAAGTGAAAATTTTAAAATTTTTTGAAATTTCAAGGTCCCTAGAATCAAAATGAAAGATTTTTAGAATGATGTCTGTGTGTGCGTCTGTACCTGCGTTTGTACGCCGCGCCACCGGTATGTTCCGGATACCATTTTTCGTCGTCCATATCTCAAGAACCGTTAGAGATATCGACTTCAAATAAGCTTTGTTTTATAAATAACTAGCTAACCCACCCACGCGTTGCTGGGGTTTACTTTTTTGTCATATTACATTGTTGTAAATTATTTAAAGGGAACGGTAGCAGAACATCAGACATGGACACCACCATGCTTATTTACATACATAGATGTCATATGTAAAAAACATGGCGACCTTCATGACTGATTTTTTACTACCATTATCCTTTATTACAATGAAATTATTATTTACGAAAGAAGACGGAAACGTTAAAGCTGGTGTAAAAATTTACTATAGTTTGGAATTTAAAGGGAAGGACTTTGAGCACAATTGATCAAAATTTTCATACAGTGGATGTTAAGGAAAAATCAATGCAAAAGAATTAAATTTAAAATTTATTATTATTTTTATTCAAGTTTTTAACGAATGAGTATATTACAAAGTTTTTAGTTAATAAGATGTGACAGTTAAACTTATAAGTGAGGTATGTAGGTAGGGTGGATAGTTAAAAATCTTCTAACAATATCTAACAATAAAATTTATTGTTTTGAATTATAAATACTTAAATTTAGCACTAATGGGTGCACAGGTTAACCTGTTCTTCGCTTACATAAATAGGTTCGACAGTTTTCCTAGACGTGAACATGCAACTTATAGCTGCTCATGAGAAAAACCTGGATTTTCCAAATCTAAACCACGAATGGACTTTTTTTGCCTTTGGACTTTAGCAATCGCTAAACGAATAGGAAACTGTAACATTCTGAAGGGTATGGTAGAATAATAATATTTCACGCCAGAATCAGTGATTTTCCGATTAATAGTATTTTCAAATCCAAAAAGTCATTCCAAACGGGTGGCAGGCCAAGAAAAACAACAAAACCAGAGGATACAATTAATTAAAAAAGACCCTTTTATTACATCTAGAGAACTAAGAACTCAGCTCCACCTAAACGTAAGCGCGGTTTTCAGGGCATGGACTGGGACCGATGCACCAAATAGATGATACAATTGATCGTTTTATGTACCGTGACATTTTGCAAAATATAATGCTGCCACACGCTGAGGATCAGTTGCCTCTGAAATGGATATTTCAGCAGGACAGCAACCCAAAGCACACGTGTAATACGGTTAAGACGTGGTTTCAAGAAAACCAGATTTACGTGTTACAATGGCCAGCAACCCATAGAAAATCCATGGGAAATTGTAAATTGAAGAATTGTAAGGATAATTGCAAAAATAAAAATGATCTGCTCGACCAAATTAAAATGGCTTGGGAAAGTATACCAAACAGCATAATAACAATTTAATTGATTCCATGCCTCGAAGATGTGCTGAAGTGGTTAAAAGCAAGGGGCTATAGTAAGTCTAAAAAAAATAAATGTAATTTTTAGAAGTTGCTTTTGTTTTTACCAGCCTAATATTGAACTACATTGTTTTTTTTTACAATTATTTAATAATCGAGGCTATAAAAGTCGCTTTTGTTTAGGCAAACACTGTATACTCTTAAAGTTTAACAAAAATTGACAGTCGGACACGAATGGGGAGTTGTCAGTGTGGGTCACATCAAAGTCCCTTCTTTTTGCAACGCAGTTTAATTGAATAAACTACGGGAATTAAGTGAACTTTCTTCAATACAATTTAAGAAAAGAATTGGGAAAACCCTCAAAATTCCCTTTGATCTAAGTGAATTTATTTCATGATCTTACGTATTTCTAAGAAATTAAGTAATGTTTTAATTGTATCCGTTAGCGGATACTTAGAAAAAAAAACATACCACAATTTCAAGTTTCTCACGGTTAAAAATCTTTAAATATGCACTAAGCTGGTTTCTAGACCTTTTTTTAAACTATTCATACTTTAACTATACATAGCTAAGCAAAAAAAAAAACATTTTCGATTTTTAATAGGAAATCGTTTTTTATCTCTCTATTATCTCTTTTTTTAGAAAACAGTTGAAAAAAGAAACTTAAAGTAAAAACATAAACAGTTCAGTCACTCAGTGATGAAGTTAAAGTCGTCTCTTAGTTGTACTTACCACAAATAAAATAGAGATCGAACATTCATTCACTATAACAGCTATAAGTTGATTTGCTATACCTAAACATGAACAAAGCTATAGCTACTCGTAAGTCTATGCCAAATAAACAAAACGAGTGAACGTGCTAAATTAATGCAGACCTGATTTTCTACCGATCGACCATCACGACCACTCTCCAATTTATGTTTTTGTTTTCAAGTCTTGCCGTTTACCTACCTACCTACCAGTTTTTGTTTTAAAGTACAGTGCTATGCAAAAGAACAAATATTTATTCGACTTAAATTTTAATCTTTTGTGTTGAAATTTCTTTTAAGAGTGGTGAACATAATTTTCTAGGCAATACGATATGAAATAAGTGCTAAGCCGCAAAAATGTTCATGAGGAAGTCACTATAAAAATAATGGGTATCACAAAGTTAACTCATGGTAAATATATACCATCATCTAGTTTTAATTGGGGAAAAACCCCTAAAAAACAGTTTAAGGTAGTAAAAATACAGAATTTTTAAATAACTTTGGTATTAAAAAAAACTCGTACTTTTTAAAATAAATCAAAGAGTGTTTAATTCATTGTAAAAAGAAATGCATTCCGTTAACAATTGAAGTCAGTCAAATTGGTACCACGGCTACGATTGCAGCATTTTATCTCTTCAAGAATCTTTTTATGGCCAAATTACACATTTGCGCCAGTATGTCTTCGTTAACTTCACGATTTTATTTGTAAGGTCTTAAATCAGCTGTAGACCTTATCTTTTAATTTTTGAAAAAGGTGTTAAGATAGTAAATCAAAAGAAGTTGATGGTTAATTGTGATCCATTCTTAAAAAAAATAACACGGTCCAAAAAGTTTTCATACAAAACTTCGGACTGTTCATTTTCATTATGGCATAGTTTTTATTTGTAAAATGACAAAAGTTGACAGATTCAAAAGTGACAGCTGCCCAAATGTTTAGCTATTTAAAATGAAACCGCTTAATGGAGAGAACAATGTGTTTTAATATTTACAAAAGTACAAAACTGCAATAAAAATATGAACCTAACTTGACAACAGTCAACAGTCGCGTTTAACGTTTCGAAACTGAAGTTTTTTCAAAGTAGGTGGTACTTTAATCTTGATTGGAATATATCAGGAAAATGTCGGAATATTTAGGAAAACGAAAAGTTTTACTTATGAAACTGACGAGTTCGAAAGTCCTTAAAGTTGAGTTTAAAATTTGCTGTTGTTTAAAAATTAATTATACACTAGGTTCCAAATACTAAACGCAAGTGTTAAACATACATATGTACATACATACATATATCGTTGAAAAGCTTGAAAAAAAAGTTTTTTAAATAAGTTAAAACATTAGTTATTCAGTTATACATTTCTTATCAACATATCTTCTTTTAATAACTTGAATCTTTGTCTTAGGTTTTTTATAGTGCGCTGGCTTTTATTTGATTTAAAATTATTTATAGGTACTCAATAATACCCTTTTATATGTTTATATTTAAACACAATGATAAGAGGAGATACCGTTGCACATTGCTCTTAAAGTTCTGAATATCGAAATGGGAGGGAAAAACAAAGTTAGCCAAAGCATTCCACATTCTCGATGTGCGGTTAAAAAAATATTCTCTGTAATTTTCAGTACGTCTAAAACTGAAATAAAGGATAAACTGATGAGCATTCCTGAAAGTGCACGTATTACGGCTAATTCGACAGAACACTGTTTATAAAAATAACGATAGAAAAAGGCATGAAATTTGTTTCGGTTATAGCTCTATCATTTTCAAAGCTCTTTTTTGATTTTAAGGGCACCTGCTAAAATATATGAGTTATATTCAAGTTTTGGACGAATGAAGGCTTTTGTAAATTACTGCCATATTAGAAGGGGTGAAACATTTCTTGCACCGTCATCGGAGGAATCCTGAGCACCTAGCTGCATTTTTGGCAATATCGAATGTCCGATCATTCCATAAGAGGTGATCAGTGATACACATACCGAGTACTGAAAGTTGATTAGTTTCCTGGATGCAAGATGCACTAAAATATAAGAATTATGTATATTTCATTTTCTTAAATTGTGAGCCTCATTTATTTCGTCGAGTAAGGGAGGGGGGATGAGGATAGTGTTCAAGTAATGTCATAGTGAAAATTTACATTTTGGGACACAATTTTAAAACGCGAAACGAATTTAGCACATCACTGTGTTCATAAGAGAACATACTCTATAACAGATGTGTAAAAAACCCATCAATAATGGGGAAATGCAGTGCAAAATACAAACAAAATGAAAACTAGAAACTAGTTGAAAGAGGAAAAACAGAAATAACCCATTGAGAGTGAAACTGCAAAATTTATGGACTGCAGTCTGGTTTCTATTACTCTCCTCTCAATCTCAACAACTCAACTCAAGCCTCTTTACAATGAACGCTCCCACCTAACTCTAGCAAGTACTCAGTGATTATAATGCTGAAGCTGATGATGACGACAACAATTGAACAAGACTGCCTCAGACCACTATCTAGTGTCCAGACCAGCCTCTCTAATCGATCCACTTTGTCTAGCCAGCATGTGTGGAAATGGAAATGGAAACTAACAGCTTTCCATTCCAAAGATTATAATAATAAAAATTATAGTATTGATGATCGATTGGGATCAGTGATCGTGATGTGAGTTAAGTGTTTACCGATCATCGTTTTCATCATTATCATTTGGGGGAGGAGACACGCCTCCTTCGAGGTACACGAAAGATTCATAATTGGGGAGTAAAAGCAGAACTGGCATTGTTCATTGGAAATTTTATTTTAAATTTGGAAACAAAAAATACAAATAACGTGAATTTCTAGAAGAAATCAAAAACAAAATGTAGGCCAATTTATTTGTTTAGTGATGGGAATGATATACGATAGCGATGGGAGGCATTGTGCGATTGAATTGATTTCTAATTAAAATTCCGATAGCGTGTGCGATCTGTTGGATTTTCGTTTCGATTGAATTTATTTTTGTTGTTGGTACCTTTACTTTGTTGTTGAGTTTGAATATGCGTGTTGCAGTGTTATGTTCTGTGCAGCACCCTCACACTTAATGTTGAAAATAAATTCAATTTATAAACCTACTTTGTAGGTATACCGTGATTCGGTTGGATTAAAGTAGGCAATGTATATAGCTTCTGCTACTGGATGATGTTGATATAGTTGAGATGATGATTCATTGCACTTTCACATAATCTGATTTGGAATTGGAATAAGTTGTGATTGTTTATACAACATATGCATACATATATTTGGAGTCATGTGAGTCTTGAAAATAATATAAATAAATACATACTTAAAGCTGATGACATTTATGTTTCTATTGTTTACCTTTTCATAATTAAATGACTTTCAAAAAATTAAAAAATCTAATAAATAAATTTGATGAGTAGAAAAACATTAATAAGCAGCAAAGGTTATTTTAATTGAATTAGAAAAAAAGTGAAAGATGCTTTAATAAGATTGAAAATACATAATTTTTATTCCTTTCACTAGCAAAAGTGAAAACTAATTTATAATTTTTGTATTCAGTTATTTTTTTTAAATATATAAACTATAATACAAAGCAGAATATTAGAAAGTCGGAAAATCCACGAATTTTTTTCTCTTATATAGGGTCCGCCATCTAACGTTTTTACTTGCGACATATAGGAACTATATGGCAAGTTTTGCATTCGTGCAAAATTTTGTCCGTCTGTCCACGCTCCTACAGCCTAAACCATTGGGTTGATTGAGTTCAAACTTGGAAGTTAAGGTTTTGAGTAGATTCGCGTTAGGCGTTTTTCTCATTTTTTTTTAAGATCAAAACTAACAGTGGCCCCCATACATTTTTTTTGGTCAAAAAACGATAGTTCGAATTTTCTCAAAAATAAACCGATAGATTTTTTTTTAATTTTCTCTAAAATTGTATTTTTTAACTTGGCTTCTTTTAATAAGAAAAACATATTTTTGTATTGCTCAGGAAAGGTACCGCTCATAGAACCGTTATTTTGTTTTTTAATTTTCTCAGCAACTTATGTACTGATTTCAATATTTTTTTTTGTGAATAAGCTCTTATATTGCTTTAACAATATTTGATTATTTAAAGTGCAATTTTTTTTTGTTTGGATTTTTAAAAAAATATTGAATTTTTTTTTTCAAAATTCTATATCTCAAAAACGGGTTAATATTTTTTTTTTACGAAATTCAAATGTAGAGCGTATATTTACAATCACTAAAAAACTGCATACCGAAAATATTTTTAGAACAAAATTGAAAAATTTTATATATACAAAATTAATTTAAAAAAAAACCGCTCTAACGATTATCGAATTTTTTTTTGAAAAATCAAGGGTTTTTTTATTTATAAAATGGCATTTAAATTTTTGAAGACAAACTTATTTTTCAGGTAAAATTTTGAATCTCAAATTAGTTTTTTTTTTTAAATTATTTTAACTGTATTGAATGTAACCCCCTCCCAAAAAAATTGAAAAATGGAGGTTTTTCGACAAATCAAATGGCATTTATATCTTTGAAGACAAACTTATTTTACAGGTATATTTTTAAATCTTATATACATAGATACTTTTTTAAACAGACTCTTTGAATACAGGAGCAAGTTCGTGCGACCCAGTCGTGCATTTTATTTTTTCTTCAACTAGTTCTTATTTCGTGAATGGTAACACTAAGCTCATGTCTGATTTGACAGAGAATTAGTTTTATCCTTCCGTTTAACTAATATGGTTGTGCATACGCTTGAACAACCCTGAGAACAACGCTTAGAGAAGATGCCGATTTTGCCAAAAAAAATCTTGTTTTCAGATGAACTCATTTTGATCTTGGCGGGTATGTAAACAAGCAAAATTTTCGCATTTGGGGCACAGAAAACTCGCATCCATAAATTAAAAAGCCGTTACATCCAAAACGAGTCACTGTTTGGTGCGAATTTTGGTCCAGAAGCATAATTGGGCCAATTTTTTCGAAAATGAGCAAGGAGTGGCCGTTAAAGTCAATGGCGATCGTTATGGGCCTGTTGAACGAATTTTTGTTCACAAAAATTGAAGAGGAGGAAATTGGCAACATTTGGTTTCAACAGGACGGCGCTACGTGCCACACAGCCGAAGCTATACTCCATGTTTTTATAGCATTTTCAAAAAAAAAAAAAGTTATTTGGCGGACCCTATATATGAAGTGTGTACGGGGCTTAAAGTTTATAGAAATAAGAAAATATTTCTAATTTTCCAATCAACTTTTTAATCCTGCTATATTTCCTTTATTAGAAAGCAATTTTTGGCATCTGGAAAATCAGATACTAGAAATATGCCCTACCTACAACAGGGCCCTATTTAATAAAAATTGACAGGTGACAGTTCTACAAATTTATCACACTCTGAAAAATCTGTATTTTATTAAATACTGAAAGTTTGTTAGAAAAATACAACGACAAATCTATGGAGTCTGGTCAAAACAGCATAAGTCATTTTTTTCGAAAATGAGTTAAGTATGCAGAAGTATTTAAAAAAAAATCTATTTTCGTTTGGTCTTAACAACATAACTCTATGTAAATTAGTTATAAAGATATTTACTGATCCTAACAACACTTAACTACTTTTTCTAAAATAATGTTTGGTCATAGTGGCATAACTCGACTTGTGCTGTTTTGACCAATAAAAAATATTTAATATTTTAAATTAGTGTTTGGTCAAAACAGCACAACTCAAGAAATTGGATGCTTTTTTGAAACTAATCGTAGTAGGCAGGTACTTTTGCTTCGAATTCTTAGTATAAAGATAAACCACATGTTGTAACATTCTTTTGTTAAATTAACGTGTAACGTCTTGTTGTGCAGTAGTCGATTAAAAGTGAATAATTTTTAAAGTTAAGTTTGTTGTGAAGTGCTAATTTGTAAAACAATAATAATGCATAGCAGAGCTAGAATGCTAGTAAAACTAGCTCAATCAGGTAATAATCAAAAATGTAATTTGTGTGTTATTAAATTACTAAAAAAGATTTTTTTATTGTTCCTTTTTTACTCAAACAATAGCATCATCAAACAAAAATAATAATCCAAGAAAAGATGAAAATGAAAACAAAGAAATGTCTTTTACAGGTAAGACAAGAAGATTGAAAAAAAAAAATTAAAAAAAAAAAGCTATAAACACAATGTTTTTTTTTTTAAAGATTCATCCTCGGTGCCAGATATAGAACCACAATTACTGGAGTTACTTAATTTTTCTGAAGACAGCCAGGCAGATCCAAGTTTTCTTCCCGAATCGGACCCAGTGGTGGACCCCTCCGAGGAACAAAATCCAGCAGAATTTACTGAGGCAGAATCTATTGCGGCAGAATCTAAGCCCTGGAAACGATCTCTTCGTCGACAAAGGAAACAAAGTCGTAATGCAGGTAAATCGTACAAAACTGCCAAGAATGTAGTTAAGCGTTGTCGAGCATCAAAAAACTTGACAAGCTGTCGCAACGATTGTTTTAAAAGTTTATTGAAAGCGAGTGCGGTCTTCGTCGTTCGAAAGAAAGATGGGAACATGTTTGGTTTTCAAACCATCAAATGGTTGCGTTATTTGAAATCAGATCCCGGAAAAGGTTTTTTCAAAACAACAGTGCATGAATAAACACTTTTTCGATGTGTAAGTTTCAAACGAAGGGGTAACAACTCAACAAAATTTGATTTGGAAAACGTGATACCACCACCGATATCGGAAGAAAAAAAAAATTACATCATATCTCTACTGCCATTATTTCCAACAATTTTCCACGATTTTTATAAAGCCTTGAAATCAGAAAAGGGAAAACAGGATGTAGATCCGGATTTATCCGATTCATCCGATGTAGATTAATATTAAAACAAAAATCAATAAAAACTTTTAATTTCTTACTCGTTCCTTTTATTAATAATGAATTTTTATAATGTTTTTACATATTTAGTTTTTACTTATTGTATTTTGTTAAAGTGAAATAAATTTGTTTTCTAAAAAAAAACGTAGTTTAAATCTTATTTCAATATTGGTATTAAAGACACAACTCAAAATAATCTTTTTCTTGAACGCAACCCAGTTTGGGCAAAACAACATATCTCACTATAAATATATAAACAAGCTTAAATATTAATTTTTTTTATTTTATTCGTGTAAATATTATTATTTGAAACAAAATTGCATCCAAAAAAATATTTATTTAATAAAACTGGATTTGGAGGAATTTTTTTAACTTTGAAACGCATTTATCTCAAAACGAAGATTTTTGACTTATGTTGTTTTGACCAAACTCCATAGAAATTTGTCATGAAAATTTTGTGGTTGTCATATGCTGACACATTTGTCGTGACGATTTTGTCATTGTCATACTTACTGACAAATTTGTCGTGACAGTTTCTTAAAATGCTTTATGATTGAAAACCTTTGCCTTTTGTTCATCGTTTATCGACCAATATTTTCGATGTTATAGTAACAGAACGCTGGCACTCTTTCAATTTTAAAATCAAGATTTTTAAAATTAATAACATTTTCAATACTATAAGTGTACTAAAGTTGCTTTTATAGAAAAATGCTTTATTCACAAAATCAATGGCAACACTTGATCGTAACTGAGTTGTCTGTCACAATTGTCAATTGAACACTGACAAATACGTACATAAATTGTATTATTGTATTATTTCTTTTATTTTATAAAAGAATTGTCAGTACCAAATTCCTCAGAGAATTCCTGACAATTTTGGAAAAATACTCGAGAATTCTTTGTCATGACAATTTCTTTATGAAACGAAAAGATGACAACCGTCAGATATTTTGCTACAACTCTACAAAACTGTCAAATTGTTTATGAAACAGATTTTGATAATTTTCCAGTTATAAATAAAAAAAATTGTCATCTGTCATCTGTCACCTGTCGCAGTTGTCAATGTTTATGAAATAAACCGCAGGTGTAAAACAATGCACTATGAAATGTCAAATATTTTGACAGCTGGCTATCTTTGTTAACGTTAAAAAAGCTTTTATTTTTCTTTTGTTTTTTGTTTATTGTTTTTATTTGTTTATCAATATTTTCTGCGAGATTGGTATGTGAAAAAAGTTTGGAAAACTTACAGTAATTATATTTCAAAATGTTGCAAATGTCACTTAACCCCTTCTTCGTCCAAACACTCCAATTTTTATCTGATCACCCTAATGAAAAATTTCTCACCAAAAAAGAACAAATACATATGTATAGCCTATGCACAATTTTGACAGAAATCTCTCAATATGTTTGTGTTAATTTCTACTTCATTCTACATTTTTTTTTAGTCACATGTCAATTATAAAACATTGAAATACATTTTTTATGGTTTTATGGTACCTGCCTATTAAAACTGTCACTAGCTGTCATCTGTCAGTTGACATATACATACATGTTTAAAGTTATCAATCATGAAATTGTAAATAAATATATACACAGGTAATTCATACAAAAATGAGATGTCAATTTTTTGACAAACAATTCATAGAAAAACTAGATATCAGTTTGTTGACAGATAAAAACGTCTAATATTTTAAACTGAACAAAAACAAACTGATCTTTTTGCTAAAAAAAATGTTAAAAAAGTAATAGATTTCTTAAAAGATTTATGGAATTGAATAAGTACAAATGTAGTTTTGATGTTGTTTTTTTTAAATTAGTTTCAGTAACTGTCAGCTATTTTGGCCCTCAATTAATGTATAGTGCGGATATTACCAAATGTGACATTTATCATTCTTATTACACATACATACGTCACGATGATTTCATATAAAGAAAACTTATTTATATAAATTACCTTAGCTGTCAAAGAAAACTAATTTTTGAAAATATTGGTAATACTAATAATTTATATTACATTTTATCTATTCATTCAACTCAACAAAATAAACATGTGACATTTTTGTCATTGTTGTCAAAAATAAATAAAAAACAAACAAAAATTCTGCGTCAACAAACATTTCAATTTACACATGTCTGACATTTCTTATCAATCGTTGATCTCTTCTGTTTTCAGTTTTATAAAGTTCTTTAAAAATTGTTTGAGTTACGTAAAAGGGTGACATATTCATTCATTAATCTTTTACGACCGATCATGAGTATTTTCATTGTCATTTTTTTCTGGGTGCTGGCAACTTAACAATCAAAGAGTTCAACATTCTTTTAACTATGTAGATATATAAATTAATTTCAAAGACTTCTCCTTCTTTTTTTTCTTGACATACGGAAGTCGGTTTTCTAAATACGTTAAAAGAATTCATCACCAACTAAATTAAAAAAAAAATGATGACATCACATGATCATGTTGTTCGTGGATTAAATAATAAATTACAGCAGTCCCGAATTTTATTATCATGAGAACTTGCGAGATCATTTCTATTTGATCATTTTGTGTTTATTTTCTTTTTTTTTTCAGAATTATATTTTTGTTCTGTTTTTCGGGGACACAAACACACTTGGTTGGTTTTTGAAACGATGTCATTTTAAATAAATTTGTGCTGCTTTTGTTTAACTAATGGGCAATCAGTCAGTCAGCCTCAGCAGCATTCAGCCACAGCCGCAGCCACAGCAGCAGCCACAACCGCAGCCAGCTTTAGCAACAGCTAGCTAGATGTAGGTAGGTAGACTCTTTTCTTTGTATCTATCTAGGATGAGGCGAATAAATTCAAATAAAGAACATGACGAAGTTGAAAAAGCTTGCTGATGTTTTTGCAAACAAAAATGATTGACTTTATTTTATTGTGCAAAAATAAATTGATGAATTTTTTCTTCACTTTTCATGGCACAAATCATTTTCTACCAATATCTCAAGAACGACTTATGAAGAAAAAATGTGGTGTTTTGCTTATATTCTCCACTTGCAGTCTTTATCTTAAGACAAATTCTAGACTTACCTGGATCGTTGATAACACTTTAACAAGACTGTGATTTTAATGTATTTTTTAAAAATATTTTTAAAGGTTTTATTATAAGAATAGAGAGGAGCAGAGTAAACATTCTTGATGTACGGTTGCAAAGCAAGAATCCCTTAACTGATGAGCATCAAAGTAAGTGGCTTCTTCGACTTAGAGTTTGTATGCTGTATGTCAAATATTCAACTTTGAAATGAGCTCAATATCATGAATATTAGAGAAAGTATCAGTCAATTCTTTAAAATTACTAAACCTCCAAAAAGTTTAGTGAGTTTAAGGAGAGACTAGCAGTTTGGCTTAATATATATTGAAGGATTACCAAATTCGAAATTAATTTCTTATAAAAGCTCCAAATCATGTTTCATAAAAATTGCTAAGGTCGTTCTAAGGATGTTGAAATTATTTTTTGAATGTTTTTTGTAAGTCTAACTTTTGGTGATTTGAATTTTAGAACAAAAAGTTTAAAGGAGTTAGGAGGCGTTGAAGTTCCTCAAAACTGTAGGTTTTTTAAAACCTTTGCAGTTCACTATGAATTTTTGTCATTGTCTCAAAGTTTTAAATATCAAATCTAGAGGATAAAACAAAGTTCGATAAAATATTTCACATTCTTGATGTGCTGCAAAATGAAGAATCTCCATACTTGATAGTACATCCGAAATCGTGATGATGAGCATTTTTTGCAGCGCTCAAATATCTCTTAAATGAGCCATATATTAAGAGCATCGAAAAAAGTATTCATAAATTTATTCTAGAAAAAATTATTGAATCGTGAAAAAGTTTGCTGAGTTTAGGTAGATCTTGAAATTGGTGGTACTATATTTAAATGTATTGAAGAATCATTGAATTTTAAAGACATTTAATAAAGGAATTTAAGATGTTTAAATTATCTTCACTAATATTATAAAGAGGAAAGATTTGTATTTTTGTATTTTTAATTTTATATGTAACGAATAAACTCAAAAAGTACTGGACCGATTTTAATAATCCTTTTTTCATTAGAAAGCTACATTATCTGTACCTATTTATGTCTACCCGTGCGAAGCCGGGACGGGCTGCTGGTGTTTTATAAAAATCGTTAAGATCGTTCTTAAGATATCAACGTTTTAGACGTCATAAATAAATAAAAATCATCTCAAACCCTTAATACTTCATTTGAAGTTAGCTTTAGGTATCATAAATTTAGAGCGGAACGAGAAATTTTAAAGAGGGTGGGGGGATGATGAAAGGCATTGAAATGACTTTAAGTTTTTGAAAACTCCAATTTTCATTTTCATGTAATTTTCTGGTGTAAGAATTTTTAATACCAAATTGGAGGGGAATTTAGAGTTAGTTGAAGTAAACTACATTCTTGATGTGCGAATTAAAAAAGAATCTCTACGCTGACAGTTAGTCCGAAATTGAGGTTAAAAGATTATTACTGCATAAATATTTAATAGAGGACATGCAGCTGGCTATTTTCACTTGAACTTTTTCCTTGCTGTCTCAAAACTGTTTTAAATAATTCTCAGACTTTTTGTAGGTCCCTTAAAAAATAAAATAAAAATAAGGTGACGCAACAGTCCGTAGATAACCAGGGCCTAGTGACTTACAACTCTCAACCATTCCTGTGTGTGAGTCATTTCGGCGATGAAGGAGACCTACAGTTTTCATGCCGAATTAGAACGACTTATTTGAGAAAGCATATTTCATGAAAAGAATTACTCTTGGTGGATTTGGCAAGCAAGATGCAATACTTTTAGATGACACAATCATGGATTGGACTCAGGACCTCTGTCATGACCAGTCTTACGCGCTAACCCATCACTCGTAACAGGCTTAAAAATGAGTATTGTATCACGAATATCGGATCAAAATTCACTCAAATCTTTAAAATTTCTAAATCACGAAAAAATTTGGTGAGAATGATTTGATCCGGAATTTGGCTTTACTTTGTCGTCTATTTTGAAAAGCAATTAAAATTCAATAAATAATTGAGAGCTCTTAATTATGTTTCATTAAAATCGCCAAAATCGTTCTTAAGATATCAACAATTTTTGTTGTTTCAAAAATTATAAAGTTTTTGACGTTTAAAGTTAAAAGAAAACGTGAAATTTCTCACTTAATTATGTCATTTCAAACCCCAAAATGTTTTTTTGAAAAATTGTAAGTAGTTTAACAGATTTCTCAATAAAACCATGGAGAGGGAGAGTCTTTTTTGATCAGAAGTTAAAACTTTTTTCTATGATTTCACGACTTCACCCCTTATAAGAATTCTTTAGGCAGTTAACCGCGTATTTATAGACATGGCCGCCTAAGTTCACATACATTTTGCACGCAGGCGGCCATGGCCGTCAGCCATTAAACAAAAAAATTAACAGACCGTCGAAACGCATTCAACGCCAAACGTTGTCGTTGTCGTTGGCTTTGGCATTCTTCTTCCTACAGAACCTCCTCATTTATATTTTATAACAAAAGTCTGAGGCTATTTGCGCCAAAACTAATAATAAATTGCTATACGCTGCGAAAAGTTGGGTTGGGTGTGCTGTGGCTGTGCAGAATGTGTATAAAGTGCGTTTAAAATTTGCCTATTTTGTTTAGCGGCATTTAATGAGGGAAGTTTGAGGCAGAAGTGAAGAGAGAGGAGGTGTAATGAAAAAATAAATAAAACTACCTCAAGTGTTAATTTATTTATAAAATTTTTATTATTGTTTTTGCATCTGTGTTTATGTTAAAATGCAATTTTTTTCTTTTTTTGAATAATAAATAAACAAATCATCGTATTTGACATCAGAGTGAGTGAGAAAGGGGAAATGACGACGACCGACGAACGACACGCTGAGGCGACGCGACGACAAGGTAGTAAAAATAAACGTGTCGAAATGAAGGTGTATTTTATTAATGTAACTTATTTGATAAAATATATTTATAAAAATAAAAACTTATTAAATTGTGGCACGTACCTACGAATATGAATATTTGATAGAGTGTCATAGGAGTTTAGAAAAAGAAAATTAATATATTCCGGTAGGTAAAATGTCTATAGAGGAAAAGTTTTGATTTATTGAAAAAGGTTTTTTCTTTTTTTTTCTTTTGAGAAGGCCATCAGGAAAATTTATTGAATTAATGATAATGATGTTTATAATGGGAATTTTCTTTGAAGGTTTGAGTGCATTTACTTATAACATTGACTTTTTAATGAAAATATTGTGAAAGTAGTTTTTAAAAATTAGTTATTTTGAATAAGATTCAAATTGTTGCAATTCTTAGTTTTCTAATGACTGCAATTATTGACTTATTTTGCATTTTAAACTCGTTTACCTACGCGTTATCTATTTTTAACGTCCCTGAATTCAGATAATGCAAATAAAATATTGTTATGCAGATAGATTGACATTAAAATAATGAAGAAAAGAATGAGCAACTCGTTGTTGCCTATGAACTGTCAAAAGAAGAGTAAATTAAGAATACTGAATACGAAAATGCTTTATGAACAAATTACCGAGTTTACAATACTAATGTTACTCTGACAACGTTGTAAGTTTACCAATTATGTAAAATTATAAGTTTATACAAAAGTTTGTGTGAAGGGCCTTTTAATTAATTTCGTTAAATGCTGTGCAATTGAATCAGCTGTTCGTTAAACGTCGCTTCCAAAAAGTATTTCATTTTTAGTATACATACATACTATTTGAAAATTTAGTGAAATATTGATTTGAAATCGGAATTAAATAAGAAAGTCATGTTTATGAAAGGTTTATTTTTTTTAGCCGTGTGTTTTCCAATCTGACAAAACTTTTTTCGGAGTTTGTTTTTTTGACAGCTGTCACGTGATTAATGCTTACTTTGGTTTGCAAATTTTCTAATGACTAGATTTACTTCCGATCAACGTTTGAAAATGGGGCAAATTTATTACCAAAAAAAAAGGTTGGGGGATGCGGCCAACACTGATAACTTTCCATTCGTGCCCATCTTTCGATTTTACTAAGGTCCCCCGCAGACTGCAGACTTTTTATCGGCCGATAGTTTGGTCGGCTTCTTAATCAGTATAGGGAGGAATGCATATGGGCACACTACAGCGATTCAGTATCGGCCGATAAAAAAATTTGATGGGCTACCCGATTACATTTAAACTAATCTGTCGGTCAACTATCGGCCGACTGTTTAATCAGTATTGGCGCATACACTCCACACTTGCGCATAATGACGATTGTTTAGTCGGCCGATATTTCAGTTCGCTCTGTGATTTTGCGTCGTGTGCGTGTATTTTGAATATGGTGTCGCCCAAATAACAAATTATCTTGACAAGTTCATTGAAGCTGGTAATGATTCGGGTAATCAAGTAATTTGGAATGCATAGTGTAAAATTTTCCACTAACTAATCTATCACTGAGATAGCACCCAATACTCTCGGAATCTCTTCTTGATTTTCCTCCTCCGGATTATGATGAGAGCAATAATTTTTCTGGACAATATTTTCATTGTGCGACCGCTTCAACAGTTAGTTACAAACGAGTTTGAGAATAGTCGGCCGGCTGTTGGATAGTCTGCGCCCAGTTCACCAACCAAACTGTTTTGTTGGCTCGGTGTGCGCACTTTCAGCCAAACCCGACTAAACTATCGGCCGATAAAAAGTCTGCAGTCTGCGGGGGCCCTAAAACTTAAACAAAATATTAATAACAATATTTTCTGTGAGAGAAGTCAATATTTTTCTTTTTTTTTATGATACTTCAGTCGAAAAGCATTTTTAGAGGTTTTTTTTTGTAGTTTTACGTGTTTTGTAAAAAAAGTTGTCAATGGAATATTTCTAAAACAAATTAACTACAATGTTTTGCATATGATCAAAGAAATTTTATTTCAAAATCTGGTTTTGATCCTGATATTTTTTGTCGAAAATGAATTTTTATCAATTTTAGCAGCATTTTTTTAAAGTTTTTATTTCTTATAAAATACTAATTGAATTTTTCTAAGAACATTATCTTATTTTAACAACAAAATTTTGCATACAATTAAATGATTTTGAAGTCAATACCTTCATCTGGAAATTTTCGAATCGAATATTAGTTTTCAAAAATTTTGCGTAGTATTTTTTGTAGATTGTTATTTTTATGAATTTTTATTCAAATTTTAATAAATGTTTAAAACAATAGGGCTTATTCATAGTCATATTTTAAAGCCAAGTCTATATGAACTGGAGTCTAAATTTAACATCTAGGTAAGACACAGTTGCTATTCATAAAGAATATGACAGCTCTGTTTAGTTGGAAACACGTTTAAGGTATATTCTACTACAATTCTAGTACAATTTCACTTAAACATATTCAAAATGGCTTGTAGAGGTGAACAAAATGGAATGCATTAGCTGGAAGGCCAAAATCTTTGAAATCCTTTAAATTATTCTGTTTGCTGTTAGTTGAAAAATTGTATGTAAGTCGCGTTGGTGCTGCTAAGACTTGGAAACACACAGTTATTGACAAACTTTTCATTGAATTTCGATCTTCAATATTTAAAAGGTCAATTATAAACATGACAGTTTTATTTTATCGAATCGATATCTTTCAAACAAATCGTCGTGATCTATTTCAAAGAAGTGGATTCGGGTTGAGCTGAGCTTTCATTTTCTGTTCGGTGGTAGCACTCCAACATCCAGCAAAATATCAAAATCTTGATCGACGTTTAGGTCTATTGAAACTTTATTTTTGGTTTTTGATATTTTCAAATAAAATGTCTCGCAGCATAATTTTCTTTATTAGTTTGTTTATTTTGTACGTTTTATATAGAGTTAAAAACAGCTTAAACGTAGGTTCTGTCGTGTTTATTTTTAGGCTCCAGGATATTGTTTTAAAATAAGTGCGTTTTTTTCGTATTCCATATATAGTACAGTGAGGAATTGATGGTTTTTATATTTGAAAGTTCATACAACTGAATATTTGCCAGAATAATTCATAAAAAAATTCCAAAAAAAAATAGCGAAATTCAGACCAGGGGTGAAATCTCGTGTAAGCTGATTTTTGATAGTTGACTATCAAAATCAAGAAAATACGTTTGTGTAATGTGATAGTCGATTTGAAAGTTTTAACCAAACAATTTGACATAAAATAAAAACTTCAAGAAGGGGGTTTGTTCGTAGACTACTACATTAACATGTGGTGTTGAAGCGAGCTTGAAGCTCGCCTAAATTCTTTATATACCTGAATCGAGTTGAAATGAGCTTTATTCGCCTCGATTCCGGTCGGGGATCGGAGTCGAGTCAAAATTTGTGAAGAAAAACCTGTGTGGAAGAATTGGTTTTACAGATAATGCGTTATGGTCTGTTTATTTGCATGTTTGTGTACAAAAAATATAGTTTTGTTTTAATCAAATAAAAACAAATAAAATTGCACATGGAGTAGGTAGAATATTCTTATATGGTGCTGAACTATTCAGTTTTTCATTTTTTAACACGAATCAAACTATCTCACTTGAACTTAATAGTTAACATCGAAACACCATTTGCATTTAAGAAAGTGCTGTAAAACTTAATCATTTTTAAATCTTCTTGTGCGGTAGAAACACAAAAAAGAATTATCTTATCTAAACTGAGATAAACCTCTGGTGGAAACATAGCAAAACTTAATTATCTTTTCTATTGTTTTCTCTTGCAAAATAATCCCAGTTAGTCCATTTTCACTAACAAAACTAAATAATATCAACAGTAATAGATTGATTTGTTTCCCCAATGGAAAACACACATGATTCCAAATGCACAACTACTCAACGAACACAGCCATCGAGATACAAATGCAATATCAATCGTACCAACATTTGAGAACGAAATCACATAAGATCCATTCGAGACTCGTATAAATGTCAAAAACCCATCCATAGTAAGATTCTACTCTAACTTTTATCGGTAGTATTCATACTATGGATATTGTTTTTGTTATTCGTGTAAAATCCTACTATACTATGGATAGATTTTCCAACAAAACACGGGATTTAAACTGTCTATAAATAACATAAACTAGAGTTGTAAGAATTTTCTTTTTTTTTCAAAAAAAACTTGTCAGTTCGATTTTTCTAAAAATGTCAAAAACGCTATTATTATGTATATCTACAATTATTCTGGAAGTAATATAATTTTGTGTTCTTAAAATGTTTTGTGTTCAGTTTTTTTGATTTACAAAAAATCTTTAATTCAATGTTGTTTTCAAAATCATACTAATTTGGATTCACGTCACATTTTATAATATAACTTTTAATCGAAGTCGCTAGCGTTCGTGAGATATCTGGAGTCAAATAAAATGTTCACATTTTTTAAAAATTGCTACTAATTTTTTAAAGTCCTTTCAGCATCTTACGATGTTATTATCTGCAAATTACAAATTAATTTGAAGTCAATTTCTCTACTGGTTCTTGAGACATGGACGACGAAAAATGTAGGAACGTATACATACACAAACACACACAGACACCTCTCTTAAAATCTTTGATATAGATCCTGTGGGAAGTTAGTGAAATAAATAAAATTGGTCCTAAATGGCTGCGTTGGGGAGCACCACAATTCACAATAAATGGACTCGAACATTCATTACGAAATATTACCCTATACTGTCTATTTTCTAAGTATAATGAAATTCAATTTAAGAAATTTGCGTTAAAACCTTGACGAAACAGTTTTGAAATTAGTGGTTTATGACACAACTTGTCAAACGCTTTATTAAAATCAGTAAATACACAATCTAAATGTTCAAGTTTGTCGACACGAACAATTTCACTAATTAGTAACAGTAGAACGTTTTTTTATACAACACTGCTCGTTATCAAAAATAATTGAACTACAATGAAAGAAAAGAAAGTTACATACGATTGACTCGAAAAGATAGCTAAGCAATAGGTCAGTAGTTGATAATGTAATTTTTAGGACCTTTCTTGTTAACTGGAACATATAAGCTTTTAAAGATTTTTGAAAAAGGCGAACGTTGTAAAGACATATTAAAGGGTACGAAAAAAACAAAATTATTTCATCAAAATAGACGATGGCACACAATCAGAATCAGGACTAAAACTCTTATCTATAGTTTCAAAATATTTTGAGCAATTATACGAGTATTAAACATTCCTACTTTCGAATAAGGTTGCCTTTTGTTCTCAAACTCACTTCTATTTATTATTTTGAGTCAAAAAGCAGCAACTTATTATTAATAATTATATTCTGGTATAATAATTGATGGTGCGTTAACTTAAACAACACAGCATATTTGCATCATGTGTAATCAAACTACTTTCACTATTTTCAGTTCGTACACCTGAGTAGGTACTTCTATTTAAAACTGGTTTCTAAATTAATTAAAATAAAAATATTTTAAAAAAATAATATACAGTAGGTACTTACTTAACGTTTCAAACTACCTTCATTTGTATTATTTAGCATAATTATTATCATTTATTGTTTAACAATTTATTTCAAATGCATAACTATTAAGTCAATAAATTAAAAACTTCAACTGACTGAATCCTTAATAAAAACATACAAAAAAGAACACCATTCATTTTTAAAATGCACTTAATGTTTAAATTTCATAAAACCTCAATCAATATTAAAACACAACGAAAACTACATGAATATAGATAAATTAATCAGTTGGTAAACAATTGAATTCAACGATTGTGTGTGTTTAACAAATTATTTGTTTACTCACTTACCTACTTTAAATTTATTGATAGACTGCAATTTTGCTACCTAACCTATCTACCTACATTTTCCACGTTATGTTACGACTATACGAGTATGTTTTTAAAAGTAGCTTCAATAATACACGTTTTTATTTTGAGATAACAAACTGACAGACGAACAAAAATATTCACAGACTTAATGTCTGACACAATACAGGACTGCGGTTAATTGTGAGATAAGAAAAAATTAATGTCGAGTATAATTTAATTCAAAATATATTATAGGGGTCATTATCGCGAGCACACTATCACATAATAATTATGTGATTTGTGCATTTAAATTGATTTTAATTGACAGATTATGGGATTGATTAAGCTGCCATTAATTCGGATTATGCGGTGATGATTTTGGTCAAAGTTGACAAATCAGCAGAAATTGTGATGAATTTACATTCTTCGAATACGAGTATTTATTTAAAATCAAATGAAGTGGCTTCGTCTATTTATAAACGTCAAAATCGACAAAACGGGAAGCATTCAGCAGCGAGATAGTTTAAAGCAGTATAAATTTAGGTTTGACATTTGCTTGGATATAAAAGTAAAGGTGTTTTCTGTTTGATTTTGTATGCTGAATATATTTTGTTGAAGATATGATTTGCTTTGTTGAAAATAAATGTTGTTGTTGAATACAATAAGACGGTGGCGCTGCAATCGTAGCAGCTGTCAAAATATTGAATGCACGCAAATTTAAATTTACAAACACAATGCAATTCAGTGACAGACATGTTTGAAATCTGGAAACATTTTCAATTTAATACAATGCAAAGAAAAAGTACATACAGATCATGAGTCTCTTTCAAGCGCTAAATAGGTACATAAAAGCATTGAATGCTGCCATTAATTTGAATTATGGTTTATGATTATTACTTAAAATGATATAATGTCAAGAATTTTTGTTAAATACAATTAAAGTTGACAAATAAGCAAGAATTGTGATTGATTTATACATTATTATTTTTATTTGCAATTATCGAACATTATTTTATGGTTTGTATTAAGAAAAGACTTTTGTATGTCAGATTTTAAATTGACAGAACCGTCATTTTAATTTATTTTCTAGAAATTATGAATTCTGATGACAGAGAAATGAAAGACTTATGCAATAACTGTGACTTTTGAGCAATAATATATTTTTTGTATAAAGGGTGGTTAAATTTTAAGTGCCGATGTTAAATGTGAATAACACGTAAACGTCAATTTTTTTTTTCATTTTATTTGACATTTCTCAATATAAGACTAATTCAATTTAAATCATGGGGAGATACACAATAAAGCAACGCGTTTAAGTTATTCAGGCTTATTATGAAAATGGGCGTTGAAATCAAAATGCATATCTTGCACTTCATGATTTTTTTGGTCATGTGATTTGACACCATTGGACTTCTTCGTTGGAGTTATTTGAAAGAAAGTGTGTACGTCGATAAGCCAACCAACAATTCAAGAGCTAAAAAATAAGATAATTCGGCACATTTGAGGCATAGAACCTGAATTATGCTTCAACGTCATCGGATGGAGGTGTACCACCGAGGTCGTGGATTCCTTTTTGAAACTAAGTTCCCAGTAAATAAATTATTCTAAGTCCTACTTCCGACACTATTCACGTTGCAAACTTTTGAAAATTTTGATAAATTTCGAAGGTGACATTATTAAACTTAATTTTCAATAACAACTAAGGTGAAAGTTATCCCTATCAGAAGTTCCTTGCCTTTAAACACTCGTTATTTTTACGGGTCTGGTAAGAGACCAAAATAAAAAAATGTTTTTGTGTTTCTGACGTTTGCCTTCTTGACTTTTTCATTAACGTCAAAAAAAAGTTGTGTTCCAAACATTTTTGGGCAGAAATTTTTGATCTGTCAAATTTTCAAGAGTAAGGATGAAATTCTTGCCAAAAATTGTTCCAATGCAATGCAAACCGAACGGACGACGCTAGTAAAAGTAAAATTGCATACCGCAATATGAAATTTGACAGACAGAATTTGACAGTCGGAGAAATTATTTAACTCTCTCGTGGGCGCTCTATTCTGCCCAAAACTACCAAATTTGTGAAGTATGAAATAGCATTTGGGCAACAATTGTTGATAAGTAGCAGATTTCTCTTTCGGTTTAGGTTCACGATAAAATGTCGAAAAAATTTTAAGTTCTAGTGTTTTTTTTTAAGGATTGGTCTCAAGTTAATAAATCTTTTCCTTGATGTGATTTAATGTGAATATTTGGTCTGTGGTGGTTTTCTTGCCACATTGATAAAGACTTGTATCATATTAATTGTTGAAATCAAGCAGAAACGATATTTGAAGAAGTATAATATTTTTTTTTAAAGATTTCAAAAAGTACTCATAGCAACCCTATCCGATGAATACCTTACCTTCCTAACCACATTTAAATGTAAATACGAAACGAAGCCCAAAATACACAAAAATAAAACTCACCTGTGCGCATATAAATAATACATATCCAAAAAGCAGCGACAATATCGATTGTGTTCGATGTGTGCGTTGTATCCAAAAATTTATTATTGACATCTTATCCATTATTCAAAAGAAGTCGTCAGTTTTTTGGTGAGTAGAGTTATAGAGAGAGAGATTGAAAAATGGGAAGGGGGGTTCGAAGATTGTTACTTTCAACAACAACAAAAAAGGTAAATATTCGACAGGAATTTAATTAAATGAGACACAAAAATTGAATTTCTTTTTTTTCTTCTTCTTCTTTTATAAGTATGAGTGTTAAATTCACTCACACACTCAAAAGATTTAACACGAAAAAGAACGGTAAACTTTAATCATACACTTAGCACAATACACTCAAAATAATAGCACTCTGGTGAATTTTATTATATACGATGTGTGATGACGATGACGATGACACACCACGATCAGTTGTTGTTGTTGTTGCTGCTTTGCATTTGATGTTGCAGAAAATTAGAGAAATGATTAATCCAAAACTAGACAAGCAGGTGTGGTGAATATGATGCGATCGATGAAATAAACCTGTCTCGTTGACAGTGATTTTATTTTTCGCCTACTGGTGGTGAGTATGATGTTTACCAAAGCGTACAAATATAAAAAACAAAACGACGACAGCGACAGCAGCGCGATTGGAAAATAAATAAGACTTAGGTAAAACAAAAAGAAAAGAAAATGGGGACAAAAACTTGTAGATCGTGTTTTGATCTTCGTCGCGTAAGAGAAAGAAGGATTTTTTTTTGTATTAACTTGATTTTTCTTAATTTCTATTTAATTGCAAACAACAACTTCACCAATCTGAATTTGAACTGTCAAAGGTGGACTGCCAATTTGAAGGAAATTATTTGACAGAAGAAAAGGTAATCCAAAAAGTTGGCGTTTATCCGAGGTTAGTTGGTACTTGGTAGTAGACATCTTTCTCGATTGTACATAATTTTAAACATCACTACATTGCATATTTTGCTGAAGACTGAATTTCTCTGTGTTTACATTTTTATTGCACTCAATTAATTTATAACATTAACATTTTCACTTCCCCACTTTGGCAGGTAGGTAGGTTTGACAGTTGTGACGAAACCGTCAACCAAAATTGGTGGGTATAGGTACCGGAAACGGAGTGTTTCAACACTTTTTTGACACTTGCGTTCCCGTTTTCTTCTTCTTTTTTATTTTCTATTTGTTGGGCTGTTGTTTAACTTCGCCCAACAACAACAAGAACAACACAAACACTAGGTATTGGAATTTTTCTTCTTCTTTCTACCTAGTAGCTATATTTTCAAGGTAAACAGAAGCACAAATCACAAGAATTCAACAGAACACCAAATTGAAAAACGAAAGCGGCAGATTGACTTAATAAAAAAAGAGATATTTTCGTTTGGAGCGTCGTTATATATTATTTAAGGTAGGTATTCAGAGATACCTTCTAGCCTCAGCGTTTCTCTCTATTTGTTTTGGTATTTAAATTTAAATTACAATCTAATATTTTTTCTCAACAAATTTTCTTCCGAACCGCAAACGAACGTGGACCAAACGCAACAATGGTCTCTACTCGAATGAATTGGATAAACAAAATCCATGCGGGATGAACTCTCAGAGTTGGATGTATGCGTGCGCATCGGAGAAATTCACCTCGCGCACACACACCATAATAGGTGTACGAAGTGCGGGGGAGGGGAGTATAGAAAAATCAACAGTTTTTTCTTATTGTGTGGTTGTGTGTGGGACTGGTTCTAGTTGGGTGGTTTGTTTACATTTGACAACCCTGTGTCTGCAAGGTGTTTTGTGCAGAATTCACTTAAACTATTACAGCGACCTCTGCTGCGGAGAAATTCAATTAAGTTAGGCTTCTTTTGCATTGTGGTTCTCGTCCAAAATGTGGAGGGTGTATATGATTTTGACAACTCGAGTAGTTCTATATTTTGCCATAGGTGGCAGAGTGGTCTCGTTGAATACAACAACCCGAGCGATAGTTTTAACGTGTTCTATTAGGTGGTGTCATAAACAAAACGTTACACTTTGAATTTTTGAAATGTTGCTGTCCATTTGTAATGATATTTTTAACTTCCCATAAATCAAAGATTTTTAGGGAGATGTCTGTGTGTTCGTGTGCACGTAGGTTTGTATGTCCGTACGTTTGGTATACCATTCCACGTCGTCCGTATCTTAAAAGTAAAAATATCGATATCGATAATAATATCGAAAGATGCAGAATCGACTTTCAAAAATATTGATTTGTTGGTTTTGTACTATAGCAATTTTGGTTGTAGTACTCTCATGAGCAGAAACTTTTAGGGCCACCACATTCCGCATTATTGGCGTTGGTGTCGCGGTGAAGAGAGATTCACGGGAACGAGAGGAAAATATTATTTTCAATCCCATAAGCAGCCAGTAGATTAAGGAAGATAAATAATTAATTTGAATGACAGTACAAATTTTCTTCTGTCTATTTGATTCCAGATGTGCACGGTCTTTGTATATGAAAAATGGTTTTCATATTTTATTTTATAGGGAACTCCTATAAGCTAAATTTAATATTTTAAAGGAAAGTAGTTTCAGTAATTTTGAATTTTGTCAGAAACTAGACAATTTACATATGGTCGTCATAATCGTCCTAGCAGATCAACAATTGAGCTTCTAGTGGAAACATTTGAATCCACAGGCACAGTACAAAATGTTCCTGTGGCAGTGAGACAAAGAAGTTCCCGTAGTGTCGATAATATTGCTGCCGCTGAGGCTTCAGTTGCATAGATAAAGCCCAAATGTGTCTCTCACACGTGCGTTGTTCTCAAGCGTTGGGCATATCTGTGACGTTGTTGTGGCGAATTTTGCGAAAACATTTTGGCCTGCATCCTTAAAAGATTAAATTGACGTAAGAACTGAAGCCGCTTAAAAACAACTTGAAAATGATTCGGATTTTCATCGAAAAATCATCTTCAGCGATGAGGCTCATTTCTGGCTGAATGGCTTCGTCAGTAAACAAAATATGCGGTATTGGTCAGGCAGCAGTCCACAAGTACTCTATGAGTCATCATTGCGTTCCGAAAAAATTACGGTTTGGTGTGGTTTATGGGCCGGCGGCGGCGTCATTAGGCCGTACTTCTTCCATGATGGTCAAAACCGGCACGTTACTGTAAATAGGGATCGCTACCGTTCAATGATAACCGAATATTTTTGGCCCTAATTGGATAATATGGGCTTGGAGGACATGTGGTTCCAACAGGATGGCACCACAAGCCACACAATCAATTTATTGGAAACCAAGTTTGGAGAACGTGTTATCGCACGAAATGGTCCAGTCGCTTTGCGCCTCTGTCGTGCGATTTGACGCCGTTAGACTATTTCTTGTAGGGCTACGTCAAGTATATGGTCCATGCCAACAAGCCAGCGACAATTGATGAACTTCGTACGAATATCGAACGAGAAATTGCAGCAGTATCGGCCGATTTATGCTTGAAAACCGTCGGAAATTTGGTTCAGCGTATGGACTTCTGCAATCGTGCCCGTGGTGGGCATGCAAAAGAAATCGAGTTTCATACATAATGGCATCGAACGTACTTTCACAAGAATAAGGAATTTCATTGATATCCAAAACCGTTTTTGTTTTATTTAAAAAAAACTTATGTAGCGCTCTTATTGAAAAACCCGATAAATAGAATATCAAAAAAGAAGCTGGGATGCGACCCACACTGATAACTTCCCATCCCGTCTGTCAATTTGTCTTGCTTAAAAGATTGTAGAGTTTCATGTTTTGTTTCTTAAAAATTTAAAAATTACCAACAATATGTTGCATATAATGAAATAGTTTGATTTCAAAATCAGTTTTTGTTAACGAGATTTTTAGTCGAAAATCAATTTTTACCAATTTTAGTAGCAAAGTCTTAAAAGATTTTATTTCTTACTAGCGGGCCCGACAGACTTCGTCCTGTCATAGAGATTTGTAAAGTGGCAGTTTTTGTTCCTACGTTTTTCATAGTCGTTGATAAACATTCTCCTGAACAGAACCATCACCCTCGTGATAGGGCGTTGTGAATAAAAAATAATTAAATGAAACATACGTTGTTTAGTTATTTTTTTATCGCTAAGCGTGTTGCACAGACGTGGTTGGTTGATATTTCGAAACGTTATAACTATTGATCCAACCTTTAATTGAAGATTGTGAGGTGGCAATCCTGGCAAATCCAGCGAGTTTAAAAATTCCGGTCGATAGTTGACTACGTCATCTTGGTTAGTAGCCGAATCAACTGATTTATGTATCCTCGATTCGCGTGTAGTTTGTTCTTGAATTTTGAAATTCAATTCATTTACATCAATGTTTTTTGCAGCCAATATAGCTCGTTCGCTCAACCAATCATGGTTTCTGTAATTTTGAGAAACATCTGGAAACACTAACTGACAAAAACTTTAAGAAAGTTAATGCAGCCAGTCAACATGTTTATAGGAAATTTGCCATTACCAATGTCAATGAGTTGTTTAGAAAGCGAATTGTTGCTAATATTATTGAAATGAAAAAAGTGTTTCTTGTACCACCAGAAGAAGTAAATCCCTCCAGTTTCATCATTTGTTACTTTCATAAGAGTATCAAATACATACTTCTGTTGTTCATTCAACAGTGGAAGATTTGTTTGAATTAATATTCTTTCAAAATGTTGAGATCATAACATTTTCCTCGATGCAACTCTTGGTTAAAAGCATAATGCATTTGACGTTTGGGCGTGGTCAGCCCTAATTGAATTAATAGTTTGTTTGACATCATCAAGCACATGTCCCCAATTGAAATCAATGCTTTATTGTAAATTTCTTCACTGATTTGTATATTTGGATTTCCCATCCTATTCCGTATTTGATGCAAAATATCATCACACATAATAATCTTTGTACTTGATCCACAAATCAATTGGTTTTGATGGGAAGCATGTAGATATGATTATAGAAAACAATGTTCGTATTTGATGAGCATGTGATGATATTACAGCATCATTGAGAGGTTGATCACAATGAGCGTAATTTTCTAGCAATTGCAAACGTTGACAGGCTTCTCTGTGGGATCCACACAAACTTAAATAATATTTGATCTTAAAAATTATATATTTAGTTGTAACTAATATCTATCAATAACATCTTAACTCAAGTAATAGAAAATTTTGTTCGCTTAAATAATTATGAATAACTGCTATAATACATAGCTTGAAAGTTGGCATGAAATTTTCCCAAACTACATTTGTTGCCCCAAATGAAGTGAAACCAATAACAGCACATTGGTAGTTAATGTAGTCAATTGTCACATCGTTACTGAAAACAGCTCGATTCAAACTGAGCGATCATTAGTTGAATATCGCGCTCGCGCTTCACGCGTTTGTGATATCCTAATTTTTTCACGTTCAATTTAGTCTTCACGTTCTTGTGCAGAACGATTACATCGGTAATTAGCTAGTAGCAGTTCGGGTTCTTCTACCTTAATTGCTTCAAAAGCATATCAAATATAAATTATTTTGTCACTAAACACTAACTAAACAAACACTTACACTAACACTCTGCACAAAACATTATATACGGGTTTGTTTCAGCCGTTTATCAGTTGACAAAAGCAAACTCAGTAGATAAGGTAACAGAAGATCCAAGAAAAATAACAGCAAATCGACATCAAAACATTTTTCTTCTTTTTTTTTATTTTTTTTTTAATTTGATATGACTTGAAGTCAAATTCTTTAAGCCGACTACGTTTTAGTTAGAAAACATTTGTATGGGAAAAAGAAAGGCTGTTTTTATGGTTTTTCCGGCAATGATTGGAATTTTTCTCCCCGTAAAAACCATCCTTGAACTTCAACGAACATTTTAAAAAAAGAATTGGCCAAATTAGTCCAGGCGTTGTTGAGTTATGCGCTTACCAACACATTTTGCGATTAATTTTTATATATAAGATATTAACAAATACAAATTGCATGAATGAAATTAATTTGAAGTCAATATCTTCTATTGTTCACGAGATATCGAAAACACAACATTAATTTTTACCAAATTTGCCTACTATTTTTTGTAGATTTTATTTTTTTTTATGAAAAAACTAACTGTTAGATTTTAATAAAAAATTTACTGAATGTCGAAAATTATATTTTTTGTGATTTCAATTAGTTTGAAGCCAATATTTTTAATTTTAAAAAAGATATTTGAGTCGAAAATCAATTTTTACGAACTTTTAGAAATGCTCTTTTAAGGTATTTATTTGTTGTTAAAAATTTTATCGAATGTTCAAAACAATATTTCTTGTGAGATAAAATTAGTTTTAAGCTATTATTTTTAATTTTAAAAAAGGTAATTGAGTCGAAAATCTATTTTTACCAACTTTTAGTAATGTTTTTTTTTAGGTTTTTAATTTTTTGTAAAAAAAACTATCAATTCGATTTTTCTCAAAATTTTACCAGATGTGGAAAACGTTATTTTTTTTTGCACAAAATTGTTTTGGAGATAAAATAATTTTTTTTTCGTAAAATTTTCGAGGTGAAAAATATTTTTTTCAGTTTTTTTTTATTTATAAAAAAACTGTTAATTGGATTTTTTTTCCAAAATATACTTGTTTGGTATCACGTTGCAATATCTAATATAAAATTCAATTCAAGTCTCTAGCGTTATTGGTTCGTGAGATATTTAGGGTTAACGAAAATGTTCACCTTTTTTTTAAACTGCTATGGTAAAAAAACCACCCACGCAATTTTCTTGAGAGCCCTTTCTGCATCTTTCTGTATTATTATCTGTATAACAAAATTTATTTGAAGTCGATATCTCTTCTGGTTCATGAGCTATGGACGACGAAAAATACGTCGCGAACGTACGGACGTACGAACGTACGTACACACGCACGCACAGACATCTTTCTAAAAATCTTTTATTTCGACTCTAGGGGCTTTTAACCGTCGAGAAATGTCAAAATTTTCAATTTGACAAATCGGACCCATTACAATAACTTAATATGGGAAGTTAATAATTCAGAACTTAATTTCACAATTTTGAAAAACATGGGTCTTAACTTAAAAAAAAACAAATAATCTAATAAATCTTATACAGATGTCACACGCCTATGGAGAAGATTGATCTATGACCAATCTTTTAACAAAGATATTTCCTACAAAAATCAAAGCTCTTCTTGAAATATTTTGTTTCTATGATTTTCTAATCTTTTACCCAGTTTTGGTTAAATTGATTAAGATCATCAGTCCATCTCTTTTTTGGAAGTTCTTTTTGGTCTCTTTTATTATTAATTTTAATTTTTAGTTAAAATTAATAATAAATTAAATTAATTTTGTATTCAAAACCGCAAAATGGATAACCCTGTATTTGAGCCGAAAGTCATTTTTTTATAAATATTTATTGATCCTTTTTTATTTTTTGTAAGAAAACTTTCAATTCGATTTTCCTAAAAATGTACCAGATGTTAAAAACTTAATGTACGAGTATCTGTTCATGGAATTTCCGAGAATGTCTCAGTTAGTTCTTGAGATATGGCACGAAAAGAGGTATCCCAAACGTACGGTGATATGTACAAACGTACGAACGTACAAACGAAGGAACATGATGTTTTGAAGCTCTAGAATGTCAATGGAATTAATTCTACATGCTATAAAACGTTCTCCTAGTAACCTATTTTCGAACTTGACCTTGATATCCAAGAAAGATCAAATTAAAAATCAATTAAATCCAGACGAAATTAATTTGACGCATTCGCACCACATGACACATCGTACAGCTCAGTGTCATAATTACTGTCATCATGTACATAATTCTAGTAAGTTCTTTTATTTCTGAAGAATTCTTGCAAATCAATATACATCAAAGGTGTAGAAAGTATCTATTCCATTAGAAATACTTGAAATACTCAAAATACTTAAGTTGCTTCGTTGTGATGGAAAGACGTTGATTTGAGCATCAACCATGACCTAGCTAAGCTTTCGGTTGTTTCGACATAAATTGCAACATCACAGAATTCAAGTGACCTATAAATTTTAACAAGACTCTTGACACTCCAGCTCAGTGATCATGATCAACTAGCCTAATCACTTTGTCACCTCCAGCCTTCCCTCAACATCATCCATGCTGCAGATAAAAAAAAATGTTAACCGCAGCTCTAACTTTCGTCGCGTCCGTCAAATTCTGCAAAATTCACTTCACTATGTCAGTAGTTGTCAGTTCACACCTTTTGTTGCGGTGGACGATGTTTGTTGATGTTCTCTCAAAAATGTTGATGCAGGTATTCCTCGTCTTGTGGTGTGTTCAATCTATAAGTTCATTGAGAAAATATCTCTAACCAGTCCCAGGGGTACATTCGATTTCAGCAATTACAAGCAAATAGGCTAGGTTAGGTTAGGTAAAGAAGGTATAACGCTGATTTCTTCTTCATCAGACCAACAACAGAAAACAACAAGAAGAAACTAATTAAAACGGTTCCAAGGTAACACATCAGGCACAGGTGGTGTGTACAACAAAGTCAGCAAGCAATGCATTCTAGGAAAGAATGACGCGAGCAAGAAAAAAAGTTTGTTTCCAGCACATTGTTGGATGTTGGAAGAAGCGAAGTCTTAGGCAGAGCAACAGGTTGGTGTTATTAGATCCTGACTTATTTAAAATAAATGAAATCAAAGAAGGTCTAACTGTTTTAAAAGGCAACAAATAGCTTATTGGGGTTTAGTTGATGAAAGAAGAATAGATCGGTTGCATTTCCGTTGATTGATAGCGGGCACAATTCGGCAGCATTAATGGGGAATTATTAATTATTCGACATTGCAATAAAAGCGGCTTGGTATTTGGGATTTAATTGACTATGCAAGACATTTTTCATTTCTCTTATCTGTCTGTAATTAACAAAGCTTTCATTCGTCAAAAATTTTAATATAATTCGCATATTTGGGCAGGTGCTCCTACAACGAGTTTAGGTTATTTTTGAACAGAATTCAAGAAAGAACTTTGAAAATGATAGGCTATAGAACTTTGAGAGGAACATTGGAACAGCTTAAACACCGCCGAAATGTTTCATGTGTTTTGTTGTTGTACCGATATTTAAACAAAAAACGAGGCTGGGATGCGACCCACACTGATAACTTCCCATCCCGCCTGTCGACTTGTCTTACTTACTTACTTACCTACAAACTTATTGTAGGTTTTCGTGTTTTGTTAAAAAGGTTGTCAGTTGAATTATTCTTAAAAAAATTCAAAATTACCTACAATGTTTTGCATATAATGAAAATAGTTTAATTTCGAAATCTATTTTTGTCAACGAGAATTTTAGTATAATTTCTTAAAATTTTTTATTTCAACGAATACAAATTGGATGAATGAAATTTAATTGAAGTCAATATCTTCTATAATTGTTCACGATAGATATCGAAAACCGAACATCAATATTTACCAAATTTGCGGACTATTTTTTGTAGATTTTATTTTTTTATGATAAAACGGACTGTTGGATTTTTATAAAAAAATTACTAAATGACGAAAACAATATTTTCTGTGAGATAAAATTGGTTTGAAGCCAATATTTTAAAGTTTTGAAAAGATATTTGAGTCAAAAGTAAATTTTTACTAAGTTTTAGTATTGTTTTTGTATGTTTTTATTTTGTGTAAGAAAACTGTCATTTAGATTTTTTTCAAAATTTTAACAAATGTTGAAAACAATATTTTTATAACATAAAATTAGTTTAAAGCCAATATCTCAAATTTTTGAAAAGATATTTGAGTCGAAAATCCATTTGTACCAACTTTGATTAATGTTTTTTTTAGGTTTTTTCGATTTTTTAAAAATTTTACCAGATGTAAAAACGTTATTTTTCGTTGCACAAAATTGTTTTGGAGATTAAATCATTTTTTTTTTGTAAATTCTTCCAGGTAACAAATATTTTTTTTCAGTTCTTTTGATTTATAAAAAAACCTTTAAGTGGATTTTTTTTCCAAAAATATAATTGTTTGGTATCACGTTACAATATACAATATAAAATTTAATTCAAGTCTCTAACGTTATTGGTTCGTGAGATGTTTAGGGTTACCCAAAATTTTCACCTTGTTTCAAATTGCTATGGTAAAAAAATCACCCACTCAATTTTCTTGAGAGCCCTTTCGGCATCTTTTTGCGTTATTATCTGTATAACAAAATTTATTTCAAGTCGTTATCTCTACTGGTTCTTGAGCTATGGACGACGAAAAAAATGTCGCGAACGTCTCTAATAATCTTTTATTTCGACTCTTCGAACTGTTCGGACATTGAAACGTCGAGAAATGTCAAAATTTTCATTTCGACAAATCGGACTAATTACAATACCCGTGTTTTGTTGGAAAATCTATCAATAATGTAGTAGGATTTTACACGAATAGCAAAAACAATATCCGCAGTATGAATACTACCGATAAAAGTTAAAGTAGAATCTTACTACGGATGGGTTTTTGACTTTTATACGAGTCTCGAATGGATCTTAGTCTACGAACAAACCCCTTCTTGAAGTTTTTATTTTAGGTCAAATTGTTTGGTTAAAACTTTGACATCTGAATTTCCAGATGTTTTCTTACCATTTATTCTTAAAAATTGTCCATTTTATTAGTTTTAGTTAGTTTTTTTGCTGAAGTTAATTTGAACTTTTGATTTTCACAAAACTTACTTCTATTTGTGTTTTTTTTTGTATTATTATTCTGACAGGTCTTCTTTCAGTTGTACCAATTTTTAAATACAAAAATATGGCTACTGCCGATGGGTTTTCTTGGGAATTTTTTACTATACTATTTATAGAGTGCCAAAAAACACGGGTAATAACTTCCTATGGAAATTAAATATATTCCGTCGTATTAGCCAGTTGCAATCAAACAATTCAAGCATAATAATCGTAATTCTAGGAAAGCCCAACAGTTAACCCTTTGGCTACGTTTAGACGACCATATTTTTCTCGTATACCGTATACGGGATTTTATCGAATAGAGTAGTGGCAGCAAGTGTTATATTTGTGCGTTCAAACGAAGCCCATGCGGGAAAATCCCGTATTCGTCAAATAATTTTGTCCGTATACCGTACGAACTTGTCACTACTATTCGATAAATCTCGAATGTATTTTTATCGTATACATGATAAGTAGCGCTTATCTTTATATTATGTCGTTCACACGAACAAAATTTTATCGAATTCGTTCATTACTTTCATTACGTCGTGTTTTCGAATTTCGGATGATGATCCACGATGACGATGGTCGGTTGACTGCCGACAGTGCTGTGTCCCCTGACACGCCTCAAAACGCGTACGTGAAAAAATCGAAACGAATATTTCTCGTGTGAAACGCCGTCTCGTATTCGATAAAACCGCATACGTGAAAAAATCGAATCGAATAGTCGCCGTCTGAACGTAGCCTTAAGAATTTTCGAATTACATTTACAATATGTAAGGTATAGAAATCCCTTTTTAACCGCACATCAAGAATGTGTAATGGTTTACCCAATTTTATGTATCCCTCCATATTAATATTAAAAACTTTTAGACTAATGTACATAGGTGTCTGACTTCAAGCACTTCTTCCAATTGATTTACAATTTGGTTGTAAATTTGTAGATTTTTAGCCAAAAATATGCCTCATAAGAGATGTTAATTTTAACGTCAAAGTTTTCTTTTCCATCAACAATTCAAGATATTGTCTATTTATTCTAACAGTTTTGAATCTTTATTCTAAATAAAATGTTGTACGGTTATGCGTCCAATTTTGATCAAAAAATAATTAAATGAGACAAAATTTAGCTGACAGATGTTTAATTCACATTTTAGTTCACATCAATCTTATTCGTCATTAATAGTCGGCTTACGGTCAACTTTTCAAAATTGTGAAAAAAGGTTCTAATTATTAATTGAAATTAAAACCTGATTCACTACGAAATTTAATTTACACTTTGAAACTGCATCAATATTTGTAATAATTTTCCACATTGCAGCAAATTGAAACGAGGAATGTCAAATCTTTCTCAATGTTTTGACAGCTGGACGTCCTTGATTAATTTGACAGATCATGAAATATTTCAACTAGAAAAACTATTATTTCTATATGATCATCTTTAGTATCAGAACTAAAACATGGGGTTATTAGTATCTGTGGAGGTTGTCAAAATTTACATAAGTGTCAGGAATTAAAAATGATCATTGGTTACATACCATAACTACAAAACATGATGGCGAATTGGTTTTCAATAAGTTGTTTCACTTTGAAAATCACACTTTTTGGGCATCTGTCTTTTTTGACATTTGACAATTAAAAACTATGCCTTTATGAAATATAAAACCTCTTATTGGAAACCCCTATAAAATTGTGACATATGGATAGAAACGTTAAATTCACCATTTTGTGTAATTTTTGACAGTTACATTACAAACATTTTACATTGATCACAACACTTGACCTCTTTTTTGTTAAAGAAAACAATAATAAAATGAAGTCGCTTTTTAAAGGGCTTTCGTTTTATCTGTTGGAAATTCTATTGTTAAGGCAAACTAATTGTTTAAGACCAAATTTTGTAGGTCTGTTCAAATAAAGATGGCTCTGTAAGAGTAACTATATATTACTATATTGAGGATGTTTTGATGAAGACTTGCTTCTTGTTATTTTATGATCGCAATTATGATGCCACCACAGGCATTCTCCAGACGCTACACATCTCAAGACTTCTGGAAGTGCAGTGATGTTTTTCTTTTTATTTGCAATCTTGCGTGGTAGCTTCTAAAGTCTAAACACTGAATGGTGTGGTGTGTGGTGTGGTGAGGACAATAATTTTAATGTGTTTGCATTCTTAGAAATTAACAACAACAAGCGACTAACCAACTGAGAAAGCATCATCATATTAATATGCAACATATTCTGCAGACAAAAGTTGTTATATGAGATAGTTAAACAAGAACTTAAGGATGTTGCAAAAGACGCAACCCTCTTTTATAAGCCTTGTGTTGTGATGTATAAATTGGACGAATGGGTCGATGGAATTTCTGCTCTTTTAATTGTAAAACTGCAATTAAAAGATCTAATTGGAAGGCGGTTTTGTTGTTTTAATTTTATTTTTATATTATATCTCCAGGGTTTAATCAACTTTCTGATGTCGCTTTGCGTCGCGTCACGTCGCGTCGCGTCGTCCGGCAAAATAGACTAACTTGCTTGCCTGGATTTGGTGAATATTTTTCAAACTTATGCTCATGTTTACACACATTCGAACTCAACTCATAGACTTATAAAATGCTATAAGATGAAGACTGAAAAATTGAAATAAAAAGGCGTATCAAGACATCAAAGTGAGAAATGAATAACTTACCAAATTGGATGATGAAAACTTATTATGGATGTTTAATTAGCTGACAACATTCCGTCCGTTTGGTCGAATACAGATTGATAGTTGAGATAGACTTTGTTGATGAATCGTTTGTTGGTATTGTGAGAATTGAAAAGAGGTATCATTATAAAGTTTCCTGGAAGTAAATATTTTTCAATATAATGTAGGTACTTATGAACAAACCAAGTATAGGTACACATGTACTCGTATTTCCAAGGTAGTAAGTAACCGTATTACATTGTAAGAGCATACTTTGTATACTAAGTAGTATACAATATTTTTTAGAAGTAAAAATAAAAAAAGAGGCTGGGATACGTCCCACACTGATAACTTCATATCCCGTCTGTCGATTTGTCTTGCTTAAAAGTTTGTAAGTTTCGTGTTTTGGTAAAAAAGTTGTCAATTGAATTATTTTTGCAAATTTAAAAATTACCAACAATATTTTGCATATAATGAAATAGTTTGATTTCAAAATCAATTTTTGTTACCAAAATTTTTAGTCGAAAACCAATTTTTACCAATTTTAGTAGCATTTGTTAAAAGCTTTTATTTCTTATATCGGGTGATTTTTTAAGAGCTTGAGAACTTTTTTAAAAAAAAAAACGCATACAATTTGCAAAATCTCATCGATTCTTTATTTGAAACGTTAGATTGGTCCATGACATTTACTTTTTGAAGATAATTTCATTTAAATGTTGACCGCGGCTGCGTCTTAGGTGGTCCATTCGGAAAGTCCAATTTTGGGTAACTTTTTCGAGCATTTCGGCCGGAATAGCCCGAATTTCTTCGGAAATGTTGTCTTCCAAAGCTGGAATAGTTGCTGGCTTATTTGTGTAGACTTTAGACTTGACGTAGCCCCACAAAAAATAGTCTAAAGG
Source organism: Eupeodes luniger (assembly GCA_951509635.1). NCBI lineage: Eukaryota > Metazoa > Arthropoda > Insecta > Diptera > Syrphidae > Eupeodes > Eupeodes luniger. Next base: position 127,865,260 of record OX608074.1, read on the forward strand.
CGTCAAATCGCATGATCTTGGTGGCCAACTTACCGGTCCATTCCTTGAGATGAATTGTTCTCCGAAGTTTTCCCTCAAAATGGCCATAGAATCGCGAGCTGTGTGGCATGTAGCGCCATCTTGTTGAAACCACATGTCAACCAAGTTCAGTTCTTCCATTTTTGGCAACAAAAAGTTTGTTAGCATTGAACGATAGCGATCGCCATTCACCGTAACGTTGCGTCCAACAGCATCTTTGAAAAAATACGGTCCAATGATTCCACCAGCGTACAAACCACACCAAACAGTGCATTTTTCGGGATGCATGGGCAGTTCTTGAACGGCTTCTGGTTGCTCTTCACTCCAAATGCAGCAATTTTGCTTATTTACGTAGCCATTCAACCAGAAATGAGCCTCATCGCTGAACAAAATTTGTCGATAAAAAAAAACCGAACACTGATTTTGGTAATAAAATTCAATGATTTGCAAGCGTTGCTCGTTAGTAAGTCTATTCATGATGAAATGTCAAAGCATACTGAGCATCTTTCTCTTTGACACCATGTCTGAAATCCCGCTTGATCTATCAAATACTAATGCATGAAAATCCTAACCTCAAAAAAATCACCCATTATAAACAAGTACAAATAGCAAGAATGAAATTAATTTGAAGTCAATATCTTCTATTGCTCACGAGATATTCGAGAACACAACATCAATTTTACCAAATTTGCGTACTATTTTTTTTAGTTTTTATTTTTATGAAATAACGGACTGTTGGATTTTTAAACAAAATTTACTGAATGTCGAAAACAATATTTTCTGTGATTTAAAATTAGTTTGAAGCTAGAATCTCAAATTTTTGAAAAGATATTTGAGTCGAAGATCAATTTTTATCAACTTTAAGTAATGTTTTTCTTAGGTTTTTATTTTTTTATAAAAAAACTGTCAATTTGATTTTTTTTTTTCAAAATTTTACCAGATTTTAAAAACGCTATTCTTCGTTGCACACAATTATTTTGGAGATAAAATCATTTTTTGTTCGTAAAATATTCGAGGTGACAAATATTTTTTTCAGTTCTTTACTTCTTAAAAATATACTAGTTTCCTATCAAGTTACAATATATAGTATAAAATTGAATTCAAGTCTCTAGCGTTATTGGTTCGTGATATATTTTCGGTTAACCAAAATCTTCACTTTTTTCAAATTACCACTCAATTTTCTTGAGAGTCCTTCTTGTATATTTCTGCATTATTATGTGTCTCCAGTGGTTCTTGAGCTATGGACGACGAAAAAAACTTCGCGAACGTACGGACGTACGAACATACATACGTACACACGTACGCACATACATCTCTCTTAAAATCTTTTATTTCGACTCTAGGGACCTTGAAACGTCGAGAAATGTCAACACTTTCAATTCGACAATCGGATTTAAAACCTTCCCTTCCGAAAAAATTTATACAATTAAAATTTCTTAAAAAACTTCTGAATTTTCAAAGGAATGCAACATCAATGAGAATTAATACCTTAACTTTTATTTATTAAAGAATAAAGCCTTACTATAATAATAAAATTTAAATAAAATTTCTTGCATACAAAATTCGAAAATTTGTTGAAAAAATGTATACAAACAACAATAGTGACAATTTTTATGTCCTTAAAACATTTTTCAATAACATTTTTTGTATCAATTTTTGACTTTCAAGAAATTTGTTTTACTGGCAATTTTAGTATGAAATTTTTTAATTTTTGAAAAAAAAAAAATATAGGGTTTATAATATTTTATTCAACAAAATGTTAATCTAATTCTAAATCATATTATTTTGAAGATAATATCATTTTTTTGTTAAAATATTTAATATTTATAATATAGTCGAATGCGGTTTTCGGGAGATCATTTAATTTCAAATAGAAAAAAAGGCTGGGATGCGACCCAAACTGATAACTTCCCATCACGTCTGTCGATTTGTCTTGCTTAAAAGTTTGTCTTTATGTATCAATTTTTAAAAAATGTGCGTACTATTTTTTGTAGATTGTATTTTTTTATGAAAAACGGACTGTTGGATTAAAAAAAAAAATTACTGAATATCGAAAACAATATTTTCTGTGAAATAAAATAAATTTGAAGCCAATATTTGTAATTTTTGAAAAGCTACTTGAGTCGAAAGTAAATTTTTACGAAGTTTTAGTATTGTTTTTTTTTTAGGTTTATTTTTCTGTAAAAAAAACTGTTAATTCGATTTTTCTCAGAATTTTATCGAATGTTGAAAACAATATTTCTTATAAGTTAAAATTAGTTGGAAGCCATTATCTCAAATCTTTGAAAAGATATTTGAGTCGAAAATCCATTTTTACCACCTTTTATACATTTTTTTTAGGTTTTTATTTATTTTTTGTAAAAAAACTGTCAATTCGAATTTTCTCAAAGTTTTTCCTAATGTTGAAAACAATATTTCTTATAAGTAAAAATGAGTTAGAAGCCATTATCTTAAAGTTTTGAAAAGACATTTGAGTCGATAATCAATTTTTACCAACTTTTATTAATTTGTTTTTAGGTTTTTATTTTTAGTAAAAAAAACTGTCAATTTGATTTTTCTCACCATTTTTCGGAATGTTGAAAACAATATTTCTTATAAGATAAAATAAGTTTGAAGCCATAATCTCAAGTTTTTGAAAAGATATTTGAGTCGAAATTCAATTTTTACCAAATTTTTTTTTTCGGTTTTTTTGATTTATAAAAAAAAACCGTTATTTGGATTTTTTCCAAAAATATAATTGTTTTGTATCACGTTACAATATATAATATAAAATTTAATTCAAGTCTCTAGCGTCATTGGTTCATTAGATATTTAGGTTTAACCGAAATTTTCACCTTTTTTTAAAACTGCTATGGTAAAAAAACCACAAACGCAATTTTCTTGAGAGCCCTTTCTGCATTTTTCTGCCTTATCATCTGTATAACAAAATTTATTTGAAGTCGATATCTCTTCTGGTTCTTGAGCTATGGACGTACGGACGTACGAACGTACGTACACACGCACGCACAGACATCTTTTTAAAAATCTACCGATCTTCAACGGTTTATGAATATCTCAATTGTGGGCAATATGTAGACTAATATGTTCATTCTCCTGTCTATCTAAAAATTAACTTCAAATAATGTCTTTGTGTTTTCCAACACAGGGTGTATTAAATACTTTCAAAAATACGCATTGACTTATTTTCCAAACGTTTTAAAAATTCAAACCAATAAAGTAGGTATTCTGCTCAAGAGTCATTAGGCTTCCTATCTTCAACAACGAAAATTAAATGGGACACTTGGGCGTATTCGCAATTTCATTTATTTATTGAATCATAAACAATCAGACTTTTTTATAAGATGGAAATGGTTTTATATGAAATATGATCCAACCAACTCAATGCAAATATTAAACAAAATATACTAAATCCTCTTTTAACAATCATATGACTAACATAGTTAGATTATTATAAGACCTTTACTCTAATACTTTGTGCAACTAACCAAAACATCTTAATCTTTATAAAATCTCTTAAATCACACCAAACACTCCACAGTCATTACGTCCATTGGCCTTTTAACTATAAGACACGACTTAATCAACTGGAATCAATAATAATAATAATAATAACAACACCATAGGTGATTGAATTCCAAATCCCTAAATGTAAACATTGTGAACCAAAACAAATTCAAACTCTTTTATGCTCGAAACGACAACGACGCAACGACGCGGTCAACCAGCGACGGCTACGACAACGACAAAATTGACGAAGAATGTTATGCCGCACTATAATTTGCTCTATAAGCCCACTGCCCGCGGAATCCCTTGTCGTCTCGGAATTGGAATCTATAGGTAGAGGTACCTTCTGCTGGTCTAATATACCTACACTACATATCGAAGACCGACCGTGTTAAAGTCATTTGTCCACATAAATCGAGCCCAAGAGCTATAATACCTTAGTCATGGCATTGTACTCCTATTACTATACATTTCCGTCCTTGTCGTTGTTGTTGTTGTCACATAGTCATAGTCATAGTCGAAGTCGTAATTGTTGTTGTTGTTGTTTTGGTCGCTGGTCTCTGGACTTACCATAATGAACCGCGACAATTCATTACCAAGAATGACAAAACATACACTTGGTCGACATCGACTCGACACACGACTGGGCACGGGCACCAGCACGGGCACAGGCCGGGCTTTTGGTTTGGTTAAGTTAAGTTAGGTAAGGTTCTATGGAATGGATGTATCTATGACCAAAGTGCCAGCTATTCTCCAGGCACAGCAGCATAAATGGCATTAGTAGCAAGGGCAATAATTTCAACTGTCACTGTCAATTACTGTAATTAGAGTGAAGAATAATATCGACTTTGAAATCATACATAAAATGTTCAAACAAACAAACCCATATAGAATTGCTGAGGAAAAGGAGAAGCTCTCGTTGGAACTGGAACTGGAAGTGTTCTGGAATACCTAATCTAAACAGCCTTCTCTGATTGATACTTATCTTGAGGATGTCTACAATTGGAGGTTGTCAATTGACTTCTTTGAAATCTATCCAGAATCATATCATCATCGTCAGTGTTTGGTGATGATGTGTAATTTGCCGAATGCCTGGTAATATTATATTTGGTGCGATGAACTTCTTGAAGACCTTAATATGATGACTTCCAGAATATGTATACGTATAGGTACATTCATAATGTGCCCTTAGAAGGAGGAATTTTCTTCTTCGTTTTGTTTTTGAAAAAGGTATGATGACTTAACGGACAATGAACATGGACAGACATTCGCTGAATAGGACACGTGCCATGAGTTAAGTTAACGATACGTCTATTTGTTTTGAATTCAATTGACCAAAACAATTTACCTAAGAAGTAATTAATTAAGATTGTGATGCGTGCCATTCACCATGATAATAGGTGTGGGGGGGAGAGGGGATGAGATTATGTAACTTTTCTGGATTTGGAAATATATGTTATTTCTTTTCGGGGTGGAAGACACAAAGCATGGCTAAACATAAAACTAAGTCATGCGTATTTACAAGAAGATGGACTTTAATTAATTATAATCTCCTTTTTTTTCTTGCAAGAGAAATTAAGCTTTAATTTAAGTATAAAAACAGAATGTTGGTAGGTTGTCTTGAGATTTTAAAGGATACATATGGCTTCCCATATGGTCGGCTAAAATTCATTTTTCGATCGATTCAAAACACTTGAAATCATAGTTTTGGGAATTTTCGTGAAAAATTCTTTAATTGCCTTTAATCGGCTTAAACATGTTAAATCTGGGCGACAATCAAGCATCAATATCAAAAAATATGACAGACTTAAGATAATCAATTGTACACTGTGGTCCATACTTGTTAACAGGTGAACATTTTGGTTAACCCTAAATATCTTACGAACCAATAACGCAAGAGACTTGAATTAAATTTTAAATTATATATTGCAACGTGATACTAAACAAGTATATTTTTGAAAAAAAAACTAATTAACGGTTTTTTTTATAAATCAAAAATACTGAACAAAATATTTGTCACATAGAATATTTTACGAACAAAAACTGATTTTATCTCCAAAATAATTTTGTGCAACGAAGAATAACGTTTTTGACATCTGGTAAAATTTTGAAAACAATCGAATCGAAAGTTTTTTTTATAAAAAATAAAATCCTAAGAAAAACAATACTAAAAGTTGGTAGAAATTGATTTTCAACTCAAATATCTTTTCAAAAATTTAAGATAATGGCTTCAAACTAATTTTGTCTCAAAAGAAATATTGTTTTCAACATTCGGTCAAATTTTGAGAAAAATCTAAAATTAATAAAAGTTGGTAAACATTAATTTTTGACTCAAATATATTTTCATAAATTTGAGATTATAGCTTCAAACTATTTTTATCTATTAATAAATATTGTTGATAACATTTAGTAAAATTTTGAAAAATATCGAACTGACAGTTTTTTTACAAAAAATAAAAACCTAAAAAAACATTACTAAAAGTTGGTAAAAATTAATTTTCGACTCAAATATCTTTTAATTTTGAGATATTGTCTTCAAATTAATTTCATTTTATAAAAAAAATGTGTTCAACATTCAGTAAAATTTTGACAAAAATTGAATTGACAGTTTTCTTACAAAAAATAACAACCTTAAAGAAACAATATTTATACTTGGTAAAAATTTACTTTCGACTCAAATATCTTTTCAAACATTAAAAATATTGGCTTTAAACTAATTTCATCTCACAGAAAATATTGTTTTTGACATTCAGTAAATTTTGTTTATAAAAATCCAACAGTCCGTTTTTTCATAAAAAAATATTATCTACAGAAAGTAGTACTCAAATTTGGAAAAAAATGATGTTCGATTCTTGATATCTCGTAAACAATAGAAGATATTTGTTTCTATAAGAAATGAAATCTTTTAAGAAATGCTACTAAAATTGGTAAAAATTGGTTTTCGACTAAAAATCTCGTTAAAAAAAATAGATTTTGAAATCAAACTATTTCATTATATGCAAAATATTGTTGGTAATTATTAAATTTGTTACAATAATTTAACTGACAACTTTTTTAACAAAACACGAAAACCTACAAACTTTTAAGCAAGACAAATCGACAGAAGGGATGGGAAGTTATCAGTGTGGGTCACATCCCAGCCTCTTTTTATAGTTTAACATCTTCTTAAAAAAATAAATTGCTTCCTGTTTTTTCGCGGAAATTAATATTTTTGCTTAGAAGTTCCTATTTAGGGCTATTTAGTAAATAATAATTTAGGTATTTGCATTCCCCTAAAAAATTCAGAAACTTAATTTTAAGAAATTTGAATTTTCCAAATTTATTCGGAAATAGATAGTTTCAATGCGACTGGTATCACTGACAATATTTTTTTTTGTCATTTGTCAAGTTGTCTTGAATCAAGTTTTATCAGCTTTAAAAGCCAAAACGTTGTTTTTAAGGTTGAGGTAAAACACAACATAGCTATAAACAGTAAATAGTATTTATGTTAGTTTTATTATATACTAGCTAGGTACAGATATTTAAGTTATAAGAAGCATGCTAATTAAAACGACCATGAATCACTAAATTCGAAAACATTTTTTTGGCCTATCAATAATACTCTTCGCACCGTATGCGGTAAAAGACATTCTATGGCTAATTTTTTTACACCTTCGGTTGGTTTTAATAGGAATTTCTAAAGATTTCTATAATAATCTAGTACTAATATAGCCTATGTTACTCAGTAATAATGTAGCTTTCTAATGAAAAAAGAATTATTAAAATCGGTCCAGTACTTTTTGAGTTTATTCGTTACATACAAAAATACAAATCTTTCCTCTTTATAATATTAGTGTAGATGAAGTTTTAAGAAACCTTGAATTTAATGCTTTTCATTGTTTTAAAAAAAATTGTTTTTGAGTTCATTTTTAGTACCTGCTCAAATCTCTTATTTTTAAACTATTTTCATACATGTTTATATTTTTGATATATTTTAAAAACTTGATGTGGTACTGGTAGCCTTTTTTTCGTTACAAAAATTATAATTACAAATATTTCTGTTTTAAACATTTTTAGATAATTGCTCAGTGTTTCTTTATGATTTCCGTACGATCGGAAATTCATTGAAATACTCTAATATTTAAACTGAATATTGAAGATATAAATTATAGACACGGAAAACCATCACGAACTTTATTAAAAAAAAGTTACCTGAAGCCATAGAGTGATTTTAAAAAAAATGTGTTGTACGAGTATGTATTTGGAACGATAAATCATTGTATATGGATGTCAAAATAAGTTAAATTTATATCTGTTACCTTAATAACTTGAGTTGTCCTGAATCAATAAATATTTAAGACCAAGAAAATTGGACACACATTTCAAAACCAAAATTAGACAAAAAGTGCGTTTTTTTCGTATTCCATATATAGTTCAGTGAGAAATTGCCAAAAAAACGATCCGCAGTAGTCCGGTTTTTATATTTGAAAGTTGATACAACTGAATATTTGCCAGAATAATTTATCAAAAAATTCCAAAAAAAAATAGCGAAATTCAGACCAGGGGTGAAATCGTATAAGCTGATTTTTGATAGTTGACAATCAAAATCAAGAAAATACGTCTGTGTAATATGATATTTGATTTCAAAGTTTTAACCAAACAATTTGACATACAATAAAAACTTCAAGAAGGGGGTTTGTTCGTAGACCACTACATTAATATGTGGTGTTAAAGCGAGCTTGAAGCTCGCATCAATTCTTTATATACCTGAATCGAGTTTAAATGAGTTTGATTCGAGTCGAGTCAAAATTTGTGAAGAAAAACCTGTGTGGAGGAGTTGGTTTTACAGATAATGCGTTATGGTCTATTTATTTGCATGTTTGTGTACAAAAAATATAGTTTTGTTTTAATCAAATTAAAAAAAAATAAAATTGCACATGGAGTAGTTAGCATATTCTTATATGGTGCTGAACTATTCAGTTTTTCATTGTTTAACACGAATCAAACTATTTCACTTGCACTTCATAATTAACATCGAAACACCATTTGCATTTTGGAAAGTGCTGTCAAACTTAATCATTTTTTAAATCTTCTTTTGCTGTGGAAACTAATCTAAACTAAGATAAACCTTTGGTGGAAAGATAACAAAACTTAATTTTCTTCTCTATTGTTTTCTCTTGCAAAATAAGCCCAGTTAGTAAATTTCCACTAACAAAACTAAATAATATCAACAGTAATAGATTGATTTTTTCCCCAATGGAAAACACACATGATTCCAAATGCACAACTACTCAACGAACACAGCCATCGAGATACAAATGCAATATCAATCGTACCAACATTTGAGAACGAAATCACATAAGATCCATTCGAGACTCGTATAAATGTCAAAAACCCATCCATAGTAAGATTCTACTCTAACTTTTATCGGTAGTATTCACACTATGGATATTGGTTTTGTTATTCATGTAAAATCCTACTATACTGTGGTTAGATTTTCCAACAAAACACCGGTAAAGTCAAACTTTATCCATCTTACCCCTGAAATGTTTTGCTTCACTCGAAATTATTAGGACGTTATAGAAAGTGTTCAAGAAGAATAAAAAATGGTCTTCATTTAAGTTCGACTTTGTTAGAAATTTTCCAAAGGAAGGTAATTTTTGAAAACAATTTTCATGGACTATTTTTCATTAAAAATATAAATTTAGATATTTAAGTTTTATCCAATTCTTCAATTTTTTGTTTATTGCTGACTGAAATGATAATTTTTTGTCTAAACAGTCTTTCAGTAAATCTTTTTGTTAATATAAGTTAAAGCTAAATTTCAATAAATCTGTTTCTGAGACAGTCTTTTGAACCCAATAACGTTTGAAGTACTTTGATTTCCGCCGCCAGCAAGTGGCGCTACTAGTTTTTTTTCTTAATTTATTTAATTCAAATTATTTTTTAACAACATTTGAATCCTAATTTAGTACATTTGTGGTTAGCAATCTAATTTCACTAATCTTTCTTAAAATAGTTTGGTATTTCTTAAATTTTGTAGCTACTGAATTGATAATGATAATTTTATCGTAATGTCATCATAAATGTCTCAAAAATAAGCTTTCTTTATTATTCTCAAAAAAAAAATAAGACATAAACATCTGGTTGGGTTCAATCATCTCACATAAGAATAAAGTTTTATGATCTGACAATAATTTTGCGCACACTCCAGCCATTATAGCTAATTATTATACTGCCTGACGTGTTTGTTTCTTTTATTTCTTGTTACTTTTGCTCATCAACATCAATTTAATCCTCTTACGCTAAATTAATTTAATGCGATAGAAAATATGGTATTGGATGTATCTATGTTGCCTTATTTGGTTTTACCAGCCAGATGTCAGATGTCGCTTTTTGTATCTTGTGTATAAGACCGAATTATTTATTTGTAGACAATTTCTTAAGACAGGAAGATTGGAAACTTAAAATAGAAAGAATAGTGATGAAAGAAATACCATTTGTATCATTTTTGACATTGAGGCTAGGTACATCTTTGCTAAACTTTGAATTAAGATACCTACTTCGTTTTTTGAGGGTTTGACAGATTCTTGGGAATATTTGAATTCCAGACCGATTATTCACATATTTCTGTCAACTCCAAAATTATTTCAAGTTCAAGGATCAAGATCCAGATTCAGATTTAGATCCAGAGATTCCATTATGCCAAACCCATGTTAATGTCACAAAATTCAAAGAAAAAAAAAAAAGAAAAACAAAACGACATCACGAACGAACTGATTTATATACATACATAATTTTTATTGTCATATTTTGTCTACGACCTTGTCCTGGATAACGTGTTTTTATGTAAGGTACCCTATCCTGACCCAAAAAATAAAAGTGAAACAAGATCACAATCTCAAAATAAAAGAGGAAGACATTTATGTAATGTGTACAGTTGTGGTCATATAATGAAGCCACTGCAATTGAAGAAATTATTTTTCATCCAGAACTGAATTGAATAGAGAATTAGTATCTTAACCGTCTTAAGAAATGTTTTATACAAATAAATAATTCAGTCTTGTACAGAATACAGAAAGCTACATCCGTAAGAAAACTTCTTTTAATTTCAATAAAAACTTTTAAATTGTATTTAATAAGCTTTAAATCAAGTTTTACAATTTATGCAGCTAACACTTTGTTGGAAATTATTTTAGCCCTACGACTTCTGCACATATTTTCACTTCATTAACAACCTACGCAGCATATTAGAGAAGTAATTTTAATAGAGTGCCGTAAGATTATTCTCCAGAGGAAGGCCTTACTAATCGGTTTTTGCTGCAAAACTGCTCTTTTAAAAAACACATAATTTTCTGTGCGGGGCTTAATTCAGGAGCCCTACTCTGTATTGCGCTTCGAAAGCCAATCCGATTCGAATCTGATATTCGATTCGTTTATGAAATCGTACTCTGTAAAATGTTCGAATCAAACAAAACAATCATCTAGTACTTTTTCTATTCATAGAATAGATTTGGCGAGTCTCGAAGTATTTCGAGTGTCAAAGCAAAAATACAAAACAAAAAAATCACAACAAATCACAAACAAGACGGGGAAGTTTGAAATTAATTTTTAAAGAGAAAATATAAAATTCAATAAAAAGTTAATAAAATGGATTCGGTTGGCGTTGGATGGATGAAGAAAATAGAGAAGAGCGAGATGAACGTAAAACAATACGCGATAAATCAAATATTTTCGAAATGTGTGATAGGGGTAAACATAATGCGTGAGTTATTTTACTGTTTTAAGCATTGCTTTTGTTTAGTTTTGTACAGAACTCAAGACTATCAAAAACCGTCTCGCATTGGTGGTCCTTCTGCATTTAAAGATGACGATAGTCTTTCCAAACAATTTATTTGAAGTGTTTCTGGCGTCCGAGGCGTTCAAACCTCCCTTGGCTTAATCGGGATGAGCACACACGAATTCCACCATAATTTCAAATTGCTTTTGTTTGGTATGAACATTTTTCGCTGATGATTCCCTGTAATGAAATTTATTTGCTTAAATTTTGAATAAAATTATTATTTCCTTACTTACATTTAATCTATTTCACACAACTTAACACAATTTTCCTTTTGTGTCCTATAAAAATGATCTTCGAATTGCAATTCGTTACCTCTCTTGGTGTAGAAACAAAATTTCCGTCTTCGAACGGTCGGTAATGAGAATGACATTCGGAAACGCATTGCCAGGTACGAAAAATCCGAATGGGGATTTGTCATTCCCTAAGTACTAGATTTCCTACCCGCATTAGAAATAAAGAGTACAAAATATTCGTTTTCGAAAATATTTACTTTCGAAACGCATTACAGAGTAGGGCCCCAGGAATTTGAGCAGGCTAGAACTTATTGAGAATTGAATATAAAGAGGTTCTTTTTCTTGAATCATCTTCTTATGGTTTATGCCGATATTCCTAAAAAGCAGTTCATCTTTATTTGGGCTCTTATGTGTACCTTTCCTTAATATTTCTCAGATATAAGTCCCTAAAATTTTAGTTATAAGATAATAGTCGTATTCCTTGGAAAACTTTTAGCCAGTCAGAAAAAAACAACGATTATAGTAACACCTATATGAAGAAGAAGAATTTTCTTTTAATCAGACATCAGAACGATCAATGTTCGTAGACTCACTGACTTTAACACACTGTAAATGTGTTGATTTGCCGTGTTTTTTTTTTTTTTAATAATTTTATAGTTATTTTGACGTTTTTAAAATATTTTGTCTCCGATATTTTCCAAAAAATTTACTTTTTCGGTGAAAAAATTCAGAATTATTTAAAGATTTTTTAATGTTTCCAGAACAAGGAAATTTAATAGTTTTGATAGGATTGAAAAGTAGAAACTAAACTATATTTTGCTATAATTTTAAATTTCCATTAGAAAAATTAATATTTTTAAGGAGTTTTTCAATCAATCGAGATTTGAGACTAAAGAAAACTACTTAAATAGTTATGAAGCCTTAATCCGGAAAAATATCTTTCCGAAAGTAATATTTTTCTCCACGCGAATGAAGCGCCATCTGAAGCTCAACATATTCACTCTATATTCACTTTGATTATTGACAAAATTATAATCATTCTTACTGTGTATTTTCTGGCATGTTAAATTTTTCTAACTTGGATATTTCTTCACTTTTCCAAAAAAAAACCGCCTACTATAAAAAACGTTCCCAACTTAATGGTTTTATGCCCTCAAAACCCAATTCTAAAATTACATAGGTTTTTGAAATTTTACTTTTCATAATTCGAAAAAACACATCTGTAAGGCTTTAAAGAGGCTATCTAAATAAATGAAGTCTATTCAGTTTGATTTAATTTAAAAATAACTTAGTATTTCATACATTTTTTTAAAAAAGATAAAAATCAAAATTTATTAAGAAAACCATTCATAGAAAAAACCATTCGAAACGGTTTGAAAACAAAATATGTTTGTTTTTAGCTATCACATAATTTTTTTTTGAAATATATTGAAAAAAAAATTTAAAGTAATGTTGCAAATGAACATTTTTAATAATGAAGCTATTGGATTGGTACCGAAGATTGAATTCAAAATCAGCACTACAAATTAACTCAAAAATGTATTTTTCAAAACCACTAAACTTTTAAATTCAAGTTTTCTCAAAACTTCATATAGAATCAAATGAAGATGCATAAGTAATGAGAATTTCCGAAATCTAAATGAGATACTAAAATGATAAAAACTGTTTCTAGAAGACAAACATTTTTACTTTAAAAAATTTTACTTGATTACTACATTCGGGGACGGACCTGGGCCTCAACCAACATGCGTCTCTAGTCAGCTCGGTCCCTGGCTAGATGTCTCCCAAAGAACTTTTCTCTCGAAGCATCCTAAGACGTACTCATCTTGCCTTGACAAGGTCCAGGCCTCAGGGCTATAAATGAGAATTGGAATGATGCGTGTCTTATGAAGGTTGACTTTAGACCCCGTTTGATTTCAGTGCTGGTGTCATTGTATGACAACTATTGTTGTCCATTATGACGCTTTATCCGAGACGCCATCATTCAATGTCATTTCGCGTTGACAACATACTTGGTCATTTATCACTAAGTCCATCTTTTCCACTTCCGTCGCAATGCTCAAAAACACGCCACTGACATCACGATATGATCTTAAAATTATGTCAATATCATCAGCGTATCCGAGAAATTAGGCAGACATTTGCAAGATTGTACCTTTAGTGTTGACAATTCTTTCAAAAACGATGTTGATGAAATCGCATGACAGTGCATAGCCTTACCAATGACTTTTTTTGATATCAAAATATTTGTGAAATTTTTGCAAATCATAATTCAATTAATTGTTCAAAACTAGCTTTGCTTTAAATACACAGTTTTCGGAAGTGTTTAAACTTTTTTAAATATGCATATTTTAAAAACCTGAAACCTGGTGTGATAGAAAAATTATAACGTGAATTTCGAATGCAAGATAACTTAATCCCTTAAAAAAGTGGAAACAAAATAATTTTTCTGATTGTCCACTTCCATTATGAACGTAAAAAATGATTTTGTGGCTTAATTATAAGATCACAACTGTATTTATCTTTGAATGCACAGAGGGGTGCCCATACTACTTACAGTTTAGGTAAATATACCTTCAGTTTTTGCCAGACAATTCAGCCTGAGTTTTGTTGCACAAGAGAGTGTTATACTATGTTTGCTTTATAATATGGAAGAATATAATGGAAGACCTGCGTAAACAAACATTGCCAACGTATCGCAACGCCATCCACCGCCCTGTTTCGTCACAACTTTTATGTGGAAAATTGAAAACAAACAAACAAACACCATTGTTATATATTTTGTCCAAATGTATCTACTATCTATACACAGGTGTAAACATTATCAACATCATCTCCATTATCGTCAACATCATCATCGCCTTCATCGTAGTCGTATGTCGTTGTTGTTGTTTTTGTATTTTGTCGTTGCATTGACCGTGGGAGCGCCAGATACAAAAAATAAGGTATATGCATGTAAGTTTTTCCAGCACCCGTGTGCCTTGTTTTGGTATCTTTTATTTATCCAGAGGTAACATTCACACTCTTGGTAGATTTACTCTCGTTTTGTGCCTTCTGCAGTCTTTGAAATCCAAATTCACACACAGAACATGATAGGGAAACAAATAAAAAAGGTCATCAAGCAAAAGCAGATATGACATCTTTTTTTTTTAAATCGATATGAGACTAGGAGTCATTTATTAATGGGAATCAAAACAAAGATGTGATATACAAATTTTAAAGGATCATCCATGTTTAGGAAACCAAAAAAAAACGATCATATTTTTAATAATTTTCTAAGAAGTGACAGATCAACTTAAAGACAAAATCACATGACGTTTCAATTACAATAACCATTCTTTAAATATCTGTAAGAGTTTTGTGACCAACTTTCGAGAGTCTTTTGTTAATAGCTGATGAAGTATATTTTCATAATTTACACACAATTTTCGCAAGCCAGCTCTATTCATATCCCTGTGCTACAGAGTATAGTTCTAGAGACCTACATAGATACATATTATGTTTTGTTGAATGATGACTGCAAGTCCTGATTGTATTCCTCCTATAGTATTAAAAAAGTATACAAAATTGAACCCTTACTTACACATTTAGACTTTCACTAAGAACAGGAAAATTTCCCAGTCCCAATATTCAAGAAAGGTGACAAGGCAGAAATAACAAGTAGCATTTTTCGGTAAAAATTTAATTTGTGAACGGCAACACATATTAGTGAGAAAAAAGATCAACCGCTACAAATATTCTCACATTCTAAAGGTATTTCCAACTAGCGCGGGTAGATTTTGGCGCCCCGCCGTGGCTGCCATTTTGTTTTGGTGACATCTGTCAAATCTTTCGTTTATTATTCAGTTTTTATGCCAAATCATCATGACAAGTTACACGATTGAACATCACGTTCAAATGGTTTGTTCCTGACATTTTTAGAGGAAAACCAATTTCAATTTGAAGTCAATATCTTCATCTACTGTCGAAATATTCGAACCAAACTTGAGTTCTTAATGAACTTGTTCATGTATCCAAAGAGTCTTTTAAAAAGTATTTCTTATAAATTTTAAGATTTAAAAATGTGCAAAAAAGTTTGTTTTCAAAAAGTGAAATGCCATTTGATCTCTCAAAAAAACCTTAATTTTTCAAAATTTGTATTTGCAAATCGTTAGAGCGGTTGCCTTAAAAATAATCTTATTTAAACAAACATATATATAAAATATTTTTCAATCTGAAATTAAAAATACTTTTAATTTGTACTTATTAAGAGCTACTTA
Organism: Eupeodes luniger; assembly: GCA_951509635.1. Taxonomy (NCBI): domain Eukaryota; kingdom Metazoa; phylum Arthropoda; class Insecta; order Diptera; family Syrphidae; genus Eupeodes; species Eupeodes luniger. The sequence goes on from OX608074.1 coordinate 127,881,096, forward strand.
ATTTCCGTTTTATATTTCAATTTCCAAAATAATAACAACCCGTTTTCGAGATATTAAAATTCGAAAAAAATTTGTTAATATTTTTTAAAAACAGTTTATTTACCATTGAAATCGGTTCATTATTACTTGAGATATTTTAGAAATAAAATAACGAATCTAAGGAGGGTACCCTTCTGAAGCAATACAAAAAAATCAACACCAAACGGTAACTTTTTGAGGATGCATTGTCACCTGTTGAACCTCGCTTGGGTTGGTATGTCATTTGAACGTGCTGTTCAATCGTCTAACTTGCCATGATGATTTGGCATAAGCAACTGAATAATAAACAAAACATTTGACAGATGTCACCAAAACAAAATGGCCGCCACTGTGTGCCAAAATCTACCAGCCAGCGCCAACAAAAAAACCCCGTTTGTTTTTTAACTTCCCTTAGGAAGTTATTGTAATGGGTCCGATTTGTCGAATTGAAAATTTTGATATTTCTCGACGTTTCAAGGTCCCTAGAGTCGAAATAAAAGATTTTTAGAAAGATGTCTGTTCGTGCGTGTGTACGTACGTTTGTACGTCCGTACGTCTGTACATTTGCGACGTTTTTTTCGTCGTCTATAGATAAAAAACCAGAAGAGATATCGACTTCAAATAAATTTTGTTGTACAGATAATTAGGTAGAAAAATGCAGAAAGGGCTCTCAAGAAAATTGCGTGGGTGGTTTTTTTACCGTAGCAGTTTAAAAAAAAGGTGAACATTTTGGTTAAACCTAAATATCTCCTGAACCAATGACGCTAACGTGATACAAAACAATTATATTTTTGGAAAAAAATCCAATTAACGGTTTTTTTATAAATCAAACAAACTGAAAAAAAATCGTCACCTCGAAAATTTTACGACTAAAATATGATTTCATCTCCAAAACAACTTTGTGAAACGAAGAATAACGTTTTCAACATATGGTAAAATTTTGAGAAAAATCGAATTGACAGTTTTTTTTACAAAAAATAAAAACCTAAAAAAAAAATTAATAAAAGTTGGTAAAAATTGACTATCGACTGAAATATCTTTTCAAAACATTAAGAAAATGGCTTTAAACTACTTTTATCTTTCAAAAAATATTGTTGTCAACATTGAGTTAAATTTTGAAAAAAAAACGAATTGACAGTTTTTTAACAAAAAATTAAAAACCGAAAAAAAAAATTAACAAAAGTTGGTAAAAATTGATTTTCGACTCAAATGTCTTTACAAAAATTTGAGATAATGGCTTCTAAATAATTTTAACTTATAAAAAATATTGTTTTCAACATTAGAAAAACATTTGAGAAAAATCAAATTGACAGTTTTTTTGCAAAAAATAAAAACCTAAAAAAAAACAATACCAAAACTTGGTAAAAATTTACTTTCGACTCAAATAACTTTTCAAAAGATACAAATATTGGCTTCAAACTTATTTTATTTCACAGAAAATATTGTTTTCGATATTCAGTAATTATTTTATAAAAATCCACCAGTCCGTTTTTTCATACAAAAATAAAATCTACAAAAAATAGTACGCAAATTTGGTAAAAATTGATACATATAGACAAATGTTTTAAGCAAGACAAATCGACAGAATGGATGGGAAGTTATCAGTGTGGGTCGCATCCCAGCCTCTTTTTTGTATTGAAATAAGCCAAGTTAAGAAAAATATTGTAAGAGAACATTTAATAAAAATCTCTCGGTTTGTTTTTGAGAAAATTCAAATTTTCGATTTTGACCAAAAAATTTGCCTAAACAAAAAAAAAATTAAAAAAATGCCTAACGCAAATAGGCTAAAAACTTTAATTTACAAGTTTGTACTCAATTGACCTTATGGTTCAGGGTGTAAGGGATAGGACAGACATACAGACGGATGGAATCGGGGACCCACTTTTTTTGGTTTCTCTACCATTGACTAAAATCTCGAGTTCGAAATTTTTACGAATGCAATACTTGTCATACAGTTCCTATATGTTAGAAGTAAAAAACCATCAAATACATTTTTTTAGTCATTTCTGCATTTTTCGATGTTCTTAACTGTAAAACAAAATTTATTTGAACTCGAAAAAATGGTAGCCCGAACACGCACAGACATCTCTCTACAAATCTTTGATCTAGATTCTAGGGGCCTTGAAACGTCGATAAATGTCAAAAATGTCAATTTGACAATTAAGACTACCGTGACTGCTCTTGAAAATTTGTCAATGCGAAATGCAAGCAATAGGTGGCGTTTATCGGCAAAACTTGCTCAGAATAAGTGCACGACAAGCGCTTCTCAACCTTCAAAGCTTGTATACCTTCAAAATCTATCTATATTCAAACGAGGAACTTAATGCAGACCACTGGAAGTCCGCCCTTCTCTTTTTGATTAATATTTTCTTGCAAACTAAATTCCTGCATCTTCGAAAACATCTTTCCAAAGTGTTTGATTCTTCTGATGAAACATTTGCTGAGACTTTGTACTCATAGCCTAGCCCCACACCTATGTACTTTCTATAATGGTTCTTCTTCCATTCTGTCTCTTTAAACATTATAAGACCCCTTCAAAAACATCAACAACAACAAACCATCAACAACAGATGCAGTATCTGCATCATGTCCAACTAATTATGCACGGACACATCACATCACCTTAAAGGCCAATTCTTCAACAAAAAGGAAGTTCAAGTGATTTAGCCTCGTTCAAAGAAACATTTTTGCCACTTCCCACTGCCAATGTTTTCTTTTCCCCATCCAGCCTACGCGTTCTTATAAAGCTGATCTCAAAGTGTAGAAAAATATACCTATCATAGATATCTATATATCTACATAAAAGGTATAGATATTCATGACACTGACACTTTAATTGGCCACCACACCCAAGCCCGCCACCATCATCTCAAGACATTTCCGTCTGTGCATATGGGTTCTTAGAATGGAATATTGTATGCCTCTACTATATGCGGGTGACGATCATGATCATGATCTTCATCATCATCTAACTAACCAACAGCAACTGCAACTGCATCATAGTGTATACTCTTGACGTCATTTGCACGGCCTTACTGCACGGCTGCGTGACGGCCTCCTCGAGCCTCGAGCGCATTGTTTTGGTCAGCAAAACTCACCTTGAGGCAGCTACTTGTATGGAACATTATTTGTACACCAATATGGTTGCCTCTTATATGTTGATTAGATTTTTCAAGAGACGCACTCAACTTAACAAACCTACATACCTTCTATAGTCAGAGTCATACTGGGCACGTCACTTCGTCGTCATAGTCGTTTTTGTTTCCAGGGTCTAGAGGGGGGTCATACCTTGAAGGATCGCCCGCAAACCATACACTAAAACAAGACTCAGTGGACAGAGCAGTTGTATTCGCAAAAATAGTGACTTGTTGCCCTAGTGCTCTAGAGCACCATAGAGCTCTTGAAAACGGCAACAATAACCGTCATCAGCGCCATCAGCCTCCAACAAAGTGCAATAGGCCAGGGCTGAACGTATGCGGACGACCAACTTCTGGGCCCTCAAGAAATGAGACATTTGTCTCCTAGGTATAAAATGGGCTTTTAAACTAAGTTTTCGTGAAGTTTTTGTTTAAGTAACTTTTAGAGGGTAAAAAGAGCATCTCAGTTTGTTAGGGTCTTCGGAACTAACATATAAGGGATATGATGTTGAAAAATTTGTCAAAACATAGGTTTTTCAAATATGTGGGTTTTCGAATAAAAACCCTTAATTCTTAATTCAGAATGAAATTACGGAAAACCCTTTTAAGAAAGTGCCCAACTGTTACGTACCCTTTTAATACAAACCTTTGACCAAATGCGACCCCGCTTGATTTATGTGCCCTGGTCCAACCTTGATAATGTTCTATGCTCTGCACAAAGTCACAGCTAAGTAACGTGTGCAAAGTTCCACTTTTATGGGGAGTTGGGAAGGAAGGAAGGGAATGCACGTACCCGAGCGGATCAGTTGCTTCACTACCCTGACAAGATATGGTTTTAAGGTGTTTTATCTCAGCTTGATTTTTTTTCTTTCGTTTTTACTTTGCAGTCTTCGCGCGCAGACGCCTAGACCTGACTCTCTGGTTGACTTGGATGACTGAATAATGCCTGGAATCACTGGGCGCGTACAGCAGCGTACCCATACATAGTGGATAATGCAGCCTTATGTGCTTAAACCATCAGCTAGCTTTACAAATTTTATTTTATCGTTTCTTATACTGATGCAGTATGCACTAGTAGAAGCCTTGTGGGTTTTTTCTCGTGAGTCTATATGCACACATTTGGCGTGTTTACCTGTCATTACACGTGAATTAATGCCAAGTCCAAGATTGCCATAGAAGTCTTTTATTTATTTTTCTTTTCTTGTTGTTGTGCTTTTTTTTCTGCACTAAACGAGCAGCCATCAGGAGTTTGAGTGCAATGACTTTTCTGTTGCGCATCGTTGTCATATAATATGCTGGCTGATGGTGTGTTCGTACCTTTAAAGGTGAGTGAGTGGATGCCTGCATCTTAAGTAAGTTCTACTTCCATTAGTACTTAAAGTTGCACTGTGAAAAATTAAGTGAAATAAAGTTTATGATATGGGGATGGTGAATTCATTTAGGAAATCATTTTAATGGAGCATGGTTTTATTCTTTTTACATAATTCGTCAATTACTGGACTTATTTAAGACACGGAATTGAAGATTAGGTGTACCTTTAGACTGTAGACATTAAGGGCTCTGATGGAAAACATTATAGATCATCAGAGGAGGAGAGTGAATTAGTTATGATTTCAATGTTTAATTCTCTTAATGTCACACAACCAATAAATTGATCTTACTAAAATGTCAAAATGTTATGATTCGATGCTTAAAAGTGAAGTTTTCAAATGATTACTGAAATTGCAGAAGTGAAGGGCTGGGGGGGGGGGGAATTCCGAATAAAGAAATTTTCAATTCCTCGCAAGAGGCAGTACCCGCAAAAAAATAACTTAAGACCTCTAGCATGGCTATCAAGTGACGAGTCCTACGGACAGGTGCTTTGGATCTTCAGGTATCCTACCTATCAGTAGTAAAGCATTCCACATTCATGAAGTACGCTTAAAGAATAATTGTCTGCACTTTGACAATACGACCGAAGTTTAACTCAAAGGTTTACTGAAGGATTAATAAAATTGTCTATTTCGAGCAATAAAAGTGGTGATTAAAGATATACATACCGAAATATTTGAAATTATCAGTTCACTTGTTTCAAGTGCCAAAGATAGATTTTACCGACATTAGATAGTATTGAGACAGTATTAAATTCTTCTCGATTTTTGATTCCCCATTTAACAATGCTGTGTAGGTGAGAATTAAATGAGCCGTTGAAGATCCACACCCGAAATTGTGAATCATAAAATTTATCTGAACAACTGAAAACGATAGAACGTCAGAAAAGCTGGTAATTAAATAAGAAGTTTCATGCAAAAGACCATCAAACAAAACTGAGAAAGAGTATTGGAGACTAAACAGAACCCTAAGGCATACAAGTATTTATTTTGTGGTTTTTAGACTTTAATTCATCCATTTCTAGTTGTATTGATCGATCGGAAAGGTCATTTTCAATCAAACGGAGAAAGGATTTGTCAAAAGCGAAAGAATAGATATTCGATAAGAGTGCCTGATGCCAAACTGTATCAATTGGTTTTGAAACTTGACTTAATTCTAAAACTATACATTTTTATTTCACTTTAGGTGGAGCTACTGTCTTAGACGGACCTGGACCTCACCCAACTTGCGTCTCGAGATAGCTCGGTCTCTAAGAAGTTGTCTTCAGTTTCACACGCCAAGTCTGTTGAGGTCCTCTCTAACCTGCTTGAGCCACCTGAGTAGCGGTCGTCCTCTACTGCGACGTCCCTCGGGATTGGATTCGAAGACCTCTCATGCTGGAGCGTTGATGTAAATTCCTTATCCTTATCCTTTTGACTTTTGACAGTTTCGCTCTACAGCCCATACAGTTCATAGTTGCATCTACTTCTCCACTCTCTACTTATGCAGACGGGACCAAAAATAAACCGAAGAATTTTGTATTCGAAGCATCTTAAGGCGTTCTCATCTTGCCTTGACAATCCCCAAGCCTCAGCGCCACATATGCGAACCTTATATAGGTTGACTTTGGTTAATCGAAAGATAATTTTACTACTCAATTGCCTTCTAAATCTAAAGAAGCAGCGATTTTCAAGAGTTATTCTCCGTTTGATTTCAAGCCTGGTGTCGTTGTCTAAATTTATAGCAATTCGTAGGTAGACAAAGTCCTTAACTACTTTAGAGTTAAAGCTGTTCATTGTGAAGTTTTGTTCAAGACGTCATTGTTCAATGTCTTTTCTAAATGGCACCGTATATACTTTTGCCCCCTTTGGTCACTTAACTCATCTTCGCCGCTTCCGTCGCAGTTCACAGAAGGGCGTCACTGATATCACACTTTGATCTTAAAATTATGTAAATATTTTTGGCGGCATATCCGAGAAAATAGGATGGACCTTTAAGGGATTGTGCCTCTAGTGTTGACTAATGAGTTTTGCATAATTCCTTCCAGAACGTTATTAAAGAAGTTGTATGCCAGTGCACCGCCTTGTCTAATACCTTTTTTGACATCAAAAGCATTGGTGAGATCTTGTCCGACCTTGATAGAGCCATCATCATCATTCTGCACAAACGGACAAGTTTGACAGGGATGCCAAAACTAGACATTGCTCGATAAAGTTTTTCTCTATAGGTGTAATACGCGGCCTTGAAATCAATGAAATGGGTTCATTCGAGGATCTGTCGGAATGTGAATACTTGATTGACTGTGGATTTTCCTGGTCTAAAACCACACTGATAAGGAACTATTAGGTTATTTACGATGTTCTTTACACGTCCAAATATTACTGCAGAGAAGATTTTGGAGGCGATGTTAAGGAAACTGATTACTCTGTAGTTGAAACAGTTGAGACGATCTTCTTTTTAAGTATCAGAAAAACAATATTGAGATTCCATTCATCAGACAGGCTTTCTTCCAAACCAAATTATCTCGAGCTATTTTCAAAAACTTAGCATTAAAGCCATCTGCTTTAGCGACTTTGTTAGACTTCAGCTTAGGGCAATCTTTACTTCGTCTAAGTCTGAAAGACGGAATTGTTGGCTTTCGTCGTCTATGTTGAATGGATCATCCCGCCTGACAGCGGAATTTGGTTCGTCGTCGCCGTTATACTGTCTGAAGAAGGAGTCCTTCGATATCCTCAACATTGATTGTGATTCTAGTACTATGTCTCCACTTTCGTCTTTACAGCCTTCGGTTCGAGATTTATGCAATTGTGAATGTTGTTTCACCTTCTCATAAAATTTTCGAACTTCATAGAATTTTAGATTTCTTAAAATTTTTCTAAGTGTTTCAAAAGTACTTTCAACAAAGTCAACACTTAAATTACGTTCCGGTGTGCATCATGCTTTGATTGCAATATTTCCTCAACCTAAGTACACATATCAGACATTAGTTCCATAACCTAGAGAAACATGAACAACCAAACTAACTATTTATAAGTATGTTATTATTTATACACCCAAAAGCCTATGAAGTTCTTCTCCCAACATACATACATTTCCCGCTTTTTTTCCTAACCAACTGAAGCTAAAGGTATGTGAATTCTGGATTTTCAACTTAAAACCACGAAGCTTAGGTTATTTTTGATCATCATCTTCATGATGTTTAGATGATTAATTAATTGACAAAAGGATAATATTTGTCATGCAATCCCACAGCACAGCAGCACCACCAGCAGTTTCAGGCACACTCCAATATTATCTCAGGTCCTTCATGGTATTTCTTGTACGGAGGAGATTAATGATGCCTGACATTCATTCCAAAGGTAAACAACAGAAGCGCTTATTGCGTATATTCTAAGCCAAAGAATCAGGAAGTTTATAAAGTCATTTAAGTTTAGATGATGGTCAAAGGTCTTATATTAAAAATGTACGCACTTCTTTGAATACAAAACATTTAGATATAGCCAAACGGTTTATACCGTGCGTCTTGAGGAAGTGCTACGCCAATTATTAACCCAACAACAATCACATCTTATACATATGTATGATGCATACCTTTAGCTCTAGCTCAGGGAATTGAATAAACTTTATTTTATGATCATAGAATAGAATCGATCTGCATTATTTCTGTCTGCAAGCAAATGAAGATTAAAGATTCAAGAATTCCGCACCTTTTTATTGCATCTAGCATAGGTATGAGATGTGTGACCGACCTGAACCGAGCCGACCACACCGCACTTTTTAAGATACTTATGGCCTTTTTCTCTTGTTCTTATGGAAGCAAGTTGATAATGTACGCGTACTCTATGGTGTCTGATCGATTGTGAACCGTTGACCGTTATTTAATAAGGAAATTCAATAATTTCGTCTAGAGATCGAGGAGCGAGGTTTACTCTCTTGTCTACTGTATAGGGTGCGTATTATACGCACCATGTCTGACTTTTATTCTAACGTAGTTTTTTTTTGTTTGCTGTTTTTCCTCATCATCAAAACTAAAATTGCAGTTTGACTTGTATAAAAATATCTATGGTCTAAGGTTGATTATTGCATTGTTACACTACGGAATGGTTGATTATGCCAATTTGATGTTTTTTTTCGATTGGGTTCCTTTAGAAGTTTTTGGAGGTTCTACCTTTATAAGTCAAAAAGGAGTTTAACTTAACAAACACTTAAAATATAAACCTCAGAAGAATTTAAACAATCCTAATCTGGAATATTTCCATTTATCAAAACTCTTGTAAATTGTCTGGATGATTGTTAAATTTCGATATTTATCAACTATCGATTGATAGTTGACAATCTTAATAAATTTAATAGTCAGCTTTGTCGTGTCAGTTTTTCGTATACTAACTTGAAAGCTCCGAAACAAAATGCTGAATAAAAGTGGTCATAATCAATGTACTCGGCGTGTATTTCAATAGAGACCGCGATGTACCTTCTGCAGTTTTCAATGATTTGTGCCATGAAATATGCAACTAATCAATGTCCTGCTGTGCGCGACTTGAACGATTAGCGGCATAAACAAGTTTATCTATATAAGTTTTGCCTTAACCAATAAGTAATCTATCAGGAGGTTTTAGGATTCATTCATAGGATTGTGCAGTGCAGCGTGGTGCACATATTAACAACTTACATACGAAGAAGGAGTTTCTCACAAGAGTTTATGCGTTTATCCTATATTAATTCACAGTGTTCCTGTTCGTTATAAATATTTGCTTTTTAAAAGAACTTGATGGTCGATGCGTTAACTGCGGCGTGGTAATTAAGAAGGTGCTTGTTTAACCAATTTAATCCATGCACGTTCTACTAAGCCAAACATCAATGCAAATGATGTCACTTTAATATGACATGCGTGTGAAATTTTATACACTGAGAAGAGATCAGCTCTTTGTGCTACTGGGCTTTATTTCGATCTTTATTAATTAGGAAACTTCAGTTAGAGTTAGAAATTTGCAACATTTTACGGATTGGGGTAATAGAAGTGGAAAGGAATTTGTATAGAAGACTTATTTGTAGTGTCTTGAGTTTTGACGGGTGACTTCTATCTTTAAGCTAAATGTTTCAAGTTTTTTTTAAGGAAGGACAAGCTCACATGTTACAATTGGTATTTTGTATATATTGGATAGTAGGGGCTTGTTTTTTAGAGTTCCAGTATCCAGTCCGTCCAAAATTTTTAAGGTTAAGAAGCAAACCCGAAAACTGCTTTTTGTATTTAATATATACACACCAAAGACGGATTACCGTAAATACAATGCAAAATAATTTAAGGAGAGATACAAGTGCATAGGTCTTAAAGTTCAAAAAAAGTTCATCAAAATTGTAGGACAAAAAGAGTAGTTAAGCTAATTCTTAATGTACGGCTGAATAAAGATTATCTACTGTCCATAACGATCTTTCGCACTTACGCTTAAGTCATAAAGAATAAAGAGTTTTCCAACAAGAGGATTTTAGATTAGATTAGATTAGATTACGTTGATTTTATTGAAACATACATTTTTAACAATAATTTGGTTAATAAAATCAATATGACATTGCCGTCTGCCTGATTGACAACTAAAAGTATAGCTTTATATAGATTAAAAAAAAGAAAGTGCAGTTTAAGATTAAAACGCTTCATTTAAAATTTGATGTCTATATTTAAGTGATGTTTTGCAATATGCAGATAACTTTGTGACATCCATTTCCTGTAGAAGGCTTATGATTTCAGTATTTGAAAGAAAGTCACTGCCTAGGATAAGTCTTCTTATTTCTCTCAATATCGCACATCGTCCAACAAAATGAAAAACATCCTCGCGCTTTTTGAAGTTGCACAGGTTGCATAAAATCGGTAAGTCCTCGCGTACTCGAAAGACGCACAGCCCTGTCTAACTCCTGATTTCGTTTGGAACCATTCTGATAAGTATTGGCCATTCCACACCGATGCTTTGGTAGTCTTGTATACATTTTGCAGCAATCAAGCGAAGTACAAAAATGTGATCGACGGTGGAGTATCCCGATCTGAAGCCAGCTTGGAACTCTAATCCAGCAAAAGCATTAATTTTGAGAAGCTCGCTATTTGGACAGATATCCCTTTTATATCTGTCAACTTTTGACATTTGACAAATAAAAGCATACCATTTCTAAAAAAAAACAATACACGCTTCAAAAACGCACCGAAATTTGTCAAAACTCATTACAAGACTGGCGAACATTTTTTAATCACAGAGCTCACAAAAAAAAAACACTTTTTAGTCGTCGTGAATTAGAAATAAAAAGTGTTAGTAATTGTAACATTAAACAGGTTGAGTTAAAAAAAGTGGAAAGAAATGTATATACATATAAGGCTTGTTTGTAGCGTCTTGAATTTGTGTGTCTTTTTGATCTTTAACAAAATGTTTTAAGTTTTGTAAGAACATGATCAAATACTGTACAAAAAGAGAAAGGAATCAAGGATAAGCTAACGACGTTGGTCCTAAAATGTGTACATCAAAGTAAAAAAAAATAGAGTGATTAAACAATTCTTCATTCTTGATGTGTGACTAAAGAAAGTTACTCCCTATTTGAGGAATAGAACTTGGAAGTAAATAGATATGACATATAATTTTACATTTATTGAACCTCGTGCCGATATTAATTTTAAAATGTCTTAGGCAAGTCAAAATCTTTTATTTTAGGGAGCAGTTTTATGCTACAAAATTTAATAGATGAAATTAATAATATTTCCTTTTTAAAAGTTCAAGATTTAGAATACCTTGCTTTCTCATTTTATTTTAAAAATGTTAAAAATCGAATAAACCATTTTTCTACAAGATATTTCATTTTAAATAGCCTTTTGCAGTCACAGTTCGAAAAACTAAATCACTTTTGGATCGTCTTGAAGCACATTCACGGAAGACACATTGGTGACATTGGTATCAAAATTTGAGCTTTTGGGGCGATTTAGTGATGTAAAAATGTGATAAAATTGCTATTATAACCTGTAGTGTAAATAAAAACACAGGTTTGTTTATTTATCATCGATTTTTGAAATCGTGCATTCTATAAGGTTTTTTTTGGCGTGGGTAGATTTTGGCGCCTCGTGGTGGCCATTTTGTCTTGGTAACATCTGTCAAATCTTTCGTTTATTATTCAGTTGTTTATGCCAAATCCTCATGGCAAGTTACACGATTGATCAGCACGTCCAAATGATAAAACTTTATTATCAAATTGAGTGTTCTTTAACGCAAACGTTGCTCGCATTGCGCCCATTTTACGGTAGACGTGGTGGCTCTTCACAGTCGACTCTTCAACGTTTGGTGGCCAAATTTGAGACGATCAATTCAGTTAATAATCAGCCAACACCCGTACGTTCAAGGAACGCAAGATCGGCCGATAACATCGGCGAGGTCCGTGAAAGTGTACAGCAGAACCCGAGGCAGTCTATTCCTCGCACAAGAACTCGGTCTTTCGTAGACTTCAACTTGGCGAATTTTGAGTTGGGACTTGGGCCTACACCCGTACAAGATCTAACTGACCCAGGATTAAAAAGTTCATGACGATAGGCGCATTTTTGGATGAATAGCTGTCTAAAGAAGCAAAATTGCGTATATGGGACGACACCAACCCACGCGAGGCTCACCAGGTGAAAATGCATCCTCAAAAAGTTACCGTTTGGTGTAGATTTTGGACCGGCGTGGCGGCATAATTGTTCCGTACTTTTTTGAAAACGACGTTAGTGAGGGGGTCAACGCACCGTCAACAGCGAGCGCTAAATAACGATGGTAACTAATTTCTTATGGTCCAAATTGAACCATATGGACCTAGACGACATGTCAAGCTACAAATACGGTATAGTATTTGAATAAAGTTCAGTTAACAACAAAATTCGAAAAAATTCGTCTTGAGTGATGAGCCCAAATTTTACCTCAGAGGTATGTACGTAAATAAACAGAATTATCGTATTAGAGGTTGTTAACATCAACGTGTCACTGTTTGATGCGGGTTTTGGATTGTCGGTATGATTGGAGCTTATACTTTTTAACTTTTCCCATAGAAATTTACTGTAATCGTTCTAATTTGTCGAATTGAAAATTTTGAAATTTATCAACATTTCACTAGATTCTAAATCAAAGATTTTTAGAGAGATGTCTGTGTAGCGTGTGCATGTACGTTCGGAATACCATTTTTCATCGTTCATATCTCTAGAACCATAAGAAATATTGACTTCAAATAAATTTTGTTTTTGTAATAAAATCGAAAGATGTAGAAAGGACTTTCAAAAAAATTTAATTGGTTGTTTTTTGTACTTGAGCAATTTAAAAAAATAAACATTTTGGTTGACTCCATAGCTTTCAAACTAATTGTATTTAAAAAAAAATATTGTTTTTTATATTTTGTTCAATTCTTAGAAAAATCCAAAATTCAGTTTTTTTAATAAAAAATAAGAATATACAAAAAATACTTCTCAAAATTTTTAAAAACTGCTGTTTTATTAAAATATTTCGAGAATAGATGAAGGTATGGAATTGAAAATTATCTCATTCTATGCTAAATCTTGTTGTGAACGTAAGATAATTAATATTTAGTCCCTTAATTATGGAATTTGTGAATTATGGAAGACATACAGCCGCAAATGTGCGAACTGTTGATGAAATTTGCTTAACAAAACTTAAACCATTTCTGCAGCAAACGCACACAGAGAAAAAAAGGTTGTCATATTAATAATCGTCGATAGTCTACTTGAAATTTGGCCAAATTGTCGCATTGACTACCAAAATAGTCAATATGACAACCTTATTTTAAGAAATTGACTACTGGATAGTCAATAGAACGATTTTCGATTGTCAATTTTTTGTTGTCAATAAACTCAAGGTGTAACTGTAAGGTGACGTGACGCAATTCACCTGTAACAAAATCTGTAACAGTGGAAAAAGTTATAACAATTCAATCTTAGCTATCATAAGACCAACCGTGACGGAAATTCACTGACTACGAAGAACTGAGAATGTTTAATGAGTTAGCCTCTTAAAATCATCACTTACGTTCATTAATTTCTGACACTAAACCGTTTTATTTATCACCTCCTCCGTATCAAACTGAAGGAATTCCATATTTCACATGGTTAAAAGTATGTATCTCATATAATATCAAACTTGATGATATTGTAATCTTGATTTTGACATTGATGTCTAAACTTAAGACAATTTGTTTATTCAAAGTTAGGGTACTTAAAAAATAAAACATGCGAGGCTTCTGAAGCTCGTTATAAACTTTCATCGTAGTAATTTGTTTTTCTTATCTGAGTGAATTTTTAATATTCACAGGTGGGAAGTATAATTTTGGCTATTTGCATTTTTATTACTATAAAGTGCATTTAATGGCCCTTTTAATTTGATCGAATAAACCTGGTGATATATGAAAATATACTATAGAGTGGCTCGTTGCTTCTGCCTGAATTCTGCACGGAGTCAGTCTCATATTTCATTTCGAAGCATTTTATTCAGTAAACATTGTTAATTAGTTTGTATTTTTAATGTTAACGGGTCGTTTCAGTTTTAAATAATTTTTTTAATGCTTTTATTTGAGTTTAATGCTTTCAGCAAAAATTATAAAAACTTAAACTAGATACTTTTATAGAGAAAAGGAATTGTAGTCGGTCAAATTAGTTAAATTGAAAATTTTGACATCTTGAAATGTTTGAAATACTTTTTCTGTTGGCGATATTTCAAGAACTTCAAATTAATTTTGTTTCACAGATACCTAAAAACATCAAAATATACTGAACGGACTTTTAAAAAATCGTTTTGCATTGTTTTTAAAAACTTCACGATCAAAAATAAAATGAATGGCTGGGTAACACGAACCTGAACCTAGACTGTATTCAAAGGGTCTATCTAAAAATAGTACTCATGTTTTAAGATGTAAAAATATAACTATATAATAAGTTTATCTTCAAAAATTTAAATGATTTTTAATTTCCCAAAAGTTTTCGAAAATTGTTAAAGCGGTTGTTTTTTACTTTCCATAGTATATTATTGTAATTTGTACATTTCATGAGTTTTCAAGGTCCCTATAATCTAAATGAAAGATTTTTAGATAGATTTCGGTTTGTGCGTGTGCCCGTACGCTCATTCGTAATCCATATCTCCAGAACCAGTGCAGCGCGATATTTTTACTATAGCAATTTAAATTTAAAACTGGGTAGCACAAACTTCTTCATGTATCCAAGAATCTGTTTTAAAATATTTCTTGTATAATTTTGTTTTCAAAAATTTAAATGCTATTTGATTTAAAAAAAAAAACTAAATTTTTGAAAAATTTTATTTAAAAATAGGGTGCTTTTTTTATAATTTTTTATTTATAAAATTGTTGAATTTGAGATAAAAAAGAGGCTGGGATGCGACCCACACTGATAACTTCCAATCCCGTCTGTCGATTTGTCTTTTTTTTTTAGGTTTTAATTTTTTGTAAAAAAAACTGTCTATTCGATTTTTCTCAAAATGTTTTCCCAATGTTGAAAACAATATTTCTCATAAGTTAAAATTTGTTAGATGCCATCATCTCATTTTGAAAAGATATTTGAGTCGAAAATCAATTTTTAACAACTTTTGTTAAATTTTTTTTTCGGTTTTTAATTTTTTGTAAGAAAACTGTCAATTCAATTTTTTTCAAAATTTTACTGAATGTTGACAACAATATTTTTTGAAAGATAAAAGCAGTTTAAAGCCAATATCTCAAATTTTTGAAAAGATACCTGAGTCGAAAAACAATTTTTACCAACTTTTATTAATTTTTGTTTTGGGTTTTTATTTTTTGTAAAAAAACTGTCAATTCGATTTTTTTCAACATTTTTCATAATGTTGAAAACAATATTTTTTGAAAGATAAAATTAGTTTGAAGCCTTAATCTCAAGTTTTTGAAAAGATATTCGAGTCGAAAATCATTTTTTATCAACTTTTGTTAAATTTTGTTTTAAGCTTTTATTTTTTGTAAAAAAAACTGTCAATTCGATTTTTCTCAAAATTTTACCAGATGTTGAAAACGTTATTTTTCTTTGCACAAAATTGTTTTGGTGATAAAATCATTTTGTATTCGTAAAATTTTAGAGGTGACAAATTTTTTTTGTCCAGTTTTTTTTGATTTATAAAAAAACCGTTAATTGGATTTTTTTCAAAAAATGTACTTGTCTGCTACCACGTTACAATATATTATGTAAAATTTAATTCAAGTCCCTACCGTTTTTGGTTCGTAAGATATTTAGGTTTAACCAAAATGTTCACCTTTTTTTTTAAACTCCTATGGTTAAAAAATCTAGGGACCTTGAAACGTAGAGAAATGTCAAAATGTTCAATTTGACAAATCGGACCCATTACAATAACTTGCTATGGGAAGTTAATAACTGGGTCGCACGAACTTCCACAAAGAACTTCCAAAGAGTCTGTTTTAAAATATTTCCTGTATTTTAGGATTAAAAAAGTATTAGCAAAAAGTAATTTTTTCAAAAATTTAAATGCCATTTGATTTTCAAAAAAAACTTAAATTTTTGAAAGGTTTTATTTGAAAATCGTTAGGATGGTTTTTTTTGCATTCATTTTTTATGTATTAAAATTGTTAAATTTGAGATTAAAAATATTTTTAGTATGCAGTTATTTAGAGCCTATTAATATACGTTTAACATTTTAATTCCGTAAAAAGTGATGACCCACTTTCGAGACATCAAATTTCGAAAAAATAAAATTATTGTTTTTTTAAAAATCAAAAAAAAAAACAATGACATTTTTGGTTTATAAACTTCCCATAGGAAGTTATTGTAATGGGTCCGATTTGTCAAATTGAAAATATTGACATTTCTCCACGTTTCAAGGTCCCTAGAGTCGAAATAAAAGATTTTTAGAAAGATGTCTGTGAGTGCGTCCGTACGTCCGTACGTTCGCGACGTTTTTTTCGTCGTCCATAGCTCAAGAACCAGAAGAGATATCGACTTCAAATAAATTTTGTTATACAGATAATAAGGCAGAAAGATGCAGAAAGGGCTCTCAAGATAATTGCGTGGGTGGTTCTTTTACCATTGGAATTTAAAAAAAAAAGTGAACATTTTGGTTAAGCCTAAATATCTCATGAACCAATGACTTAAATTAAATTTTATATTATATATTGTAACGTGCTACAAAATAAGTATATTTTTAGAAAAAATCCAATTAACGGTTTTTTTTTATAAATTATAAAAACTGAAAAAAAACATTTTTCCCCTCGAAAATTTTACGACTAAAATATGATTTCATCTTCTAAACAATTTTTTTGCAACGAAGAATAATGTTTTTGACATCAAATTTCGAGAAAAATCGAATTGACAGTTTTTTTTTACAAAAAATAAAAACCTAAAAAAAACAGTACGAAAACTTGGTAAAAATTTACTTTCGACTCAAATAGCTTTTCAAAAGTTAAAAATATTGGCTTCAAACTTATTTTATTTCACAGAAAATATTGTTTTCGATATTCAGTAATTTTTTTATAAAAAGCCAACAGTTCGTTTTTTTCATAAAAAAATAAAATCAACAAAAAATAGTATGCAAATTTGGTACGAATTGATACATATAGACAAACGTTTAAGCAAGACAAATGGGCAAACGGGATGGGAAGTTATCAGTGTGGGTCGCATCACAGCCTCTTTTTTTCATATACTATTGAAACGATATAAGTACTTGTGCAGAGAAAAAAATCTTAAAATCGGTTCATTAGTTCTTGAGAACATTTAAAAACAGAACAACAGCCTTTTGAGATATTTTTGTTAAAAGAAGGTAAGTTAAGAACAAAAATTTTAGATAAAGTTAAGTGAAAATCTATAGGGGTTTACTGTTATTTTTGATCTTACAAAAAATTGTAAAACGCCTAACGAGAATCTGCTTAGAACCTTAATTTCCAACTTTGAATTACATAAAAACTATGTATTATCGTAATGTCATGCTTGATTAAAATTTTGAGATCGAAATTCTTTACGAATGGAAGGCTTGCCATGAAGTTAATATATATATAAAAAAGGGAACATTTTCGATGCCCTCGTGAGATATTTAACGATACCAAATAAATATAATTAAAAAAAAAAAATAAATTTACGTTTTTCTATAAATCAAAAAAACAGAACAAAAATATTTGTCACTTCGAGTGTTTTACGAACAAAAAATGATATTACCTCCATAAAAAAAACGTTTTTAACCTTTGGTAAAAATTTTGTAAAAAAAACCGTTACTTTGATTTTTTCAAAATTTTTACCAAATATCAAAATGATGACCAAATAAAAACCTTAAAAACATTACTTATGTTGGTAAAAATTGAGTTTAGATTTGAATATCTTGGCTAAAAATATTGTTTTTAACATTTATTAGAATATTTAAAAAATCCCAAAAGTTAGTTTTTTTTTATAAAAAATAATAATCTAGACAAAAAATACTTCGGAAAATTGGTAAAAACTGATGCTCAATTTAAATATTTCGAAAATAGATGACTTCAAAATTATTTCATTCTATGCAAAATTTTGTTGTTAAAATGAGAGAATTTTCAAATCAGCATTTTTTTTATAAGAAATAAAAACTTTCAAAAAATGCTGCTTAAATTGATAAAATTTGGATTTTGATTAAAAATGTCGGGAACAAAACTAGAATTAAAATTAAGTTTATTTTATGATATGGAAAATATTTTAAGACGGACAACTTATTTTTACAAAACCCGAAAACCTACTAAAACAACTTTACAGGAAATAGTTTTCGACTCAAGTATTATGAAAACAAAGAATGATATTGACTTAAAATTTTGTACCTATACTTTTTTCCAACTTTTTTGTTTGCCAAATTTTGCAACAAGTTATTACATAAAATTTAAAAGGAAACACAAAAAGAAACATCTACTTCCGATATGGTTCTTCCTTAAATCCATTTAATAAAATGGTTCAAGAAATCTTATCCTTATCTGTAATTTGGATTGAATTATATTTCTATTGCGAAAATTCAAATAAACATAACAAACAAATACTTTCATTCTGTTTCCCACGATAAGAAGCAGAAGAATATGAAGGATCAAAATTCAAACAAAGACTTAATAGGTTCCTTTCCGGAATATCAAATTCCTCCTTATTCCTATAATATCCTTCGTATACGCATATTGTATAGAAAATCATATCTCCTCTTAATGCACGCACATCCTGTGTGCGAATTGGGGTTCTCCAACCAACCAACCAACCAAAAAAACAAAAAATAAGTATATTACCGAAAAATATAAAAATACCATACGCACTTTTATCTTTTCGAAATGTTGAATATCCTTTTTTATGTGTGTTACGATGATGTTGTCCTTGATTACTCTATACCTGACCTTTGTGCAAAAAGTCTGAATACAAATCTCATAAAGGAAATAAAACAAAACTGAAAAGGAAGGTTATAAGCAAGTTATTCCTTTTATTTTTATTTTTGTGAAGGATAAAGAGGATTTCAACACCGCACTTGAAAAGGGAGAGTCCTTTTTTGTCGTGTTTGTTTGTTTGCTTGTTTGGTTATCCTTCATCATCATCATGAGTTAATTTTTTGTTCCATAAATGAAATCCTCACATCGGGATTATTATGATTCAGATTTTTGTGTTTCATTACTTATTCGTTTATCTTTTGGGTGCTGTTCTGAACGATGATGGCTATTATTATAATTATTGTTATCATGTTGGACGGACAATGGATGAGTAATGAATTTATAGGATTTAAACATATACACTACCTACTCGTATATGAAAACACAGGTAGATATGCGGAGTGACCATTGTATAGTGGTCATGCCGTGATCCTTTGTCCTTTTTAGATGGGAGATTATTTAGCAAGTAAAAGTAACATTTTTGTAGAGTGAACAAACTTGGGCACACGTCTCTGCATTCAGACCTACACAGGGTGAAAATATGTTCAAAATGGTTATGTGGTGCCATATCATGACCTTATCTCTGTTATGGAGACAATTTCAGAGATAGGCATCGAAATTAAAATGAAATAGAAAGTGATTTAATGTGTCATGGTTTATTGAGGTCACTTGCAGCCAACATTATTTTAAAAAGGAAAGGACATTTTTTCTCGGGAATGTTGTATCTTAAATGTATGTAGTTTTTTTAAATTTTATTTTTGGAACTAAAAGAAAGTGAATACCTAAACCTGATTTAAAGGTTATAGGTGGAATATGGTTAGTTTTTGTTTGTTGTTTGTGATTTTTGGTTTTGACTTACAATATGGTTGGAATATTGAACATCGAAATTTGTGATGTAAATATCGGGTTTTTCAATAAGAACGCTACAAAATTTTGTTCAAATAAAACAAAAACGGTTTTGAATATTAATGAGATTCTTTATTCTTGTGAAAGTACGTTCGATGCCATTATTTATGGAACTCGATTTATTTTACATGGCCACCACGGGCACGCTTGCAGAAGTCCAAACGTTGAACCCAATTTTCACGTTCGATATTCGTACGAAGTTCATCAGTCGTGGCATAGACCATAGACTTGACGCAGCCCCACAGTTTCCTGTGTAGTCTAACGGCGTCAAATCGCACGACTGAGGCGGCCAAGCGACTGGACCATTTCGTGAGATAACACGTTCTTCAAACTTGGTTTCCAATAAATTGATTGTGACATTCGCTGTGTGACTTGTGGCGCCCGCCGCCGGTCTTGATCATCACGGAAGAAGTACGGCCCAATGACGCCGCCAGCCCATAAACCACACCAAACCGTCATTTTTTCGGGATGCAATGATGACTCCTAGAGTACGTGTGGAATGCTGCCTGACCAATACTGCATACGGAGCCATTCAGCCAGAAATGAACCTCATCGCTAAAGATGATTTTTCGATGAAAATCCGAATCATTTCCAAAGTGTTGCTCAGCCCAATTCACGAACATACGACGCTTCTGGTGGTTAAGCGGCTTCAGTTCTTGCGTCAATTTAATCGTGTAAGGTGCCAAGATGTTTTCGCAAAATTCGCCAAATGTTTTGTTTGTAACAAATAAATTTTAGATTTTATCTGTTAGCCTGTCGAGATATATTCGAGAAGTTAATCATATAGTACTTTTTTTTGGAAGAGCTTTGAAATTTGTAAGGAAAACTGTCTTTAAATGTTACAGATTTTTAACAACAATTTTGAAGTCAGTAATCTTTCTTTATAATCAAGGTAATTAGGTGAAAATTAAATGTTTGGTATTGTTTTGTTTTAAACTTGTATTTTACTGTGAATTGAATTTTTCTAAAAAAATAAGATTAAAAACGTTTGGAGTCAATTTATTTCATTGTTTCAAAGATATTTTTTAAGATAATTTTCTTGTGAATTTTTATTTTGTATAAACAAAATTACCAAATTAACAGCATATTAAATGACTTAAGTTTGAAGTGAATACATTTCTTTGTTCTAAAGTTACTTGATTCGAATCAATCAACTTTTACTTGATTTTTCGTATGCATACAGCTTTAAAGTAAATAAGGCTTAAATACCTCTATAATTTCGTATCTTTTATATATATATCTCAAATTCAAAACTTATGGCATCCAAGGCATCAAAGCTTATGAGTTGTATTTGCATCTTCATTTAGATCTCTTACTATTTGCAATCATAATGCTCGTAAAAATATCAATTTTCCTTTTGTATGCGCATATTCATTAAATTTAATATAAAAATATGCCTAACTTAACAAAATATTCACCGATTTTACCCAAACAGTTAAAAGACAATAAAAATATATTATTTTCACTTCATAAATAAAGAAAAGACAGGTGTTAAATCTTCTTTTCATATAATTCAAAGAGCTAAAGGGTATTATGGTCAACAGCTATTTGGATGGCCTTTTTTTTTTAATACCTTTTCTATATACTTTTTGGAATGTTTTACGTCATAGACCTAAGATTAAGGTTGATATATTTAATTCTTAAACAAATATTCAAAAATATGATTAATGGGTATTAGTTATAATTATAAAAGTTAACTCTTCATTAGAAACGCATAGTTTTATGAGGTGATAAAGGTAGGCATATACATTTTTTTTATTCAATTTTGTGACACTAGGACAATAAGAAAAAGAAGCTACAAATCATAACCGGCGCGGCGTTTGACATTTGACCAAAACTATAAATATTATCTTGGCCGCAATTCAAAGATCATGGGACTTAAAAAGCTTATGTCAATAAAAAAAATCTTTATTTTTAAATTCTTCTATGAAATTAACAAGTTTAAAGCTAAGGGGGATCCCTTCAAAAAATTTGGTTATTAACCTTTGTTAGCATTAGATTTCAAATAGTTAGCAACTTATAATGTGTGATAAATGCATTAACAGGAACGAATACTTAGAGTCGTACACTTTCGTTTAAACTCGATCTTCAACAAAAAAACAATTTATTTGGCGAAAGTAATGTAAAAGTTAATCATTGCTTTCAAATTGACAACTTACTAGCTGTGAAAATTTGAAATTTAAAAGGAGGTGAACGTGATATTTCATCAAATTGAGTTTCTATTGATCGACTGTGACAGCTCAAAGCTGGATCTAAGCCTAAGTAAATCATTAGTTATATTTAAAAATTGAAACTCGATGTTGAAGTAGATTCTACTTGCCTAATAGGTCAGGTATTTGTTTGGATGAGAAAATAATGTTGACATTTCAATCAAATGCAAAAATTGATCTTCACGTTGGCAGATAAATAAATCTAAAAAAGA
Organism: Eupeodes luniger; assembly: GCA_951509635.1. Lineage (NCBI taxonomy): Eukaryota > Metazoa > Arthropoda > Insecta > Diptera > Syrphidae > Eupeodes > Eupeodes luniger. The sequence continues at coordinate 127,903,314 of OX608074.1, forward strand.
ACCTTACTTGCTTTTGCAATAGATTAATTACTTTTACTCTTTTTTGAATATAATCAAATTTTTGTTTACTTTTAACAAGTGTTGCAAGGTGTTTAATAATCATGACATCAATTTAGTATCGTTACGATCATCATTAAATTGTTCCAAATATTTGTCTTATGAATGTACATACAGTTTTTGAAAAGAGTTTTTATTTTAAATAGTTCGCTTTTGAACAGCTGTCACTTTAGAAACTGTCATATTTTGACATTTGATAAATAGAAACTACATACCTGTTATAATAAAAACGAAACGATTCAAGCTTCAGTATTGAACTTATTAAAATTCACTTCGAAAATATTACAAATTTTGAAAACAGTTCCGAGTATTTAAAGAAAAATTTTATGACTTTGTTATTTCTCTAAGAGGCGATCGAAATTGTGCACCAAGGTCTTGTGATTAAATACCTTCGATCTTTTTTGGAAGGAGCCACTTTTAAGGAAGTGAAAATGAAACCAGTTATTGGAAAACTCTACAAAAATAATTGTTATTGGCTTAGAAAAAAAGATTTTCACTTAGAAAACAATCTTGACAAAAATGTAAAATTCTTTCTTTAGAGCTGTATAAAAAAACATTCTTAGGATTAAACGTTTTCTTCTAATATTTGCAATTCTGAAACAACTATTCCCGACACATGCAAGCTCTTAGTTATTGAAGGAAATTATTTCAATGGCATGAAAAATAATGTTATATTTTACTGAAGTCCGAAGATCAACTAAATTAAGTAGAATAAACGTTAAGAGGCTGAGAAGTGGACTATTAGAAAAGTTGAAAATTTGAAACCTGCACAAATTGGATAGATAAAAACATTTGCGCACTCTTTTCAAAAAGAAAAATACATTCTAAAAAGTTGCTAGCCATAGCCACCTTGAAAATTTGAAAATATATCCCTTTAGTGACTCGTCTTTATTAGGGTTGTTCAGGGAAATAGGGACAAAAACAAATGGAAAAAGAGGCTGGGATGCGACCCACACTTATAACTTCCCATCCCGTCTGTCGATTTGTCTTGTTTGTAGGTTTTCGGGTTTTGTTAAAAAAGTTAACAGTTAAATTATTCTAAAAAATTTAAAAATAACCAACAATATTTTGCATTTGTTTTCAAAATATATTTTTGTTACCGAGATTTTTAGTCGAAAACCAATTTTTAACAAATTTTAGTAGCATTTCTTAAAAGTTTTTATTTATTATATAAACAAATACAAATTGAATGAATGAAATTAATTTGAAGTTTATTCTATTAGTCACGAGATATCGAGAACCGAACATACATTTTTACTAAATTTGAGTACTAGTTTTTGTAGATTTTACCAACTTTTAGTAATGTTTTGTTTAGGTTTTTAGGTTTTTATTTTTTGTAAGAAAACTGTCAATTCGATTTTTCTCAAAATTTTACCGATTGTTGAAAACAATATTTTTTATAAAAAAAATTATTTTGAAGCCAATATTTCAAATTTTTGAAAGATATTTGAGTCGAAAATCAATTTTTACGAACTTTAAGTAATGCTTTTTTGGTTTTTATTTTTTGTAAGAAAAACCGTCAATTCGATTTTTCTCAACATTTTATTGAATGTTGAAAACAATATTTTTTAAAAAATAAAATTAGTTTAAAGCCAATGTCTCAAAGTTTTGAAAAGTTATTTGGGTTGAAAATAAATTTTTACTAACTTTTATAAATTTTATTTCTTAGGTTTTTATTTTTTTGTAAAAAAACTATCAATTTAATTTTTCTCAAAATTTTAACAAGTATTGAAAACAATATTTCTTATGAGATAAAATTAGTTGAAAGCCATAATCTCAAATTTTTGAAAAGATATTTGAGTCGAAATTCAATTTTTACCAACTTTGAGTTATGTTTTTTTTAGGTTTTTATTTTTTATAAAAAAAATTGTCAATTCGATTTTTCTCAAAATTTTACCAGATGTTAAAAACGTTCTTTGTTACACAAAATTGTTTTGAAAATAAAATCAGTTTTTGTTCGTAAAATTTTCGAGGTGACAAATATTTTTTTTTATTTTTTTTCATTCATAAAAAACCGTTAATTGGATTTTTTTTCCAAAAATATACTTGTTTGGTATCACGTCATAATTATATAATATAAAATTTAATTTAACTCTCTAACATTATTGCTTCGTGAAATATTTAGGGTTAACCAAAATGTTCACCTTTTTTTCGAATTGCTATGGTAAAAAAAACCACGCATTCAATTTTTTTTAGAGACATTTATACATCTTTCTGCATTATTATCTGTATAACAAAATTTATTTGAAGTCGATATCTCTTCTGGTTCTTGAGCTATGGACGACTGATAAAACGTAAAGAACGTACGGACGTACGGACGTACGAACGTACGTACCCACGAACGCACAGACAACTCTCTAAAAACCATTTATTTAGACTCGAGGGACCTTGAAACATCGAGAAATGTCAAAATTTTCAATTCGACAAATCGGACTGATTACAATAACTTCCTATCTGAAGTTAGTAAAGTAATATTTTACTCAAGCCCTAAGATCAACTTACTAATGTAAAATAATGTAAAATAAACGAGAGGCAGAGAAGTTGAATAGTATAGAAAAGTTGAATATTAAAAAGATTTTAAGGTTGCAAAGGTAAAGTTAGTTAAAAATTTTAACCCTGGAAAAATTGTATGAACATTTTTAGTCCACATAATTTGAAAAATTAAAACAAATTTGCACACTCTTTTTTAAAAGCAAAATACATTCCAAGAACTTTCTAGCCATCTTGACAAATTGGAAATACATACATATATCTCTTTCATGACTCAACTTTATGTACACGGGAATAGGGACAGAATCACGAAGTCACATTTTTGAGTAAACGCGTCAAAGCCAGTTTTCATCTATATGTATGCAATTCCCGTTTTTAAGTCGACTATTGTATGTGGATTAAGTTCGTCTATTGTTCGTAGATGATGTCTGACATAAGAAGTCCCCAAAGGAAACAGTTGCAAATTGTCAAGTCAGGTGACCTAAGAGGCCAATGTGTATCTGCAAACCGTGAAATGAGACGGCTGGGAAATATCTCGAGTATAAGCCACTAGACTTTTTTTTTCTATTTTGTAATAGTTTCTTCCTCGCAACACAGGTTTTAAAAAATTATTCATCATGTCAATGTAACGGGAAGTTATCATGTCCTCATAATGGTATGTACGTTTTTTTTTGAAACTGCAGACCAGGTTCTCAGAACCGTCGAGGTAAAATGCGCTTCATCACTCATAAATAACAACATACCGTCATTCGCCTTCAATAACTTCTAATGCGAATTCTAAACGTTGCTAGCATTTAGTGGGGTTCAACTGTTGAACAAGTGTCAACTTATGAAAATTCTATTCAAGCTTGACGATACTTTGAACGGAAGAACGATTAAGGTGTAAAGCCTGAGTTTGTTAACGCTACGCACCAAGTGTCATGGGCTTTGGAGAAAAGCATATCTTACCCTTTCCGTATTTTGGGAAGTTGTTTTTTGGAATTATTCCCGTTGTTTGAATAGCATTGACCCATCTCATAACTGTCTTCTTATCGGGAACAGTTCCTTGACGACCAATGTTAAAATTAATTCTGAATGCACGATTAATTGTTTTTGACAAATGCGTCATATGCCAACACACTCCATACTCCATTGTCGCAACTTAATGACATTATCTAACGGATCGAATGAGACCTTTTCCACTTCCTAACATCCAGTCAGGGTCAAGAAAAATCCCATCAATTTGGTTGCAGTATTCCCGTAACCAATACCCTGGATATTTAAAACTACAAAGAACTCGGATCTTGCCCTTAACTATTAACAGGTTTGTATTTGTACTTCCGATCATAATTTTTGTTTTCTTGATGAGAAAAATAAAAATTCTCACCACTAAAAATCTTTCAAAAATATAGAAAAAACTATATAAAACGGTTAATACTAGTTTAAATTAACCCTTCTATATAAGCAGAGGTAGTTCCGGAAGGAAACCACAACGAATCAAAACTATAAACAATCACAAAGGAGTCCTTTATCTACTGCACCTTGCTATGAATTTTCTTCAATCAAAATCTATGAGAAAAAATTCAATAAAATCATCTTCATCTTATCCATTGATCAAATTGATTATAAATAAAGGAAAAACATGTTTAAATCAAGGATGCAACAAAAGGGTGGTGGCACTCATTTACAGGTTCATAAATTCAATTCCACTAACACAACAAACATGCAATTCGATTTGAAAAAAACCCCTTCCACTGCATCACTGTGCGTGTGCAGTGTGCAGAGTGCAGTTCAGTGCATTTCCCACGTTTCATCAAAAACCTGTTACAGGATATAACCATCAAATAAAAACAAACTAACAGAACTACTCACCATCACCATCGCCATCAGCGTCATTGTCGTCATCAAACATAAAAGAAGGAGTGTCACCCATTTATAATTTCCACACTCACAGGATAACGTGATTTTTCCTTAAATTTCCGTGAGGATGGAAATAAAACCAAAACCAGAAGAAAAAAAAAACACAAAAGGAAATCCCTATAGCTCAACGATTGATTGGGGTTCGATCGATCTGGCCTCGCCACGTTGTTGGTTGCTTGCACCTATGTTCCTTTATTCGAACCTTATGGGTGCGCCAACCGCACCAACTGAGACTGAGACTGAGTATCACCATCATCGCATCGAACCGCATCGTGGGAACCCTACACAGGTGGTGTTGCCTGTTGTTTAGATTCATGAATGCAAGGGTCCTTGAAATTTAATATCTTTTTTCTATTATTTTGATAGAAATTATTTGAACTGATGGTGGAATTAATATTTGCTAATCCATAATCGATAGATGGAATACATGTCCCAAGAAGGATATTCTTCGCTGTGATGCTGCACAACATAGCCATACATGTCGATGAATCAATATCTTTGCTTATATTTCCCGGATATACCTTAATTTTTTGTTGTGAATTTTTCACACGGAATGCATGTGACAGTTATTCATTGGAAGGACGTGACGGAAAAATAGATTGCCAAGGACTATAGGATGGTCTTTTTTATTTATCATGTGCAAATTTTATTCGGATTGATATCAAAAACCATTTTTTAATTAAAATCTATATTACAATGGTCGGTATCTGTATCTCAAATATTGAAACTAACTCCACTTTATTTTGAATCCCCTCTTAGTCCAGAACAAATAATGTCAGAACCATCAAATTTGCAATTTTAGATAATTCAAAAATCAGGCAAAGCTACTGGCAGTAACGGCCGGCGGGAATATGATTTTCTTAACGCGATCATCTATCGTTCTACTTTAGTTATTCGTGATACTACTAATGATGACCAAATTTCATTTTCAAATACAAATCTGGATCACCTTTGTTTTGTCTGTTGACGACATTATAGAAGGTATTTTTAAACTTAATCCAAGTTCAAATGCTTCTCCAGATGGAATTCCCTCTCGGCCCAAAATCCACACCAAACGGTAACTTTTTGAGGATGCATTATCACCTGGTGAGCCTCGCGTGGGTTGGTGTCGTCCCATATACGGAAATTTTGCTTGTTAACACAGCCATTCATCCAAAAATGCACCTCGTCACTAAAGATGATTTTTCGTTGTTGGATCTTGTACGAGTGTAGGCCCAAGTCCCCACGCAAAATTCGCCAAGATGAATGCTGAATAAGTTGAAGTCTGCGAAAGGCCGAGTTCTTGTGCACGGCGGCGCGCTAGGAATAGACTGCCTCGGGATCTCCTGTACACTTTCACGGACCGCGGCGATCTTTTCGGCCGATCTTGCGTTCCTTGAACGTATGGGTGTTGGCTGATTGTTTACTGAACCGGTCGTCTCAAATTTGGCCAAAAAACGTTGAAGAGTCGACTGTAAAGGGCCACCATGTCTACCGTAAAATGGGCGCAATGCGCACAACGTTTGCATTCACGAACACTCATTTTGATAGTTAAGTTTTATCATTTGAACGTGCTGTTCATTCGTGTAACTTGCCATGATGATTTGGCATAAGCAACTGAGTAATAAACAAAAGATTTGACAGATGTCACCAAAACCAAAAACACTCTATATGAAGATATAAATCCTTCGTACGTATCACCCTCCAAAACCCATTTGCTTACATTGTTGTATTTGTAATGTGGATGAATTCAACGAGAAAAATTGACGTGTTTTCACGCATACATAGACACAATTACTGAGTTTTTAGGGGAAATTTCATGAATTAGAGGAGAAATTACACGCACACTAAGAAATACTTTATGAGGCCAGTTTCCGGTTTAGCTTGTAGGCAAACCAATATGGCTACCGAGGATTTATATCCTTTCTAGAGTGTTTTTGACCAAAACAAAATGGCCGCCACGGGGCGCCAAAATTTTCCCGCGCCAATTGAACAACGTTTTTGGATTTCGCTCAAAACTGATTGGATATTCAGTTATTTGCTTAATCGAAGACAAACGGTCAACATTTTTAATAGTATTTCAAAAATAATACGAGGTTTAATTGGTAGCCCTCAGGGGACCCACCTGGGTCCATTGTTATTTTAAGTTTATGTAAATGAAATTCCCTTAGGTATTGTTGCAGTATACAACTGGTTTGTTATTTGCAGATGATTTTGAACTATTTTCTAAAGTTAAATGTACGAATGACAATGTAATACTTTTTCATTTTGTAGATCAAAATTTTTTTTTTTTTTTTCGCAGGAAGGTGAGAAATCTTCAGAGACACTATAAGCCCGATGCTTATAGTAGTGTCAGATTTTTACTGACTAAAACTCACCTCCCTTATCTTCTATATTATTACTACAACTAAGTCCAGCTTAACAAGTAGTTTTAGCGTCATTTTGTTCGCGTTTTGTAAGGAAGCTCCCCAACGAGAGGACCTGAAGATTCCACAAAATTCGAGTGGAGAGATTAATTTGTTTGCGCTAGATCAGAAGGTCTTGTTCGGTGCAGACGCCGAAAAACGAACGCCTCGCTAACAGATTGTTGGATTAAGTTATTACTATGATTTCTAAGTCGTGATCTTAGCTCTGTAGCAAATTTTTTAATTTCGTTTTCTACATATTTTATATTTAAATCTCTATGTAAGTCGCTATTTCTTACATACCATGGAGCATTTACTATTATTTTAAGTACTTTGTTTTGGTATGTTTGCAAAATTTGTATATTTCTTTCGTTGGTACAACCCCAAAGTTGTATACGCTACGTCCAAACTGGTTTCAGTACTTGCTTATAAATAAGAAGCTTGTTATAAACGCTTAGATTGGAATATCTTCCAATAAGCCATGTCAATTCGCGGAGTTTATTTTCGAGTTCATCGCGTTTCTTTTTTACATGAACTTTCCATTTAAGTTTCGCGTCTAGAGTCATGCCTAGATACTTCGCTTCATTAGCGTATGGAATTTGCACAGAATTTATATAAATAGGTAAGTTATATACTTTTTTATACGTAAAATTTGTGTGCGTCGATTTCGTTTCATTAAGAGCAATTCGCCATTTCTTTGTCCAATCTGAAATGCTATTTAATGCCTTTTGAAGCTTAGAGGTTGCCGTTTCTATTGAATCCGATATTGCGAGTACAGCTGTATCATCGGCAAAAGTGCCTAAAGTTGTGCCTTCTGTTTGGGGTATATCTCGGGTATAAAGAACAAACAAAATCGGTCCAAGGACGCTACCCTGGGGAACCCCAGCGTTTATTTCTTTAAACTCCGAATACTCCGTTCCTTGCTTAACTCGAAAGAATCTATTTTCTAGGTACGATTCAAGAATGTTATATATTTGCTCTGGAAAGACTTTTAATTTATATTTTAGCCCGTCATGCCAAACTTTGTCAAAAGCTTGAGAAACGTCAAGAAATACAGTTGAGCAAATCTTTTTTTCTTCAAATGCTTTTTCAATTTCGTTAGTTATTCGGTAAACCTGATCAATTGTCGAGTGATTATTCCGGAAACCGAATTGGTGGTCGGGAATTAAACGTTTTTCTTCAATAATTGGTAGCATTCGTTTAAGAAGCAATTTTTCAAATATTTTAGATATAATTGGTAAGAGAGAAATTGGTCTATACGATTTTTTCTCATTCGGTGGCTTACCCGGTTTGGGGATCATTATTACTTCGGCGACTTTCCATTGCGTGGGTACGTAAGCAAGTCTTAAAGCAGCGTTAGTGAGCTGTAAGAGCTTAACCATTGCTTTTTTAGGCAACTCTTTGAGGACACGACCGTTAATCAGGTCGTAGCCAGGAGCTTTATTATTTTTCTGCCGTTTTATTTCCTGGACAAGTTCAGTCAAAGTAATATTCCTGATAGAAAAATTTTCCGGCGCTGGTTGGAGCTCTCCGTCATTAGTCAGTAACTCTTGACCATCGAAAGGTTTGAACGTTTCCTCAAGGTGCTTAGCAAATAAATCCGCCTTTTCCTTATCAGTTTTTGCCCATTCAGAATTATTTTTTCGAATAGGTGCCGACATTATTTGAGGCTTTTTAATACCTTTTATCGTCTTCCAAAGAGAATAATTCGTTTTTTTGTCTGCTGTTAGGCTTTCAAGATAGGCAGAATTCTCGCTGTTTTTAAAATCTCGTAACAAATTTTTAATCTTTTATCACTTTTATGCTGAGGAGCACGTGATTGCTGCCATACTTTTCGAGCTTTTCGTTTTTCGCGTATCAATTCTCTTATATCTTCTGGAATTTTTTCTTCGTATTGCCTTGACTTTTTACTACAGATCGGAGTATTATTCCAAGCTGCTTCTTGAACAATATTTATAAATTTTTCTGTTTCATCTTCTAACTCAAACGGAGTTTGTAAAGAGACGTTCAGTATAATTCTATTTTCGCAATCTTCTTTGAATTTATCCCAATTTGTGTTATTATTTGTTAAAATTAGGGGCTTTTCTTTTTCAATTACGTTATTGTTAAGATAACGGCCGAGTGATCCGTAGAAAAATCGAAGTTATCATCTACTGTCATATATTTTCTGTTCATTCCTCTTGCGATGAAAAAGTCAACAAGATCGGGTGTTTTCGCTGTATCGGTTGGCCAATACGTTAATTTTCCTGATGAGAAAAATTCAACGTTACATTCAATACCCGCTTTGTAGAGTTGTCTACCCTTCGTCGAAATGCAACGTGATCCCCAAAATGAATGTTTCGAATTGAAGTCGCCGCCAATAATAAATTTTGGACCTAAAGCGTTGAAAAGATCTTTAAAATCGTTTTTGTCTATCTTGGACCGAGGAGGACAGTAAATAGACGCAATATTAAAAAATACGTGTCTAACTTTTATGCTAACGGAAGTAACTTGCATTGTATCGAGCTCGATATTTATCTCAAACGAATGATTGATATTTTCTCTGATAAATATGGAAGAACCACCCCTTGCTCTTTCGGATGAATGGCATGCGTGGTAAGCCGAATAACCTTTAATAATTAAATTTGAGTCTTTTTTCAAATGAGTTTCAGAGATCAAACAAATATCTACTTTTTCGTTAAGTAGAACCGTTTCTAGTTCTTCGATTTTTGCGGTAAGTCCGTTCGCGTTCCATGTTATTATTTTGAGTTGTTGGGACAACTGATCCATGTTTACGGTAAATTTGGTGTTTTAAGAGCCGCCGACTCAAATTTGTCCAATTTCTCAAGAATAATTGTGTTAATTCTCCCTTGTTCTTCTAATCGTTCAAGTATAAGGGAAAATACATTTTGAACGGAGTCAGGTTTAATAGTTTTAGGTTTTTCGGGCGCCGTGACTTGAGCGTACGTGTTCGTCTTTTTTGTTTTTATGTTTTCTGAGGGTAAAACGTTTTCATTATTTTTCCCGTCCGTTTTACTCGACGCTTGAGTATTAGTCTTGGTTTTTAATTTTAATTCTTTGTTTTGCTTTGAGGTATTTTTTTTAGTTTTCTTACTAAATTCTTCGCGCCTCTTTAACATTTCCTTTGCGACCTCACAGCCACGGTAATTTGCTGGATGATTACCTTTGCAATTCGCGCATGTAGCCGGAGTTTCTTTTTTAAGACAGCATACATCAGTCATGTGCTTTCCCGCGCATTTAACGCAAACGGGGTCCTTCTGACAATAAGCTGCTGTATGGTTAAAACCTTGACATCGCTTGCACTGAGGAATAAGGCGTTTGTTCTTTCTTAGTGGTTCGATTTTTACAACAATATTCATTATAGTTTTAATATTATAAACATTGTCTACATTTTCATTTTTATCGAAACTTAGAATAAAAAGCGGAAGAGCGCGTTTTATATAAGCGGTTGAAGTCCTCTAGCAACTACACGTAGAGGTCTTTCTTCTTTAATTGAATAACTATACCATTCAATTTTTTCATCGCTGAGTTTTTTCGACAGTTTTCTATAAGAATCTGAATCATTTACGTTAATTTTCCACGTATTATTGTGAGTGGATGTAGCTTTGAAATTCTTTTGCGCCGTTTCTTTCAGAATAGGAAGAATTTTGTTATAATCCGCTTGACCAACGATGTTTATCGGTGGAGGAAGTTTCTTATTCGCAGAAAACTGATCTTTCCGTGTAATTTTATTTGGTTTTAGCTGATTTTGAAACTTAGGCGAATGTTCAGCCTTCCGTTTTTTACAAGGTCTACATTTTTCAGTTTCCCGAGCAAGTTCATCTTCATCAGTTTCATATTCGTGCCGATCTCGATTTTGTGGACTTAGAGTATTTACTTTCATGTTTTCAGAAGTTTTTAACATCTTGTTCTCTTCACGAAGACTTTCGACTTCTTTTTTAAGCTCTTCGTAGAGTCTTATCATTTCGTTCAGCTTCTTTTGAAGTTCACAATTGTCCTGCTTAAAACTGTTTGTTTTCGGTGAGTCGCTTTTAGTGCCTTTTGGCACAACCGGTGGACTCTTTCTGCCGGTAACTCTCGGTACAGATGGAGGTGATCGAGGGACCTTATGCGCTTTCGCGAAAGGATTTATCAAATGCAATAAATGGCTCTCCCCAGAATCCGTAGAGCCTGCCTCCGAAGAGGATGGATTTGCCAGAGAAACTGGCTTTCCACCTGGGGTAATTAATCTATTTGTTTTTTCCATTGCATATTTTGTATACTTATGTAGTTCTCAGTATACGGAGATTGGATTTTAGTCGCCTTTTACGACAAGCATACCTTACTTCGGGTAAATTCTTAACCCCTACCCGAAGGGGTAAATCAAAAATGACTATGTTATATTGCCTTGGATAGATCAACGGAAGTGAAAGATCTGGAAGTTATTTTTGATGAAAAGCTATCATTTGGGACAAACATTGATAAAACACAAGATTTCTTCAAAATCAGACCTTACAAAGATTATAATTAGCGATTGGGGCCAAAAATCACGTGAAACCACATAAACTCACAGGGAGGTCTGAGTGCACTGAGCTGAGGACATCTGAAATCATAGGAAGCATAATAGGAGCACATCATCGGCTCGAAAACATGAATTTTGAAGCGACTTGTTGAAGAAGGTTCAGGATCGATATACATAATTGTAACCATTTAACGACCTCAATATGTGATGTGAAAAACGTTGCAGAACCTTGAAGTATTCTTTCTACGGTTTTTAGAATAAGTACTGTAAAACCCACTAAAGCGAAGAGGCAAAACATTAAAGTCTTTTGTTCACTTGAGTGTTTTGTTTTTTTTTTTTTATTTCAAAATTTAATATTTGCGTCTAATTTTTCCAACATGACTTAATTCGAATTGAAAAATAGAGAATTGTTATAGGAAAACTTTTGATATGATAGACATAATATGCAATAAATATTATTTTATCAAGTGATTTTTTGATTTTGGACGATGTAGAGGTAGATAATTCTGAAATTCTTTTCTGAAAAACAAATTCAAAAAAGAATCCATATGGGATAAAATGAATACTGATAGTTTGAAAATGATTTTTAAATCTAATTAAAGCGAATTAGTTTAATTTTCTTTTTCGATGACAACCAATTAATTTCAACCACAATCGTTGGTTTTTTTTTTAGATTAATCTTGAATTTTCTGTATTGATTCGATTTTTCTCGTCAACAATGTTTACATTTATCGATAGATATTTTCTTTAGGAGATGTGAAAACACCAGTGCATGCTCGTACGGCTAAAGAGCCTTCTATCTCGAATAAAAGCATCTTCAGTGATGACGCATATTTTCACCTCACTGGATTTGTCAATAAGCAGGATTGCCGAACTGGTCAGGCAGTTACTGTGAATGTTGCTTGCTATCGTGAAGTGAAACGAACTTTTTATAGGCTGAATTGGAAGATAATATGCGGATTCAACAGGAAGGTGTCACTTGACACACAGTTAACGAAACAATGTTTTTTTTGCGCGACAAATTCAATCGCCGGCCGTATTATCTCACGTGGTGGCGATGTTAATTGGCCGCCAATGTCATGTGAGTTGACACCGTTTGGCTTCTTTCTTTTTAGTTTTTAATTCAAGATCTAAATGATGAGATAATTCGACGTATTAACGGCATAGAACCTCAGTTATGCCTTAGTGTCATCTAAAATTTGTACCATATCGGATATAGGTGTGCCACTGAGGTAGCGGTCTGCCATTTTGCCGATATTTTGTTTTATACTTAATTGAATTATACCAATATTTGTATGCTAAAAAGTAATAACACTAATTTTCTAAATAAATTGTGTTTCATCCAAAATCAACATCGGCCCTTAAAATGTAACCACTAAAATCAAATTTCATGGAAAAGTAAGAATTGAATCACTTTAAATGTGTAACAAATAAGTGTCACGATTTACTCACAAAAACACGTTTGAATTTTATCATGCGTTTTTGAACGTTGCTCTTTTAAGAAAAAAAGTCAACAAATCACTTATTCTGCTTCTCATGGTCTTGAGAAAATTCTGTGTGAAACATCGTTGAGAAAAAACCAACTTCAACATCGCCGGCATTGCAGGTCGCACAAAAAAGGATATAACTCAAAACATTCTGAACCATATAATGAACTTTCAAAATGGACATCTCACACATTCTATTCCAAGCTTCCTATGTATATTTATATACCCAATCAAAATTCCATAGAGCATTCATCGATCAAAGCCACTCCATAAATAATAATTTTTATAAAGAATAAGATGATGGAGTTTTTATCGCACGTCAGTTAGTAGTTCGCCAGTTTTTTTTTTATAGAAAAATGCATTTCCCGGGAGCGGCACATTGCACAAGGTAAAGGAACATCAGAAACAGAATGGCATAAGCTCTCAAGGTAGTAGCATAGCCAAGCCATATAGCCATAGCCATAGCAACATAACAAAACGCAACGGTTAACAAAATTATGTAATTATTAAGACCATAATATAGAAAAATTATTAATCATCGCGTGCCAACAATTTTGCCACACCATCATCATGATCGTCATAGTCATCGTCTTCTTCATCTTCATCATCATCATCTCAACTCAGAATCAACTTCGCCATCAACTGTGAGATCTGAGGCGTTAAACACTTGTTCAAGCACTTCGGTCTTTTTGTATATACTCGTACCTAGGCTTTAGTGCATCGCTATAGCTTCAAGCACTAGTATAGGAACAACTGCTCTGACATAAGACTCAGTGATATGATGAAGCTTGTTAAGCAATCCATAGACTGGACTGCGACATGGACTTGGACTTGGACATTGGACACATGTAAAAGTCACAAGAATGAGGAAAGCACCAATCTAGTTTGAGACTTATTAAAACTTCAAGAGTTTATTAAAAGGAACAAATTTTGCATTGGGCGCTCTGCTCTGCTCTGCACTTTTGCAGTTCCTGTCTCTGTCACACACCGCTTCATCGTGATGATCATGAGATCGGTTGAAGGAGCTTGTTGAGGAGGTTGATGAGGAGGTATAGACAGACATCAGGGAGATAGCCATCTTGAAGTCAACGCATGCGTGACTCCTACATCCCCTTCAAGATTATTTTTTGATAACGATGATTGAATTCTTCATCCGCAGAGTCCCGTTTCGATGGGATGCGATGTGATGCGATGCGATGGGCGATGATGGGGGGAATCTTCTTTTCTCTCTCGGCGGCTCACGGATCTGAAGACAGACACACCAGTACGGCGAGTTTACTCTTCCTGATGGGCCGTGCAGTGCAAGTTCCCCATCTATAAACCATCTGAGATCCTGTCTCCAATTAACGCTTAATTAACAAGATAACCTTGGGCAATTGGAGAGGCAAGTTGGAGGCCGTTTGATGCGATAGAGCTTTAAATAATTTTATGTCCTCAAGCTGATTTACATTGTACTGCCTCTGTTTCTCTCTCACTCAAGACAAGCTCTATCTACTGTCCACAAACAGATGGCGGACCCGGACTTGGACGATGTTTTGATGAATGTTTAAACGGCTATAACTGCGCTCGGTCAGCATAATGGAAGACCGACCGAGCGGATTGGACAGTGGACAGGTTGAACGATTTACTGCATAATCACTGGCATTAGGGATGGGATGGAATTTCTGTTGGCGGCTCACAATTGTTGACATAAGACATGTGGCCCCTCTCACCATCATCATCATCATCATGGCATTATGTCCTCAACTCGTCAAGTTTAGTTTAGTTTTTAAGTTTTAGTTCTTGTATTTTTATAATGAACTTGCATCAGGTTGTATGTTTTAACGAGGTGGCATCTCATAATTCAGTTAATGGGTGGCCAAGCGGCCGTCATTCATCGTCGGTCGTCGTCGTCGTCGATGTTCAAAGGAGTTGATAACCTAGATTTTTAAGCACAGTTAAGCTCTGTTATGTACAAAAAGACATTTGTAAAATATTTACGCCTAAATTTTATTTTTTGTTTTGTATAAAAGTCGTCGCCGACTGTAGATAACATGGTCTTGAGAGTTTATCCATATGGTTTAAGGCCGCTATGCTATTTAGATAATTGATAGAAACCAGGTTATATTTAAGTTTAATTGTAGATCTGTCTAATGGAAGTCGTTAGCTACACCTGATCATTAAAGGTATGAATGTGAACGATACATGAAGAAGAAACGAATCGTTCATAATTGAGGTTTTTAATTTTTACTTACGGTTTATTACGCATAGCTAGAAGTTAGGGATTCATAAAATAAAATTACTGAATACTTTGATCAAACTTTTCATTATTACTATCCTGTACGTACAGTGAGATGACGAACCGGTTGATGATTTGGTTTTACTAACTTGTTGGACGTTTCTTTATTCACTGTAAGAAAATTGACAAAGATGAATTTCGGTATAGGACTTTACTTCTCTATTATAAGGTCTTTAAAAAACCTCGAAATTGACCCTGTATCAGTTTAAAAATCGTTTGATTCCTAAAAATAACTGAACCGTTTAAAGAGGTGAGAGTGGAGTGGAGATACGGAACTTGTCCAATTCACTGATCGGTAAAATTAAGTGTTTTTTCTGTGACACAAACAAATTTAAAATTAAGCTGTCCTGAATTGAAATCTATAACTTTTATTTTAAATTGTACCTATTTAAAAAAATGTAAAAGAAATCGCTACGCTTAAGGCCAAAGTAAAACACAAAATCTCCTAAGCAATAAAATACACATTTTTAGATTTGATTTTAATTGGTGATTTCGAATTCAAACCTTAAATTTAACTATCTACTTTAATTTTTACAACATTTTTTATATTTGTTTCAATATATGTATGTATATTTCAAAAATTTGATAGTTCAGTTTTTCTTTAAGATCAATGCAAGAGCGATACATACTTCCAAAATTTTCTGAAATACTATAAATATTTAAACATAATATTGAAGGGAGGAATTATAGCTTTAGAAAACCATCAAGAATTTTATTGAAATAAAAACGACTAGTGATATTTTTGATACAGGGTAGATTTTAAAGGTTTTAAAGAGCACTTAAAAATAATTTATGATTATTATCTGAACAAAAAAAAATGTATCGTGTGTCTCAAAGTTTCTGCAGATCATCTCAGTTGTTCTTGCATTGCAAATCTTGATCAATAACTGTTACATCCGATTACAGTTTAAAAAGTAAGCGAAACATTTAATTATTCATTGTATAGCAGACAATTTTTGAGCTGTAAAAACAAATAAATTGGAGCTCTGGTAATTTTCTCCAAATCTTGTAAGAAACTTTAAAAAGAATTTGTAGATAAGAAAATTTGGTTTTTAATTTAAAATTTTTTCAAACATAACCCAACAAACATTTCTCCACCTGCATATATTACTTTACTACATTTTTATATATTTTTTTGACCTATACGTTTGTTTTTGATTTTGAAAAAAAACTTTAATTTTCGAGTTAGATTAGATTTTATTTGCATTATTTCTTGACATATTTAAAAATTTACAAAATCAAAATTAGCATGGCAATGCCGTCTGCCAGGTTGACAAGATACATTTAATTTAATAAAAAACTTATTGGTTTAATAGTTGTATGAAAAATCAAGAATTTAAAAAAAAAAAACATATTTATGTATATATACATATATGTATAGGCTTTAAAATCAAGACACATTTTAACCTCGATGTGTTTTCAGAAGCTTTCGCAGATTATTCTGTCCCGGTAAGATTTAGCCACTTTGCAGAACATAAAGAGTTTTTCCACCGTCATCTCATTTAAGAGTCTTATCATTTCCTCTTTAAGGTAATTAGATCGTAAGGTAATTAGATCCAAGGAAGGCTCTCCTACTTTCTACTAGCACAGGGCATTTTCCTAAGAAGTGAAAAACATCTTCTCTTTCCCTTCGGTTACATAAACTGCATTGCCCGTGTCGATCCTACCTATGTAGTATATAGTTAAGATGCAGGAGCTCCACTCGAAGTCTCAGCATCATAGAAATTACCTCCACACTGTTCTTATCTCTAAAATAGATAGTTATTTGGACCAAGGTTATGACAGAGATGTCAGAGATGTCATAACCTGCAATCATCAACGTTACCGAAATCCAGATCTAGTAACATTTCACACCACAAAGCCAGCTCGTGCCATTCTGCGTTCTGCGTACCAACTACTTCTTTGATTGATTACATAGAGGTCTGCTTCCTTTAGTAATCTTTTATTGTGCATTTGCAGAATATGGTGATGTAGTATATATTTAGTTTTAAGGTTTGAATAAAAAGCGGTGATAGTCCAGTCCCTACAGCAAAACCATATAATTTAGTGTGTTGTAGGGGAGATATATTCTTTTACTAAAGAATCTTAGCAGTTTTTTCAAACTTTCGTACTGTTTGTACCCCCAAACTTGTACTGCGTAAAGCATAATAGACCTAGACAGTGCTTCAAACACACGAAATTTGCTACTATGTGCTATGTTCTTGTTTGAGAAACACTTTGCCCAGGAAGTTCCGATTGCACTTTTTGCTTTCATAAGTTTTTCACTAAGATGTCTTTCCATACTAAGATTCTTTGTAAAGCACACTCCCAGGTAATTGAATTCTCTCACCACCTCAATCAAGTTCGAATCGTAGCTCCATCTTTCATTTGAGCAATTTCTTCCACCTCCGTTCTAGAATATCATTATTTTAGATTTACTTAAATTGACCTTTATATTTCACGTTACACAGTACCTATGCAATTAGTTTATCATTAGGTGCAGTGATTGGGGTGAATTTGACAACAGCACAAGCGAATTCCACTCCTCCACCAATGTTGTCGGTAAGGTCATCCACAAAGATCGCAAATAAAAGAGGACTCAATAAAGTTTCTTTTCGCTTCGTGGGATGTGCTCGGCAATGCTCTTAAGGACAATAATTTGGTCGACCGTGGAGTAACCGGTTCTGAAGCCTGCTTGAAACTCTTTCCATAAATTCTTTCGTGTAATCCACAAATTAAGTCAGCTTTGCAAAATCGCCGTAAAAATTTTGTACGAAGCCTTCAAAAAACTTATTCCGCGATAATTGTCTGGGT
Organism: Eupeodes luniger; assembly: GCA_951509635.1. Lineage (NCBI taxonomy): Eukaryota > Metazoa > Arthropoda > Insecta > Diptera > Syrphidae > Eupeodes > Eupeodes luniger. Next base: position 127,921,203 of record OX608074.1, read on the forward strand.
TTTGAGTACTTCCTTTTTTGTGGATGGGAAAGATTAAGGACTTCTTAAACCCTTCTGGTATAGATCCACTATCCAAAATATGGTTAAACTCCGAAGTAATTTTATTTATCAGCTCACTGGTGAATTCAACTGGAATTCCGTCGGAACCAGCCCCTTTGCCATCCTGTAATTTTTTTTAAAGCATTTAAAACTTCTTCAGAAGTTATTATCGCATCAAGTGTACTATTTTCAGTGCATGGATACTGTAGCATTTTCAAGTAATTTGGTTAATTTTGGACATTACGCCATTGTTTCTCAGACAATGGACACAAGAAATATTTTAGATCAGTAGTAAGGAAAATCACTTATTTCAAGATCCATTTTCCTCAACACTTATCGATTTAATTTTAAATTTCCACCAGTTGGTGTTCAAAGACGTGATCGATAGGTTCCAAATCATTTTGCAAGACTATTTTTTATAGCTATAAAAAACATACGAATTTAATTTAAAAAAATTTCGTGGTTTTCTTCTTGCGATACAAAAATTAAATCAAAATTATTTCCTTTACCCTTCGACTTATAACAGATCTTAATGGAAAATAAACTTTGTTATTAAGAAGTTTTAAAAGGCATTATCGGAAAAACGGTGTCAAAATTTTTTTTATATACATACTTCAAAATTTCACTGAAACAAATTTTTAAATTGAATTATGGTGTTCCTCTGGGCAGCCATTTGAGTCCAGTTCTTTTTTTGTTTGATTAAAAGTACTGCAAAAGATTTGGTTTAAATTGAACTTGATTTTTTTTTCGATTCAAATTGTAGACTTGACAGATGCATTATACGAATAGACAAGAAAAGAAGAGCGGTAAGAGCAATGAAGAGGTAAAAGATTTCCATCAATTAATAAAACTTTTTTTTTAAAAAAATTCTTAGAAATAATTAGATTATTAACTTTACACTTTGTATGAAAACAATATTAAATAAATTTAAACCCCTGTTAAAAAATACGACATTATAGTCTTATGAGTTACTGCTGGAATAATATTATTTCAAAATGTCCCACTGTTACATAATGAAATGACAGACCGATGACACCTGTGACATTCTGTCACACTAATAACAAGCTTTAAAATAATCATTATTAACTATTCTTTGCATTCTTTACAATTTGTTTAATTTTTATATTTTCAACTCAATCATGTCTTTTCAGATAACACCCGTTACTTTTTGGATCGAAGTTTTATTAAAATATTTAACTTCTTTTTGATATAAAGAAAATCCATTTAAACTTTTGATCACAATAAAAATAGATGTTAGCGCTGTCGAATGGAGGAATTGCATAAGCTAAAGCTGATTAAAACAAATTAAAGTTTTAACAAAAATCTTCCCATAACATTAGTTTTATATCTTTAAAGAAGATTACTAAAAACTATCAATTCTTAATAAAATAATATTAAAACTAACCATCAATTTTAGCTACCTGTAGGTAAGTACATTAAAAACTTCTTAACAAAATTTGTCATTAAAATAAAATGATTGAAAAGTTGGTAGTAAAAATTTCAACAATTCAAAAACTTTTTATTTGACAAAATCTTTCACATAATCACCGTAGATCAAATCAATAAAAGAAACCAAAATCTTTTGATAAGATTCTTTTAAGTTTTACGACTTGCATATCGCATAATTTAATGGTGTTTTTCTTTTGTTCAACTCTATTTACCGATTTTTGTTTTAAATAAGTCAAAACGCTTAACTTAAGCTATTAAAATAAATTTCCACAGATAAATATCGAACAAATTATTCTAATTATAATTTTCACTAAACTGTTTTCCCTTAAAGCTCGGTAGCTCTTTTTGGCGATAAAAATAGGCTTGATTTTGTACATAAAACTATCATAAAATTCTGTGATAATATAAAATCCTCATCCCGAATTAAGTTGTTTTTAGTACCAATTTACAATTTCTTTTTATTATAAAAGTTAGCTTCTTAATGAAGTCATTTCGAGACACACGCAATGACAAACAAATAAAACTCCTAAGGTTAATAAGGTCAATCTGATTTTTTTTTATATTAATGTCAGGCCTAGAAATAGGCTTAAAGACAAATACAAAATTTAATTAATAGATACTTTTGAAGTCGTAAAAATCCCTATAGTATTCCTTTTTGGCATCAAGAGAGATTATATCTGTAAGCGCCGCTGCCGCATCGTGTCGGCTACAAAAATCTTCTAAATCACAAGATTTTGTGTTGTTAAATTGCTATAAAAATTCTATTTATGTAAATTTGTCTTTAAACATCTTCTCCTTTCCCCACTGTGTGCGACATATTTTTTTATTTTGTATCTTAATCGGTAGTCACAATCGAATAACTATTTTTTTAATGATCGCGCGATGTTATCGACAGCCATCAGTTTCTTCATTCTAAGCCAAGATTTTTTTCTATCGTCGTTTTCGTCGCTCGTCCATCTATAAAACCTTACCTATTCCTTTCCTATCCAATATTCTCCCCGATTGGAGCCCTAATGGAATTTAAGACTTCTTCTATGCGCCCCTTTGAGACACCATCGTATCGATCGCTCACTCGAACTCGAACCTTCAAAGTAGGTCAATCTATAGCAGCGTTCCTTGTTTTGAAGGTTGGACACTGAACTGGACATAATCGTATAGTCTGTTGGTCGCTAGAACTTCTACTCGTAGAAGTCTCTTAGCCCCCTATCTGAATAATAATTAAGCGACTTGCCCATAACTCTCTTGGCTAGGCTAATGCGTTGCCTATGTATGTACATACTTAGAAAGATATATTTTCTGAGGCTTGGCTTGACTTGGCAGCGTTCTTAAGCATTTCAAGAGATGACTCCATGTAAGCGTGAGGGGTTAATGGAATCCAACTTTTTGTTGGAAAAACGACAATCAATCATATAACATTATTGTTGTTTTTGTGTTGCTCTCTAAAATTATGTTAAAGGGAAACCTTTTAAGAATTTTAAAATAAATGTTTTGACTGAAATGATAGTTATTTTATTCCATTTGTTGTTGAAGTACCTAAATCAAAAGCTAGTTGGAAAAATTTTTCATCAGATTTATGTAAATGCACTTCAGGTAGAAGAAAGTCACATTTTGTTTTGTTGCTCTTTTTTAAATTTTGATAAATAGTTTAATTTAAGAACGATTATTGAGCTTTGTGTGGTTGCACATGGACAATTATAATATGCTGTTAAAATAATTTAAAAAAGATATCTAGTTTGAATTCAAAGAACCGGAAACAATAATTACTATTGTGTTTGGATGCACAAAGAAAGTTGCATTTTTATTTTTGGAAAATTAATGTTTGAATAATATTTTGATAAGTAGATAAACAAAAACAACAATTGGTTTTGAGCAGGTTGCATTTCTAATTAAAACGGTCCTTAGTGCATTAGAAAGTAAATGTTTTGTGTAGCATTAAAATTTCTTTTTTTTCAATAAGAAAGTTTTCTATTTTCGTAAATGAGCTTTTATTTTAAGAAAGTTCAAAAAAAGAGAAATTTTGTAAAATAAAATTTGTATATATTTTTTTGGATTGATTATGTGCCGTAATTGACTTCAGGATTAAACTTTCGTTTAATTACTTCTTAATGGAATGCAAATTTTTGCATTTTGTTTTTATTTTACGTGTGTGTCAGAAAAAAAAGTTTCTTGTAAAAAAAATTTGAAATTACCACCAGTTTTTCTTCAAATATACTTTTAAATATTTGAAATCAGTCTTTTAAACACGTAGAAACAGTCGATTTGTTCATAGTCTACATCATATCTTCGAATGCACTCCTCAAATCTTATTATTAAAAATATTCGGTCTTTAGTCCAGTTAATAAAGGTTTTCACTTCTATTATTAAGTCCCCATGAATCCGAAGTGAGCTCTAGCGGCAGTTAAGAGAAACATGGAGTTTGTATCAGTTTTTCGCGTTTATCTCGAAAACTATTTGTCGTATCACAAAAATTATGCTCTACAAAATTGAAGCTCATTAAATTTTATAAAAAAACAGCAACTAATTTTTTCGTATTTCTTATAGTTTATAAAATAACTCTAGCGGCAGTGAAGAGAAACATACGATTGTTCGGTTTTTCGGGTTTGTCTTGAAAACTATTTGTCGTATCAAAAAATAATCTTGTACAAAATTAAAGCTTATTAAATTTCCGAAAGAAAAAATAGTATTATGTTATAAATAACTCCATCCACATTGAAGGAAAACAAGAATTTGTTCATGCTTATCTTGGAAACGGTTTCTCGTATCATTAGGTTTATTTTTCAAAAATAAAACAACATAATTTTCTAAAAGAACTAAGTTTATAATCTTTATAGCAAAAGTTGTGAAGTTGTTAAGATTTGTTTGTAGTTTCTCACTAAGATGTATCAAATGAGGGTTTTGTTTTAGTGCACATAACGAAGGAGACTCATCAAGAAAATTTTTCGTTAGATTTTGGATTTCCTCTAATTCATGTTGGCTTATGTCGCTTTGTTCCATTACTATGTTATCGAAAGCTTTTCCTTGCAGTATCTTTTCAACAGAAACCGGGGCGTATATAGTACTCATTAACTCTTGCAGGCCACTTTCACTCATCAGAAAACCTATTAAACCTTAACAGGTGAAATCCATCCAATCTGACTACGCATTTTGATAGACGGGATTCAGATGAAGCTGCGACAACGATTTCCTTACTTTTTATATAAAGAGGCTGGTCAAATGTTACCACCAGGCATTTTTGATCAAATTTGTCACACAAACTGCCAGCATAGTGCAATGCAGTGTAAAGTGTATTATAGTCGGACGGTTTAGAGTTTATGAACGGAAGAGGAATGATTTTAGTTTTAACCCGCCCTCTGAAATATTTCCAAAGGAAGTACTCAAAGTTCTGCAGTTGATTTAGCACAAGGTAGTTCTTTTAGCTTTTGCGCGTTCGTGTGTCGTTTTCTTTTCCTATGGAAGTAGATGCAGCGATGCATCTTATTCCGCCCAAAGAATGAAACGTATTTAGTCCATCTAACGTTCTCACATTAAAGTCCGCATTATCAAACCCAAAATGGTTACATAAACCGCTGAAATCTGGTCGCGTGTGACAAATAGCTGATATCTACAACAACTGAGATTCATAGTATGAAGAACAACACCCTAAGCTTGATATAAGGTTTACCAACTTCTTAGAACCAAGCTTTCTGAATATAAAAAAGGCAAGGCTGCTAAGTATTGGAGACATGAATGATCTGGCTTATTAAAAAATATTACAATGTTTCAAAGGCAGTGAACATTTTTGGTCATTTGAAAAACACGAGGAATTCTTCCTCTTTCATGGTTCCTACACTTGTTGTCCATTTGTTAGCTATATAGAGAAAGCTAATCTCGTTACTATGTAGTTCGCCAACAATTCAACGCTGTCAGAAAGTGCTATGGCTTTATTTGTACTTAAGAGTGTAAAGAAGTCCTAAAAGATGTCAACACACATAAATCCGAAAGCCCGGCTGATACCCAAAAAAAGCGAATCCTCCTCCCTTTCTAATTATCCACCGATTCTCACCTACGTCATTTCTTCAGCTTAAGAATTTTCTCGAAGACCCACGGCTTCTTAATGACCAGCAGAACGGTTTTTGTAGGTATCGTTTTGAAGAATGTTTGATTATGGCACTTAATATTTCAAAGCATTTGTTAAGAATTTGCATCAAATCGAAAATGTGTGCCTTTGGTTTTGACGAAGCAATCCTTCGTCGGATTAGAAATTTCTTTTTGGACCGTTCAATGCAATGAGTGATGGATTCAAGTCTAAGCAACACAAATTAAATGCTGGTAAGCTTGAGGGAACTGTTCTGCCTCCGGCACTTTTTCTTATTTTTATTAATGATCTCATGTTTGAAGCTTCTAATCCACTTACATGCTTTTCTGACAATAGTGCCTTTGCCTTTAGCTTTTTATATTCGTTTTTAGATTTACAACCCTGCTCTTAGGATGTGGATTTTCAACGGCAATGTATGATAAACTCATTAAATTCTGAGCTTAGACAGCTTTATTAAATGGGGAACCAAAAATGGAGGTCAATTTAATGCGTCGAAAACTTAATGCTGCTTACTGTGGTTAAAACATAATTTAACACTTTGGCCACTATCCATGAGTGGCACTTGCATCAAGGAAACTGAAAAGCTCGAAATTCTCTGAATCTGTCCAACCACCTCTTGACGAAAGATTACATACGGGATTTCGTCAAAAATGTCGCCAGATGTTTGGGTCTCTTAAGGCGATGCTGTTTTCTATACGTCCAAGCTTTAATATAACTATTGGTGATGATTTCATCGTTGAATCATTTCATCACTGAAACATAGCCATAAAGTTTTTTGTCTCAACCTTTCTTACCGTTATTTTTAAATATTTAGCCAGTTAATATTTAATAGCCAGTTGCATTCTTCCCCTCAAGAAATTCAACCGTAACACTCACGCCTCCAGAAATGCTTATCATCAGTATACCAATGAGCCCATATTCTGTTATACGGTCGAGTACAGAGATTCGTTCTTTAGCCGTACTACGCGAATGTGGAATGACTAACCAAACTCTGTCTCTTTCCCAGTCATTGCAATATTCAGGAATGGAATTCGAAACCAATGTGCACCGACACCTCCTTTCAAGCGCTCTCTTCCTTTACTAATGGTACTAGTAATATCTCATTAAATTCTCATAAAAGTTATTAGTATTTAATTGACTCTGTATAAGGTTTTGAAAAACCGTGAATAGTATGCTTTCATGGTTTTGAAAAAAAAAAGTATTAGAGTTAATTTTTGGTTCTGATTTCAAATTTTTTTTCTGTTGTTTTTATGCTCGTTAAATATATTTAAAAAAAAAACTTGATGTAAAATTCTTGTTTGGAAAACTAATTCGTTTTCGGAACAAGAAACTATAATTTTTAGCTACGTTGTTACCTTTTTTGGTGAAAAATAGTTTTCGAAAAAATTTGTCAGATTTTCCATCAGGATTATGTAGGACAGGTGGAAACTAACAATTAATAAGGATTTTTCAAAAATTATGAAATACTGAAAATATTTAAACTAAATATTTATTTTTTCGATGATTTGTGTAATACTTCCAATGTTAATATTTGTAATATGATTTGAATTTATAATAAGTTCTCATAGTTATTACCGGATCAAGTCAAATAAGGAATTTTGTCCAGATTTTGCCTCTTCCATATGTTTTATTTTTATTTGTTAAAAATCAATAATTCATTTAATAGTGCTTTATTTTCTGATTCATTGTTATAATTTTCTTACTAAATCGATGAGAATAGAAAACAATATTAAAAACAAGAGCTTTGGGTTGGGTTAATTAGTTGGAAATCGTGCACTGCAAAATCTATGTTCCCTACACTCTTAAAATATCTAATCCACATATAAAAACTACTCTATACGTTAAGTTGCCCGCCCGCGGACTTGGGGCTGACAAGACAACTAATGAATGAATATATGGATAAACATGCCCATCACGATCGCTTTTAATGACGCGCCATTAGTCGATCACTATTTGTGTGAACGTTCACACAGCATACAAAACCTAAATGACAGAGAGTGACAGCCACAGCGCACTTGCAAATAAATTCCATAGCTTCCATCTTGTTGCTGATGCTTATGTTAAACCTGAACCTGAACCTGATACTGAAGCTGATGTTGATGTTGATGTTGATGCCTAAGATGCTGACTTCTGTCTTCGCAGAGCCAGTATTTGAAATGTGCAGCAAATCGTTCTTAAAGGATTGCTACTGGCTTTCGAATTTGTCTTAGTCAGTCGCTCGCTCAAATGCGCTGAATAGAAATATCTCTCTTGGATAATGTACCTTACCTACCTGTCTACCTTACCTACACATACTACAGATCTGGACTTTTGTAGATGATTAATGGGACTTGGATACGCGATTTGATTTGCTTCCATTCAGTTGAATGGTTCATAAGATATAATGGACCAGACCCCCTGTTGCCACTAGGTAAGCGCCTTTACTAAAGAGATCGTTTTTTAATTGAACAAGTTGAATCAGAAGGAGATTGAATTAGTAGTAGTCGTATGTGGATGTGATTTTAAAAATGTAACCAGGAGCGTAGGTAGGATTTTAATATTCTGTGGGAGGGGCAATTGCTAAATACTGTCGGTATAGTGGCAACTCCTCCCCCTATATCAACATTTTTCGTTTGTTTAAGACAATACTTTGAGGAATTTCCCCAAACTTTTTCCCAAACTTTTTATTGAACTCAAGATGTGGAGGTTAGAATTTCACTTGATATTTATTGTTTTTTTGTCTTAAAATATACGAAAAATCATGGTTTTGAAAAAAATATTTCAAGTTGTTCTTGTGTCACTGTTAACCCTTCCCATGGAAACGCTCCTGTCAACTTCAAATGAAAAAAAAAAAAGAAAACAAAGACAAAGTATTAAGTCTCCCTCATCTTGATAAACGAGGGTGGAAAATTACTTTGATCGTGAACTGTTTACACAGCTATTATGCAAAATTATTTTAATTAATTTAATTTGCAGTTTAATTCACTCTTTCGATGTGATGCCTTCTACTTCAACTTCAAATTCAAGCTTTAAGCTTTAGCTTCGGTGGGAGCATTTTTATAAAACTCCATCAAGTTGCTATAATGTATAATATAATGTGTTGTCTATTGTGTCGGCTTTATTTTGTGTTATGTTTTGAATTGTTTGCCATGTACCGCAATCACAACTTTAGTTAATAGAATTATAGGTTTTTATGTATTAGATACTTTTTATTGTTTATAGGTGAGAATTTAATCTGTTGATGAATCAATGAATCGTGAATGATTTGGCATGGCAGCTGAAGTCTAAAGTATATGAAGTTTGTTCGTTTTTATAATGTTTGAATAGGTATCCAAGAATAGTTCATGACATATGACGGTCATATAAAGGAATGAGTAGAACGTTCATAGAGGTTGACTGGTGTAATTGATACTTCCTTTAAAAAATAAAAATTGAAAGTGAATTAGAATGCATCACAATCGCATCAGAGTGTTTTAAAGTGTGTAATTAAATAATTTGTCAAGATACATGAGCATAGGATGAGAGCTTAAAAATAAAGAAACGAGTTGATTAAATTGAACAAAGATTTTCCCAACTTACGTTCATTATTTGAAGACAGTGGGGGGGGGGGGTAATGTTATTAAAGGAATGTCCTAAAATATGAGCTATATTCAAATTTTCTATCTTAAAAATACATGACAAATGACAACTATGACAAAAAAGGAAGACACGTGGTTTTTGTATTTTTGATACTCAAAAATATTAATCTCAAAGATTTTTAATTCATTTTAATTCCATATTGTACCATTTAATTATTCAGTTGAATGTATGATATTATTAAAAAAGTGGGTCCCCCGATTCCGTCCGTCTATCTGTCTTTTGTTTTTTGGATTTGTTGGACTTTTACATTTTTTTTTTTTTTTTTTAAATTCAAAGTTTCGGAAAATGGTCATCATTGTTTTTTACGAAAATCAATTGTATAACGTACTAAAATTTTAGGTGCGTGAAATAAATCCAACTAAGATAAGACCAACTTTGTATAAAATGGCTTAACTGCGCCTTAGAAAAGTGAAATAAAACCAATTTTCAGCTGTTGACAAAGTGATGGCAGACTAAATTATTTTGAGAAATAAGACCACCTTATATTTTGTACTGTGTCAATAAATAGCGAGGTATATATGTAGGTAAGGTATGGAACCCCATTGCTTGGACATATTATAGGATTTGGGGTAGGAACGAGGTTGAGTTTGAGTGTATGTAAAATTTTTGAAATAATAATAATTTGGCTTTATTTCCCCTTGCTTAGTGTAGTAAAACCAAAACGCTGAAAATTGGTTGTATTGCAAAAGTGAAAAAGTACATTTTTGAAGTTTCGCATTATTTCACGACACCCCCAATTTATAGGTTAATTTTTAAATTTTAAAATATAAATTCTATTTGTAAACAGAGTCTTCGGATTCAAGCGCAGCTTTGTGCAAACCAGTTCCTTTTTTATTTCTTTTGAAATCCATAAGCTTTTCAGATAAGGTCAACAATGTTTGATTGAATGAAAAAAGAAGGAATGTTAGATATTTATTTTTCAGCCGCACATTAAGAATGTGGAATGGTTCACCTAATTCAGTTAAGTCTTCCTATTATGAAACTAAAGCAAAGTTCTTTCTGTACTATAAATTATTAACTTCCAATAGGAAGTTATTGTAATCGGTCCGATTTGTCGAATTAAAAATTTTGACATTTCTCGACGTTTCAAGGTCCCTAGAGTCGAAATAAAAGATTTTTAGAGAGATGTCTGTGCGTGCGTGTGTACGTACGTTTGTACGTCCGAACGTTTGCGAAGTTTTTTTCGTCGTCCATAGCTCAAGAACCAGTAGATATATCGACTTCAAATACATTTTGTTATACAGATAATAATGCAGAAAGATGCAGAAAGGACTCTCAGAAAAATTGAGTTTGTGGTTTTTTTACCATAGCAGTTTAAAAAAAAGGTGAACATTTTGGTCAAACCTAAATATCTCACGAACCAATAACGCTAGAGACTTGCATTAAATTTTGTATTTTATATTGTAACGTGATACCAAACAAATATATTTTTGGAAATAATTCTAATTAACGGTTTTTTTATAAATCAAAAAAAAACTGAAAAAAAAAATTTGTCACCTCGAAAATTTTACGACTAAAATATGATTTCATCTCCAAAACAATTATGTGCAATGAAGAATAATGTTTTTGACATCTAATAAAATTTTGAGGAAAATCTAATTGACAGTTTTTTTTTTTTTAAATAAAATCCTAATAAAAACATTACTCATAGTTGGTAAAAATTGAATTTCGACTCAAATATCTTTTCAAAAACTTGAGATTAAGGCTTCAAACTTTTTTATCTTATTAGAAATATTGTTTCAACAATCTGAAAAATGTTAAGAAAAATCGAATTAACAGTTAAAAAAAAAAACCTAAAAAAAATTAACAAAAGTTATTAAAAATTGATTTTCGACTCAAACATCTTTTCAAAAATTTGAGATAATGGCTTCTAACTAATTTTAATTTATAAAAAATATTGTTTTCAACCTTTGGACAAATTTTGAGAAAAATCGAATTGACAGTTTTTTTTACAAAAAATAAAAACCTAAAAAAAATGTATAAAACTTGGTAAAAATTGATTTTCGACTCAAATATCTTTTCAAAACCTTGAGATATTAGCTTTAAACTACTTTAATCTTCCAAGAAATATTGTTGTCAACATTCAGTAAAATTTTGAAAAAAATCGAATTCACAGTTTTTGTACACAAATTTAAAAACCTTAAAAAAATTTAAAATCTAAAAATTGATTTTCGACTGAAATATCTTTTCAAATATTTGAGATAATGGCTTCTAACTAATTTTAACTTATAAGAAATATTGTTTTCAACATTCGATACAATTTTGAGAAAAATCGAATTGAGCGTTTTTTTTTAGAAAAAAAATTCCTAAATCAATAAAATTTGATAAAAATTGATTTTCGACTCCAATATCTTTTCGAAACTTTGAGATATTGGCTCTAAACTAATTTTATCTTTTACAAAATATTGTTGTAAACATTCAATAAAATTTTGAGAAACATCGAATTGACAGTATTTGTACAAAAAATAAAAACCTAAAAAAAAATGAATCAAAGTTGGTAAACATTGATTTTCAACTCAAATATCTTTTCAAAATTCGAAAACATTGGCTTCAAACTACTTTTATCTCACAGAAAATATTGTTTTCGACATTCAGTAATTTTTTTTATAAAAATCCAACTGTCAGTTTTTTCGTAAAAAATTAAAATCTACAAAAAATAGTACGCAGAATTGGTAAAAATTGATGTTCGGTTTTCGACATCTCGTGAATAATAGAAGACATTAGGTTAGGTTAGGTTAACGTGGCTGCGGATTTAGAAACCACACACTTAGGCCAAAAGAAAAGGCCCATTGTGATACCACCTGAATCTAGAGAATTACTTCTAACTAGTCGAACCATTTTGAGCTTTTTATAAAGCGAAGAAGATATTTGATATCCTTTTTAGCTAGTTCACTGGGATTATCAAAAGAGTAGTCTCCCAGATGAAGTTTGCGTCTTAGTGAAAGAGCAGGGCAAGTGCAGAGAAGGTGAGAGATTGTTTCCTCTTCTTCTTCGTCCATACAGCAGAAGTCATTTGAGGCTACACCAAGACGTGTTGCGTGTCTGCCTATGAGACAGTGTCCCGTAAGGACACCTATTAGAGAGCTAATATGAAGTCTGCTTTGAGATAGCAAGTCCTTAGAGCGCTTAAGGTCCAGTGAAGGCCATATGAGTTTTGTGGCTGCGCATGTTGATAAATTGTGCCATCTAGAGTTTGCTATCGAAAAAGCTGTTTCTTTTAGCATGAGTTTACATGTAGCTATCGGTATACCTATCTTCTCCCTTTCAGGTGAAATAGGCATGACGGTTCCATTTTTAGCGAGTTCATCGGCTCTACAATTTCCCGTGATGTCTCTGTGGCCCGGCACCCAACATAGGTGAATGTTAAATTGCTGCGCCATCTCCATAAGAGACGATCGACAATCGAGGGCCGTTTGAGATTTGGTTGAGACACCGTCAAGAGATTTAATAGCAGCCTGACTGTCAGAGAAGATGCGGATATCAGAAGTTGATATCACGTTTTCTCTTAGCCAGGAGAGAACCTCTTTGATCGCTAAAATTTCCGCTTGGAAGACGCTACAATGATTAGGGAGGCGGAATGAGATGCTTAGATTAAGCTTTTCTGAGTACACACCACTACCAACTCCTTCATTTGTCTTGGATCCATCTGTATAAAAATGGATGCTTTTGTCATCCAGGAGTTTTTTGTCTTCCCATTCATCTCTAGATGGAATGGATACTTGGAAGTTTTTTCCCAATTGGGGTTTTGGAATAGTGTAGTCTATGTACTTTGGTGTAGAACCAAAGAGGTTCAAAATGATGGAGTGCCCCACACTGTTGTTGGTCCATTGAGATGAGGCGTTGAGTCTTAGAATAGAAGACATTGACTTTAAATTAATTTCATTCATCCAATTTGTATTTGTTTATATAGGAAATAAAAACTTTTTAGAAATGCTATACTTGGTAAAAATTGTTTTTCGACTAAAAATCTCGTTAAGAAAAATAGATTTCGAAATCAAATTATTTCATTATATATGCAAAATATTGTTGGTAATTTAAAAAAAAAATAAATAATTAAACTGCCACCTTTTTTAACAAAACACGAAAACCTACAAAACTTTTTAGCAAGACAAATCGATAGACGGGAAGCGAAGTTATCAGTGTGGGTCGCATCCCAGCCTCTTTTTTTTTTCATAAATATGAAAGCTTATTTTCGGTGATTTCAAAACGGACGTTACAGAAATAATTTGTTTCCTAAAAAATTTAAATTTTAATCAATCATTCAATTTGTATTTTTGTTTTAAATTTTTGTAAAGATCTTTTATACGTCCCTAACACTCCCTTAAAATCTATATGTGCACATTGAATCTTATCTGATTCTACACAAGAAAGATTATAAAGCTTTTTTTCGAACATTCGCAGAAAAATTTAATAATATTATATTTTTTTGGACAATTCTCATACCCCTCTTTCTAGTACTCTTAAAAACCTTTTAAAAGAGTCCTGTATCATAAAAATTGGATAAAAACCCTATAGTTTTTGAATATTTTCCGTAAAGTGCACTTGACACCCCTTCACCTTTTAAGGGATTTTTAGGAACGTATAAATTAAATTCAACATCAAAACTCTGATTTTTCAAAATATTTTGAAGCATTTCTATTTTTACTTCCTACACATAGTACACAATGAGGTAAGTAATGAAAGCCGAATTTTTTCATATAACAACAATTTAATTTTGTATGTATCAAAATTGCAACTTTTTTCTGTCTTAAAGATCAAATTCTGAAAAATAAACCGTCTCTTAGAAACAAAAATGCAAGAAAAGTGGGCGTGGCAGTTGTCAGTTATTTTCTGTCATTAATTTGGTTTTGATAATTTTAAATTACTAATATTTGTTTGTTATTTACAAAACACGTTTTTTGGCAGAATAAGTAAATTATAAACTATTATAAACACCTTTAAGAACATCCTTCTACAAAAGGATTTGGATATAAGTTTAATTTGAAATTTGAATGTTTTGCAGGCAAGAACTTAGTACCAAATGAGAATATTGAAAGTCAAACATAAATTAGAGGATTTTTATAATTTTTCCGTCTTCAAAATTTTATCTTTGATGGAATAAAAATAAAATCATAATTTTGGAGATAATGTTCCAAAATATCAAAAATGTAAAATTTAAATCTAAGTTTTCAAACTAATCAAAAACTTGGACTATTTAATATTCTCATGTAAAAATATAATCATAAGGCACCAAGTAAACCTATAAATTATATCTTCTTGGAGAATATTGCTAACATCCTCGTAAGAAACTGGATTAATTTTGTCCATATAATACAAGTACACCACGTACAAATTGCATTTCCCGAACTCACCTATATCATGTCGTGACCACTTAAATGAAATAAGAAGATAATTTAAAACAAAAAAATACAGTTTGCCAATATTAATTATATCAATGATACCATAATCATCTGGTAAAACATGAAATGCCAACAAAGTATTGTAAAAATGTAAATGTCAAACATTTCTTCTTTGAAATCTTTTTTCCTGTTTTTGCACAATGCCTGCATACATATATATTTTATGTTCTAAGAGCCACCTAAACTATTATTAAACCTGGTTAACCACACCAATAAACCACAAATCACACTCTTTTTTCTCTGGAGAGTATTACCAACAGCAACAAACTAAGGAACGTTTAAAACCAGCTCACAGCTTAAAGAAAAACGGTAGTTGAAGGAGCAATTTTCCACTCTGTATAGCACGTGCTATCAGAGTATTATACTCCGGCTGGTGTACTATACGAGCGAAGACGACGAAGACTGGACCATAACATCCCCAATCCCATCAATTCCCATCAACAATCATCCAATAATAAACCGGATCACCATTCATATAGCAATATACACCAGGCCGATGACGCTAAAGCTGAGGCAGAGGCACACCAGCAGCGGTGGAACAGCACAGGCATCGCCCTGCGCCATCAATTGCCGAAGACGTTCGGTAGCAATTATTTAATGCCCCATCCGTTCCACACTGTCAGTCATTAATCTGCCAAACAGACCACAATTGCCACAAGATTCACTGTGCAAACAAATCGCTCTTCCATTCTTCCTTCCAAGATGCATCACCCAGACCCAAAACCCAGAGGGAAGTTGAAGCACTCTTTGTCGAACCCGCTGTGCCATAATAATTTCCCTTCAGCTTCAGCATACAACTCCTCATCACGACCACGAAATGCCTTTGAAAAGCCAGTGATTGACAGATTACAGTGCAGAACTTTATCGATGAGCGACCGACGACGACAACGACGCTGCTGAAGCTGACGCTGACGGATCAAGAATGCTGTATACTCATACATGATTCTATTGGTTGTTGGTGTTGTTGTTGTTTGTGGGTAATGAAATGCCTTAGAATTTCATGTACGACATGCAATTAAAGCTTTCAGCTATAGCTCAACATATTATACAACCTTCAAAGTGGCAACACAGAGCAGCTGTCAGATGCAAAAAGCCAGAATCAAGAATCGAGAAGCAAGAAGTGAGACCAGCTTTATGAACACTTCTCGCCAAACTTGACATGGAAAATGGTGTATGTTGTACCGTGATGATAATGGTAAACCGTGCGAGTGAGGCTGAGGTCCAACTAACATGGAAATGCCCTCAACCAAATGAGCGAACGGTCAAGGCCAAGTGTTTGCTGTTGTTGTCGTCCGTCGTCGTCGTAGTCGTCATCACCTTAGCACTTTGGTCATTCATCAAAATTGAGTCAAATCAGTTGTGCCAACGCTGCACCGCGCCGCGCCGCCGCGTAGTCACAGATTAATGTGCTACAGCGGCATCAGTTTCATGAGCATCGGGTTCGGGTTTGGGTCTCTGCGCCACACACACCTGAGGCCACATCACTTCCACTCTTCCACTTGGCTGGCGCGAGTTCTGATACCAAATAGCAGCAGCACTCCACTCTATGTGGGACTAGTTTTCAAGGCGTACAGTCAGTCAGTCGACTTTAATTAAGTTGCAATTTATTTGGCTGATTGGCTGTATGTGAATAGAGAATTAGACAACAAACACACAACCGTCGTCCCTCGTCGTCTTCGTCTTTGTCGTCGTCGTCACAACCGTCACGTCCGTCGGCGCGGCGTAAGTGGTTCGTCAAGCTATGAGAATGTTTCTTTTTCATCGTCATCGCGTCCGTCAGTCGAAGTTGTTTTTGTTGTTGGTTCGAATTTGATGCTAGGAAAGGCCATGGAATTTTGTTCTATGGATGCAAAGATCGATGTGACTGTGGGTGGTTAAATTGCATTTCAAAGTCACCAGGCAGCTGGAATCTGGAAATAAAGTTAGAAGATAACCTAACATGGTGATTGGCATTTGATTTTGCATATCTTAGATGGGGGACATTCGACATAAGAACGTACACGTGTTGCAAAAGTTGTAAGCAATCTCTGATGATGGTTGTACATACACATTCATATAGTTTGACTTGACTTGGCTTGGTTTGGCCAGGCCCGTTGTCATTGCCATTGGATTGTTTTTAATTGAGCTGAAGTCAATAGTGCGATAGAATAGCATTGTTAACCAGCTAGTTATTTTCTCATTTAATTGAAAGTTGGAATTTAAATTAAATGCTATTTTTGACAAATGAAACATTTGACAAAAGAATTACAACAGTAATTTTATCAACAATTTACTTAGAGATAACGTTTAAGAACGTCTTCAAGGCTGATCAAAGATAATGAACACTTAAAAGACTCTATGAAAATATGCGGTGGAGAATGTTTTTTTGAACGTGAAAATATTATATTGTCCTTAAAGTGTCAAATAGGTGGCGTCGTTTATTTTGAGGAATTGCCACTTTTGAGGAATTGCAAATTTTGAGGAATTGCCACTTCATTTTATTAAACTTGTTCGTGTCAAAATGTTGGTGTAAATCTTTTTATTGCCAAAACTGTTTTGTTTTCCTTATAAAAGTTGTCCTATTAGACAAATAAATTCTGGTTTCTTGGATTTATTGGTCAAATTGGAATGATTGAAAGGACTATTAAACTCGTACCCCAACGGACATATGTATATCAGATAGAAAAGAATGTCACAAATTTAACAAGTGATACAAGCGTCTACAGGTTTTTCTCAAAACCCACCTCTGTCTATCAACTCCTATATTCTCACCTCCGCGCGGTGAACATCGGGTGCCTAGTACCCCAACTGGAAATTGGGTTCTAACCCCAGTGGAAAGTTGTTGAGGCAGCAAACGAGAGAGGGGGAGGTGTTTCCACTAAGACACCTCTCTTTATCCAGATGACAGCGGACGAATTCCCGAGATGGAATCAACGGTGGCGTCTATAGTTCCGGTAAGGTTGATATACTTAGTGAACAACTTATGGGGCTTCTACGAAATATTCGGAGCCCAGGCCTATAAGGAGCGGTTTGTCAGGCTCCCTATCCTTGGAGTTATACTAATTATCTGGCCCTCCAGGTTGGGGGTTGGGCCGTGCATCACGACAATCCGCATCAAGGCGAAATTCGCCAACATAAGCCTAATATGCGCTCATGCCCCAACAGAGGAGAAAGATGAAGACACCAAAGACATATTCTTTGAGCTCTTGAACCAGACATATGAGCAGTGCCCTGGCTATGACATTAAAATTGTGTTAGAAGGTTTTAACGCCAAGCTAGGAAGAGAAGACATCTTTGGTGGCACAATCGGGAGATACTGCCTGCACGACATCACCTCCGACAACGGATTCAGGCTGATCAATTTCGCTGCGGGGCGAGACGTTCTGGTAGCTAGTACGCAGTTCACATTATCTTGATACCCACAAGGGGACATGGAAATCTCCTGATCAATCAACTGTTAAACAGATTGACCACATTTCGGTCGACGCACGCAACTTCTCCAGTATACAGGATGTCCGAACATTCCGAGGGGCCAACATTGACTCGGACCACTACCTCGTTGTAGCCAAGGTACGGCTACAGATATCCCGATCCAAGCCACAACGAGGAAGTACTGTGAGAAGATTCTACGTTAGATGGCTATAATCGCAAGAGACTGCCATGTCCTTTTCCGTTCGAGTCTCTAATAACCACTTAAGAAGTCCTATGTTGCCTGCATTAAGCATTGAAAACCAGTGGCAACATTGCCTTGCAGCCATCAGAGATGCCGCCTGAAGTGCTAGGTTTCACACAGCCACCACAGCGAAGCCCCTGGTTTGACGACGAATGCCGGCAAGCGCACGCAGTGAAACAACAGGCATACTTAACGGACCTGGACAGAAGGACCAGAGCTGCTCACGAGCTCTACGAGCAGAAGAGGAAAAAAGGAACACCGACTTCTTAGATGGAAAAAAAGAGAGCATGAGATGCGCGCGATTGAGGGGATAGAGAGATGTCACAACAGGAATGAGGTTCGTAAATTTTACCAAAAGGTAAAAAAAAACATGCCAAGTCCCAAGGGTACCAGCCATGAACCGAAGCCTGTAAGGACGATCAGGGGAACATCGTAGTAGAACCGCAGTCTATGTTGAGAATATGGAAAGACCACTACTCCAAATTATATAACGGCGATGACGAACCCAATTCCGCTGTAAGGGAGATAAAACCACTCAACCTAGACGACGCAGATCAACAATTCCGCCTACCCGACCTTGACGAAGTGAAGATAGCTATATATAAACTGAAGTCAAATAAAGCTGCTGGAGCTGACGGCATCGCTGCCGAACTATTCAAAGCAGCAGGCGATGACATGGTAGGGAGCATGCACCAACTCATCTGCAAAATATGGTCGGAAGAAAGCATGCCCGATGAGTGGAATCTCAGCATAGTGTGCCCGATATTATAAGAAAGGAGACCCTCTAAATTGCGCCAACTACAGAAGCATCAGTCTCCTTAACATTGCATATAAGATCCTTTCTGCCGTATTATGTGAACGTCTGAAGCCGTTCGTCAACAACCTGATAGGTTCTTATCAGGGTGGCTTCAGACCAGGAAAGTCCACTATCGACCAAATATTCACACTACGTCAGATCTTGGAAAAAACCCAGGAACTTCAAATCGGTACCCACCATCTCTTTATCGATTTTAAAGCCGCGTATGACAGCATCTATAGGGAAGAGCTCTACAGAGCAATGCCTAGTTTTGGCATCCCTGTCAGACTTATCCGTTTGTGCAGAATAACAATGGAGAATGATGATGATAGCTCTATAAAGATCGAAGATCTTACCGATTTTTTGATGTTAAAATAAGTTTTAGATAAGGTGGCGCACTGTCATGTGACTTCTTCAATATCGCTCTGGAAAGAATTGTGCAAAACTCAACCGCCAAGGCACAATTTTCCAAAGGTCCATCCAATTACTCGGATATGCAGATGATATTAACATAATTGGAAAATAAAGCGTGATGTCAGTTAAGCGTTTTTGAGCATTGCGACGGAAGTGGAGAAGATGGGTTCAGTACAGTAGTCAATGAGGGCAAGACCAAGTATATGCTGTCATCAAAAAAGGACACTGAACAAAGACGTCTTGGACAAAACGTCACCATGGACATCTATAACTTTGAGGTAGTTGAGGACTTTGTTTACGTAGGTACCGCTATAAACTCAGACAACGACACCAGAGCTGAAATCAAACAAAGAATAACTCTAGCAAATCGCTGCTTCTTTGGACTTAGAAAACAATTTAGCAGTAAAGTCCTCTCTCGAGCATCTAAAATCACCATCTATAAGACACTCATCATCACGGTTCTCATTTATGGCGCTGAGGCCTGGGCCCTGGACCCTGTCAAAGAAAGATGAGAGCGTCTTAGGATGCTTCGAGAGAAAAATTTTTCGGGTGATTTTTGGTCCCGTCTGCATAGATGGAGAATGGAGGAGAAGATATAACGACGAACTGTACGGGCTGTACAACGACACTGACCTGGTTAAAAGAATAAAAGTCCAACGACATAGAGTGAATGGACATCAACACTCTAGCCAGGAAGGTCTTCGAATCCAATCCCGAGGGACGGCGCAGTAGAGGAATACCGCGACTCAGGTGGCGCTCGCAGGTAGGGGGAGACCTCAACCAACTTGGCGTGCGAAACTGGAGACAGCTAGCTAGGGACCGATCTGGCTGGAGACGCATGTTGGTTGAGGCCCAGGTCCACCACGGACTGTAGCGTTACCTTAAGTAAATAACCAAACAAAAGTGTTCCTATCATTTTGACGAGATGCAAATCACGAAAATATATGAAATATATTATTTGCGTACTCGTAATTTTCTTCAATTAATACTTTGGAAACATACTAACTCATTGTTTCTTTCCACATTTTTTAAAGTTATGCTTTTACTCAAGTGAACACAAAAATTAACCAAGGCCATCACCAGAAACTGTGAGGCATCTGTTTTTGTTACAAGTTTTGCCAAAGGTTTCGACTAATGTCCATAGTTTTCGGTTAACTTTTTATAATAGTTTGTTTGACTACTCCAAGTACTATTTTCAAATTTCATGTTGATCTATAACTTAGACTATTCAACAATTGAATATTTCATGCTTCCATTTTTTTTTCAAAAATTCAAACTATTAAGTATTCAACCTTTCTACTTTTTTAGTCTATACTCAACAATTCAGACTCTTTAACCAATAAATTAAGCTGATGATTTCGATGAGCTAGAAGTTAATCAATACAATTTTTAACCAAATGATCAAGCACTGTGAACGATCACCGGTCATGAAAACACAGAAGAAATAAAAGATATTGGGTAATTATTGCTTATTTATTAGTCTATATGTAAATGTTACATGCTTTCTACCGATGTCCGTAAAAAATTAAAGACAGTGGCGTCAGAAACGTAATAAACTCATGGGAATACATTTTCATTTGATAAATCAGTTTAAAATATTTCAATTAACCGTTTAAGCCAAAACCTAACTGGAAACTACTATAAGAGAAGGATTTCAACGTTTTACGTTTTTAAAAGTTTGTCATCTTGGAAAAGAAAGAAAAAACACAACTTAAACTATATATGAGCAATTAAAAACTTTCTCATGGTCTATGCTTCTTAAATTGTCCACTTAATCGATAAAAGCACTTTAAGTGAAAAAAAGCATTGCATTATGGGAATCAAAAAATCAGTCTCAAATAGAGTTTCTCACAATTTGCCAACTATTCACTATTAAATGTGTGCATACAGAATTCCATGTGACACTCTTTAAGACACATTCATCCATCCACCGAACTTTTAAGATAAATGCCTAACAATCATTCAAGCATCAACGGAATTTGCATTAAATTTTACAAAAATGTTCTGATTTATGTGAAAAGTTTTCAAAGAAAGTCGAGTATGTACGTAGTCACTTCTTTTTCTCTGCAATATATGCAAAAATTCATTTAATCATGGGAACAAAATAGTGACTGCTGCTGACTGACCAAACGCTGGTTAATGTCGTGAAATAACCACTACCGTGAGTAGTTACTGTTTGCTCCTGTGAACAGAGTGAACACAATCGATTTCATCATCATCATCATCATCAGGAGAGAAAGAACATCCATCAGAACACCACGACCAGAAGCATTAGGAAGCTCATCCAGCGATGGAGGATGGGGAACAAAAATTGCATCATCTTCAATTTTGCCTTAAGGTTAATTTCCAATTCAAGACCAAGGCGCACGACGACATTAATGCTAATGACGAAACCAAATGACATCGCTGCTGATGCGGTGCTGCGATCGCCAATCTTCGTCGATCGTAGGCAGACAGAGACTCATATCGTGCAGTACTTCCAAAACATATACCATGTCTTCCTCTTCATTTCTAGAACTATGGAACGTATGAAGCTTCTGTTTAGGTAAAGTAACTTCCTCGCTTCCTTAGATCTCTCTTGGAACTTCTTTCCCACGTGACTGATCCTGATGGTATACCACTCTACCATAACACACGCCGCCGTCGCAGCCAAACCACCGATCGCCGCCACGTCACCGCGCTGCTACGATCGATGTGCTAATGCTCATAGTCATGTTTCACACAAAGCAACGTGGTGCAAAATCAAAAAATCTTAAACAAATAGCAAAACACATTCCGTGAATGTCTTTCCATTATTATTATTATATTGTGGCGACAATAATGACAGTCTTGCCGCTCAACTAATGTTGGCAATTTTGTAATCATCATCATCAATGTGGCACTTTACGCCGTCGTCGTCGTCTTCGACTTCGACTTCGTATTTGTCGTTGTCGTCGAAAAGATCCATCAGAAGAAAACACCACCATGAAGAACTCTTCTCTTCTTATAATATATATAATAGAGGAGTTGTGCGGAGGGGGGGAGGGGGGTTGTGAGAAGAACATAGCGAAAACGTGGGGTTCTGTTTAGTAATTTTCTTTCCTTTACTTGGCGGATTTGATTGGGTTTATTGGTGGTAAAGCAATGCAACTATCTGAAATAGACACCGTGAAGATTGCAATTATTCTCGCTCTTTGGATTTCGTATCTTCTTTAATTTTAAATCTCTATACGTTATGTTATGTTACGCTGTGTATAGTAGATAGAAATGTAAATTGCCTTTTGATGAGTGTTTGGCATTTAAAGGTATGTATATCCTAGTTGACAAGCTTTTCAAGATCGTTTACACTGTAAGAAATAAAAATATTTTTGTACGGGACAGGGTTTCACTATTGTGCAAAGTAAACAACGTTGTCTGTAGAAATCAATCGTGGGGTTGTCTGAGAGCGAACTTATGGGGTAATATTCTTAGTGATAATATTGCATTAAACAGATCGCTTACTTTGATACACACTCTCGAACCGATATACTATCCAAGTTGTGCATCCTAAAATCCCTCAACTATATTGACTTTTTTGCTTCAAATAATGCTTTTCGTTTTTCACAAACTGTTATCATGAATGATTTACGGTCAAATCACTTGCCATCATACACTTGCCTTGAGAATTATATACCCTAATGACGTAAACAAGCAAATCATTGACTATTGCTTCCTTTATCGAAGCCTTAATCTAGACAGAGTGTCAACTTCTCGTGAATTTGATGCTTTGTCTGATTCCATCCAAAGAATTGTTTCGTCCTATCCTCACACTGTAATCGTTGTTAAGGGCGATTTCAATGTACACAATTCTTAATGGCTTCAACATTCGGACCAAACAACATTCGAAGGAGTGCGTGCTGAAATCTTGGCTGAGTTGAACCAACTAACTCAGCTGGTCAACGAGCCCACTCGAATATCGGACGTGGTAAGTCGAGCAGAAAACACTCTTAACTTTTTTTTTACATCTGATCCTGGTAAGTACGCTATTAGTGTTCTATCTTCTCTAGGCACACCTGACCATTGCGTCATATCAACAAATTTCTCGTGTCAAAACTCTCCAGTTAAAGAAAGAGCTCCTATAGGAGAACCGTTTGGCAATACGAGAAAGCCAACTGGGATGGTCTCAATAATTATTTTAGAATCTTTAACTGGTCACTATGCTTCCTCGATAGTGACGTTGACGCCAGCGCTGATGTGATCACAAGTTTGATTTTCTTGGGAATGAGAACTTTTATCCCGAAGAGGGTTGAAAGCATCAGACCTAAAGAAAACGCATGGTTTGATGCGAACTGTAAAGAGGTTATTAGGGTCAAGAAGGCAAGTTTCTGTTGTTTTAAAGCCAATCCAACTGAGGAAAACCGGAATAAGTTCAAGCAAGCCAGGAAGGCCTGCAACGCCCATATTCGACGGACCAAATTTTTACACAACCAAAAATTACGGCAAAAAATACTGCAATGTCCCAAAGGCAGTAAAAATGTTTGGTAATTTGTAAAAAAATATGAGGAATTCTTCGTCTTCCTCGGTTCCTACGCTCATTCTCAATCACACTCCATTTGTTAGCTCTTTAGAGAAAACTAATCTCTTTCCTAGGCCGTTCGCCACCAATTCAACGCTGCCAGTGAGTGTTGTGACTCCGTCTGTCAACGAGCGCGTTAGTGATTCTATAGGTCCAATCTTTTTTCGCATTCGTACTGTGGCGAGAGTCATAAAAGATCATAACATACATAAATCCGCTGGTCCGAATGGTATCCCCGCTATTGTTCTGAAGAGGTGTTTTTCAACGCTGGCAAAACCACTGCGTAAGCTTTTTCATCTGTCCTACTCTTCTGGTCTCGTTCCGAGCGGGTGGAAAACTGCATTTGTCCAGCCTATTCCCAAAAAAGGCGAATCTTCCTCACCCTCTAATTACCGACCGATTGCACTTACGCCCCTTCTTTCCAAGGTCATGGAAACGCTGATTAATTATCAGCTCAAGAAATATCTTGAAGATCGAAAGCTTCTTTATGACCGACAGTACGGCTTTCGTAGCAATAGGTCCACTGGTGATCTCATGGTTCATCTCACCGAACAGTGGAGCAAATCTTTACATCATTTTGGAGAAAGTAAGATTATTGCACTTGATATTTGAAAAGCATTTGATAGGGTTTGGCATCAGGCTCTCTTATCGAAAATTAATGCTTTCGGTTTTCATGAATCCCCTCTTCATTGGATTAGTAGTTACCTTTCGAATCGTTCAATACAAGTTGTATTGGATGGGTGCAAGTCTGAAAACCACAAAATAAATGTTGGTGTGCCCCAGGGCTCTGTTCTATCTCCAACACTCTTTCTCATTTTTATTAATGATCTCCTGTCTGCAACTTCTAATCCAATACATTGTTTCGCTGACGATAGTACTCTTAGCTTTTCATATTCGTTTTCAGAATCACATCCCTCTTCTTCGGATGTGGAACTGCAACGACATAATATGATAAGCCCATTAAATTCCGACCTAAATAGTACTATACAATGGGGAATAAAAAACCGTGTGGAATTTAATGCTTCGAAAACCCAATGCTGTCTTGTATCGTTAAAGCGAGATATACCCACCTTGCCATTATCCATAGATGGCACTTCCATCGAGGAGACTGAACATCTCGATATTCTCGGTATGTGTATCACCAACCACCTTTTGTGGAACGATCACATACGCGATGTCACCAAAAATGCCGCAAGATGTTTGGGTTTTCTATGGCAATCCAAGAAGTTTTTCTCCCCCTCTGATCTTGCTGTTATCTACAAGACTTATATACGTCCAAAGGTTGAGTATAACACCCATATCCGGGCTGGTGTTTCTGCAACTTACTTAAGCCTCTTGGACTGTATTGAACGTAGAGCATTTAGATTGATTGGTGATATTACCATCATAAGATCATTTACGTCCCTTGAACATAGTCGAAATGTTTCTTGTCTCACCCTCTTTTACCGTTATTTTAACGGTCTATGCTCCAGAGAAATAGCCAGTTGCATTCCTCCCCTTAAACAGTTCAACCGTAATACTCGCACTTCTAGGGATGCTCATCAATATATCCTCGAGCTCAACTTCGGTCGTTCTGTCAAGTACAGAGATTCGTTCTTTAGCCGTACTACGCGAATGTGGAATGCCTTGCCTCTGTTTTTCCCAGCCATTGCAATATTCAGGAATTCAAAATCAATGTGCACCGACACCTCTTTTCAACCCTTCTCTCCCTTTCATAGTGCTCACACTGTGTCTACATAATAAGGGTACCCAAGCAACAATTTGTAACCTCAGTAGCAAAATTACCGCGGTTATTAATTTTACCTGGAATAACCTTGGTTTTAAAATGGTTTGAAATAGGTTATCTTTTAACTGTGGGAAATTTTCGGTAAAAACAAACCCTGAAATAAACCCAAAGTTAGTTTCAGGTAATTTTGGATCCTATTTTGTAGGTATTTTAATAACCCAGGTTTAAAATTGGCTTTAAAAAATCATATTTGAAACCTGGGTCATAAATCAGGTTTATATTTACCAATTATTTACTTTTTTTCAATTTTCTGGTTATTTTATTACCAGTTCTAGCTATCAAGTTCAAAACCAGCTTTAAAATAACTGATTTTTCAGGTTAAAAAAAAAAAACACTTTTGAATTTGGTAATTATTTTATTGGCTATAATCTTACCAGTTTTACTAAAAATGTAAAACTGGTTAAAAAAAAACTTATTTTATTGGTAGTTATGTAACCGATTTAATTTTGGTAGTCAAATTGGTTTTTAAATAATTTGTTTTATTGGTTCCTATTTTACTTATTTTTTTTTTAAATGTAAATTTGGTTTTAAAAAAGCTTAATTTTGAGTTGAAATATAACCTTTTTTTAGGAAGAGTTGAAAAATTACTGTTTTTTACTCCATATTATCTATATTTAGCCTAAATATTACCTATCTAGAGCCTCAGTAATAATCTAACTTATTTGTATTCTCTCCACAACCAAACTCACTCAACCACACAAACTATTTTCCAATTAGTATCAGACTATGTTTTCGTCAGTTGGTTTTTGTTGTGCGTGGCGTGAAGTCGTAAAGTTTGCTAAGTGCAAATAAGTGAGTTGTGAAAATTATAAAAAAGTAATTTATCAAAAACAAAAGGATTGTTTATCAAAGGAGTTGGAGTCAACAGGATTATTGTGTCCATAAGGATATTTGGTAAGTCATTTTAGAATATATTAAATTTAATTATTTTTATTGGATGAAACGTAATTTGTGTAATTTTTTCCCTATTTCACCTTTTCTTATAAAGAATAGGTAAAAAAATCTCTTCTTTTTAACTCTCTAGTAAAAAATAAGTAAACTAATCTCATCTTTTTTACTTCCTCATAAACAAGTACTAGCATTTTTCCTGGACGCAAACAATGACTTGAACTATCGGACGACTGGTAAAAAATAGCGCGCAAAATCATTTTTGATAATATTGGTAAGTACTTTTTATTTATTAATTTAATTTAAATTTTCCAAAACCTAAAAAGCTTAAGTACTTTTCGTCTCAATTCGAAACTATGCAGTTTCCAGAAGTACTTAGCAGCAGATGTCATAGCCCAAAAGTATAAATCTTATCATTCCATACAAAATGTTATTCTTTTTGATGTGAAACATCTATAGGATCACTTGTAAAACGAAATTTCATAGTGGCGACGCTTGCAAGGGTCGAGGACGACGGCGAGGGCGAGGGTCGGTATACTAAGGTATAAATATATATATATATATATTTTATATATAGTAGAGTGTACGGTCTTTGTATATGAAAACTATAGCTTTGTATATGAAAACCATAGTACTCTCATGAGCAGAACACATTTTCCTTCATTCTATTTGAGTCTATCCTTGTATATGTTTTCATATGCTAAGCTTCCATATGAAGGTCGATGAATTTGTTTTTGTATTTTCTTTATACCAATGCACTTTTATATGGAAAACGGCAATGGCTCAATATTGTGTCTAATAAGGGGATGAATGAAATTTTTGTATGTGCCTGTCTACACGCGTTGTGCCCACAACGTTGTGACGAGAGTTTGTTGGAAAGCGAGGAGCTGAGGAAAGGGACGGGATGCTCATGACAAAAATTGAATTTTCTGCTTGGGCAGTACAGTTCCTTTCTCATTTCGTTCCGAATTTCTAATTATTTTCTGTTCGTCGATGCGAAAGGTATACTTGCTTTGTTCTTCGGCTTTGCACATATTGTATGCACGGTTGCCACATTGCTCATCTGCGACGAAATTTGGTCATTATTTTTTCACTTGGGCAAATGGTCATTTTTTATTCGATTTGGTCATATTTTTCGAAAACGGCAAAAGATGTTCGACAATTTGAGTAACGAAAACGTTCTTTTAACATATTCACATGGTTAACTAGAAATAACTGTTAAACTCATTTAAGCAACTTTGTGTAAATAATAACTTTATTAAAAATATCTGAATTGGACTTAGGGAACAGAGAGAATTATCTACGCATTACACAAACCAGAAAAATTCTCGAAATCGAAATTATTGTAAAAACTTATATACTGTGATCTAATGTTAAAACACTTTGTTTTTATATTTCGTCATCTTTATTTGGGTTAATCTAATTTAATTAAGTATGTTAGGGATTTTGTCAGTTTATTTGTACGTAATTAAAAAATAAATGTCATGTGCGTAATAAGGAAAATTGTTAAACAAAATGTGATTATGTTGGTCGTTTTTACCTACAAGTGGTCATTTTTATTTTCAAATTTGGACATAAACATTTTTTCAAGTGGCAACCGTAATGCATGTCGGTCGGCACTCGGCAGTATCACCGGCTTAAAATTTCAAACACAAATGTTTCAAGTTTGTCGTTCCATAACACAAAATGAAAAAGGGGTCATGAGTAGTCACAACACAACACATGTAGACACATAGTGTTTTGAGCACAACGTTGTGGGCACAACACGTATAGACAGGCAAGGCTGTTTCTCCTTGTGTACGATTTGTATTATGTATATCGGGTGATTTTTTAAGAGCTTGAGAACTTTTTAAAAAAAAAAAACGCATAAAATTTGCAAAATCTCATCGATTCTTTATTTGAAACGTTAGATTGGTCCATGACATTTACTTTTTGAAGATAATTTCATTTAAATGTTGACCGCGGCTGCGTCTTAGGTGGTCCATTCGGAAAGTCCAATTTTGGGTAACTTTTTCGAGCATTTAGGCCGGAATAGCCCGAATTTCTTCGGAAATGTTGTCTTCCAAAGCTGGAATAGTTGCTGGCTTATTTGTGTAGACTTTCGACTTGACGTAGCCCCACAAAAATAGTCTAAAGGCGTCAAATCGCATGATCTTGGTGGCCAACTTACCGGTCCATTCCTTGAGATGAATTGTTCTCCGAAGTTTTCCCTCAAAATGGCCATAGAATCGCGAGCTGTGTGACATGTAGCGCCATCTTGTTGAAACCACATGTCAACCAAGTTCATTTCTTCCATTTTTGGCAACAAAAAGTTTGTTAGCATTGAACGATAGCGATCGCCATTCACCGTAACGTTGCGTCCAACAGCATCTTTGAAAAAATACGGTCCAATGATTCCACCAGCGTACAAACCACACCAAACAGTGCATTTTTCGGGATGCATGGGCAGTTCTTGAACGGCTTCTGGTTGCTCTTCACTCCAAATGCGGCAATTTTGCTTATTTACGTAGCCATTCAACCAGAAATGAGCCTCATCGCTGAACAAAATTTGTCGATAAAAACATTTCGAACCGAACACTGATTTTGGTAATAAAATTCAATGATTTGCAAGCGTTGCTCGTTAGTAAGTCTATTCATGATGAAATGTCAAAGCATACTGAGCATCTTTTTCTTTGACACCATGTCTGAAATCCCGCGTGATCTGTCAAATACTAATATATGAAAATCCTAACCTCAAAAAAATCACCCATTACAAAGCTACGATGCAATTTTTGTCGTGCAGATCTTTGTGAAGAAGAAGAATATAGGGGTAGTTATACGTTTGGTTATAGTTGTGTATATTTTGGCGAGTGGGTATTTTGCTTTTATTCGGCATTAAGTTTTTTCTTCAGTATTTGAACATTAGATTTGTTTGAGCTTTAAAGATTTGTTTTTGCAGATAGATATCAATTGGTAGGTGATTTTTTTTCAGGATGTGGGTTTGATTTTAAATTCAAATTTTATATATAAAAGGTATTGGCAGGTAGGCAGGTAATTCATAAAATTTCATACGGAATTCCTACTAGTATCCGGACAGTGATAATATCCATTATCCATAAACTTAGCACTTTGTTTGAGATTAGTAGATAGGTAGGTACAGTGTTTATAAATACCTTCATATGTAGTTTAAAATAAAAACAAAAATGCATTCTTTATGTTGGTTCAGATAATTTGAATAATTTGATAATTGAAATTTGTGTCTTTTATTTATGTTCCAATCCTCCTTTTGTTTTATCATTTTACAAAAAAAATCACCTACCAACTGTAAGAAATTCGTAATAGGTACTTCATTTTTTCATTAGGCTATATTTAATTCCTGTAAATATATTATCT
Organism: Eupeodes luniger; assembly: GCA_951509635.1. NCBI lineage: Eukaryota > Metazoa > Arthropoda > Insecta > Diptera > Syrphidae > Eupeodes > Eupeodes luniger. The sequence goes on from OX608074.1 coordinate 127,951,225, forward strand.
TTTATGCATATTACTTGTAAACACAATGTTTCACATCTGCCAGGCGTCCCATGACGGCTCACTTTTTTGTTTAATGTTTCAATTTAAAAATAAGTTGTAAAATATTATTATTGAACATTTCAGATTCCAACACTTCTCAACAGCAAATTGCCTTACAAACAATTCAAAATGTGTGGGCTGAACAAAGGGCAAGTCCAGTCCCTCGAAATGTTGCTGGGGCATTAAAAGTAGATTCCGTCGAAAATAAGCAACTCCTCGAAAAGATAATGGCTAAGACGGAGGTTACCTGGAACCTTATTATCAAGAAACTGTGCCTTGGAGTTGCGAGGACGGATACAGCTAAAATTCCCGACAGCTTGTTGCACATCAAAGATCATGCCCAGATGGATGAGTTGGAAGAAAAAATTGTGGCTGATCGAGTTTTTAAGCGAGCCTTGGTATGCGTAAATTCTTTTGTATTTTTACTAATGTATTTTTATAATGTTTCTTACTAATGTATTTTTACTAATGTATTCTTACTAATGAATTTGTACTAATACTATTTTTCTCTATGTGTTAAATTATAACTAAAATTTTTGTTTCGTTCTGTTTTTCTTTTAAATAGATTCGGAAACTCAGCACATTTGGAGGAGTAAGAACGAAGAAAACTGTTCGCACAATGTCCAGGTGCATGTTTGAAGACACTTTGCTCCTCGAATACTCGTGGTTCGGGAAGGTCACCAAAAAACGGTTCGATGTGTTTAAGCAAATTTTTAGAGTGATGGTGGAGACAGTCAGGAAGAGTTTCCCTAACTTTAGCGATGCGGAGGGATCTGCATACATAAAAACGTACTTGAAACAGGACCGTTTGAGGCTAGGAAAAATGTAAGTTAATTGTACCTACATTTCTTTTTATATAATTATATTTATATATTTATGTAGCTATAATAAACTAAAAAATAGAATATTGCTTTTATTTTTTTTTCTAATAAATTTGTGTATTTTTTTTCAGCGACGGGGCAGCAACCGATTAAATTTTGTTTATTAATATTAAGTTATATAAATATATATATATATATATATTTAAGTGTGCATTAGTTTTAAGTTCCTAAAGTAGATAAATGTTTAGTTTAAACATGAATAAAAATATGTAAAAAGTAATTTTTTAACCTCTTTTTATTTAAATGGAATTTTATTTTCAGGAAAGTTATAAATAGTTATAAAATAACTGATCTCGGAAATATACTGGGTTTTTTGGTAACCTTGTTCTAACCGACGAAAAATAATGGTTTTTAAGTAACCTAATTACAACGTTGAAACTAGGTATTAAAAAAACCGGTTTGTAGGTTTCCTTACTACTTGTAATAACTGGTAAATTAAAAACGTCACCATAACGCTTCAAAATAACGTCAACGGAACGTTAGATATTAACCGTTTCTTATCGGTTACATTTAATCTCCAATAAGCAGTTATTATTTTACCGTTTAAAGCTGGTTTTTTGTTACCACACAAAAACCCAGGTTTAGAAGAAGTTATTATTTAACTCTTTAAAATCGGTTTTTTGTTACCAAGAAAAAACCCAAGTTCGAAAGTTACTGACCATTTCGGGTAATGGTAATGGTTCTGGAACGTTTCCCAGCCGTGATTTTTACCGATTTCATTACTTTTCGGTAAATAACCTCGGGTTATAAATCGGTTCGTAAGCCGATTTTTTACCAAAAATTGTTGCTTGGGTAGTATTATCCCCTTGAGTGCGCTTATTATAGAAAAAAAAAGAAAAAAAGAAGCAGTTTGGCTTTAGAGCTAGTCACTCCACAAGCCATCAAATTTTAATAATTAAAAATCACGTCAAAAGTAACCTTAATTCAAAATTATCGACTGGTCTGGTACTTTTGGACATTGAAAAAGCCTTTGACACTGTTTGGCACGACGCACGGGTTGATTTACAAACGTATGATGTTTGGTTTTCCGACGTATCTAATTAAATTAATAAAAAGTTTTTTACAAAACAGAAAATTTGGTGTATACGCAGGCAGTGTAAATCCTATTCTTTATGATATAGTTAGTGGGGTTCCACAGGGGTCTGTGCTGGGACCCATACTTTTCAACGTTTATGTTTTCGACCTGCCATCTTTGGACGCAAACACTAAATTTGCTATGTTTGCTATATTGCAAATGTGCTCTTATTGCCTCAATGTGCTCTTAGTAGTCTACAATGCTCACCCTACAAAACTATTTTCATAAGTGAAAAATCAATCAAAAATCGCAAGCTCTATGGTTTTCTCGGCGAAGAAAATCAGAATTTTTCCCACAAACTTCGTTACAGCTAACTCAATCGATATAACTTGGTCTGAAAACTGCAAATACCTAGGGGTAACACTTGAAAAGAAACTGACTTTTGACAAATATATCGCCAACACGATTAACAAAACTTATCTTTTAATACGAATTTTATACCCGTTCATAAACCGCAAGTCAAGCCTTGATGTGCATAATAAAATTTTGATATTCAAAACTATTTCCAGCCTAGTTGCGATGAAACCTACTTAAAAAAGCTTCAAAGAGTGCAAAAGAAAATTTTAAAATTAATGCTAAACTTTTCAAGGCATTATTCTACACTTCTGAAGTCAGGCTTCATGAGCTAATGTTAAGCAACTCAAGCTTGTAATTTATAATATGCAATTTTTTTAGAAGATGTTCTTATTCTGATAATGAGCTAATTCTTAATCTCTTAATCACCTTGTGCGTTTTGTGCAATTTTTTAGTTTTTAAGTATCATATAAGGGTTTTTTCTTGTAGGTTTTCCCTTAAGAATAATTATTGTTTCTCAGTTAAATTATTTTTATATTAGTATTAAGTATCTATATTTAAGCTGTACAAAATTTAATTTTCTATATCTCTTAAGTAAACATGTATGCAAATGTAAAATACTATCGAACTACAATAATAAATACAAAAATAATAATAACGTTGTCTTCTTTTTGACGAGAAAAAATTCAAAGTATTAACATTTTGTTCTTCTGTCAATTAAAAAATCACTATGACTTCTACCTCTCTTTTTTCTATTCTTTGTGTCGAATCTGTTTATATTCTCAATTTGTTGCTTTTTGTAATGACTCCATTAAATTGATACAAATAAATAATGATGATTTAAGATAAAATTTAAAATCAAGTTCGAAGAACAGCTCTTTCGTTTTTAAAACTAAAAGACACGTTAATGATCTAGAACACATGTTTTTATGCTGTTTTTGACAGTTATTTTATCAGTTTGTATACAAATTATTATTTAATCAAACGATTTATAAATTTTTTCAGTGTATAATATCTTCAACTATATCATCAATCTTTTGACACTCCGGCTCACATATAAAACGTCTTACACCATCATCACCAGCTCAATACATAGAATCTATAGAATTTTTCCTAAGGGCTATGCAAGTGTGTTGATTTAGCTGTTCTTCATCAAATGATAAACCATCTTCTATAAAAGTACCACTATAGGTACCAGGGCTGTCTCCGTCAACTACTCAATTCATTTTGCCAGAGATATGAGACTGTGATGTTATGTCATATAACATCTCATCTTATCTCGTGATAAGCATAAGACTAACAATCAGCCACAATGCGTCCGGGAATAATGTTAAATTACTCGAGATACTGTCGAACATCGTTTTGGGCTGTTGGATTTCTATAACCCATCAAAATTATCAGCTACACCAGCACCATAATAGCAGCACAAGTCTACGGAGTATGTTCTGTTGGGTTGGGTTCGGTTCGGTTGGATCTTTTACAAGATCTCATCTTCGGAAGGCGCGTGCTTCTGTGGATCGACAAAAAAGTAATCTCTTTTAATTATAAATTGTTTATCTTTTGGTCTGACACTTTTGCAGCCCGAAGGAGTTCCTGGCGATACCCCACCACCAGCGGAGATGTGTTGCAATTAGCTTGTTAATATTGGAGCACTTTTATAACACGTTGCATATTTTTGTGTCGTAGAATGGTTTTTTGCAGGTGGTGTGTGGTGTGGTGTGTTCTATGAAACTATAATAAAAATGAACAACCACTCTAATGCTTTTAATTAAATCAATTAATCTCACAGGTCTTATAGGTAGGTATAAGCTTCGTATATATTCGAGACAGGAATACCGCTCAAGTCGCGCAACTAACGGATCCACTCACTATAGAATACGAAGGGGGTTGGTATGGCATAAATATGAGCAGAACAGCGTCATCATCATCGCCATCATATGGGCATGATCAACATCATCATCCGCGTCATGGAAGCGTGTAATGCATAAAATTAATTGAGACTTAGAATGTTAGGCATGACTTAGATTGGATTTTGTTCGAGTTTGAGTTTAAGTTCGAGTTGTTGTTTTTGTTTTTGTTGCTGGTTTGTTTTATATATTCCTCGCCATGGTCGATGGATGTTTTCTTACAAGCTTGGTTGTTTTGTTTGCTTATATTTTTGTTGCATCTACAGTGAGTGCCGGTGTTGAGAATTAATAGCGCTGAAGTATGAATCGTTTAATTCTGTTGCTGGTGTTGTTGTTGTATTCCTTTTGTCTTTTCATTTTTCTAGAGCGCAAAAGGGTTGTGATGCTGGAAGAGGGGATGGGCTCGAACTTTGATATTTCTGTTCTTTCGTGAATGCAAATTTTTTGATATTCGAATAGCTAATCATGTGAAGTTGTTCGAGAGGAGATTTAGAGACATGAAACATGACATCATCGTTAAATGTTGTTTTATAGTAAGTACCTGCCTAGGTAACAAGAGTGTGGGAGTCAAAAGGTAATGAGCTCTGGACATGTCTCTGTTATATCTGTGAAACATGTTGAATAACAATTCTTTTTCTAATTTTTGTTTAAACAAAAAACGTGTGTCAGTGCAAAAGTGCATAGATTATAATTTAAAAGCGTGACGACTTTCAACAAGGAAGCTTGTATCAAAGAAGAAGATTCTTTATGATGAAGACTCATGTATAAATGGATACTTCTTGGAAAAATTGTTTTAACATTTTTTTACATACTCAAATAGGGTTAGCAACGTTTTTCGTAATCGAAACAAAATTGCATGCCCTCTTAGAACCACTCCTTAATTTCAAAACAGTTAGATTTTAAATGTGATCCTATTTTAGGTTATATGTTCAAATATATTCCCTATAGGGTGTTACATTGATCTTTATTCTCATTAGAACTTAAGAACCGTTTTTTCACCAAACAAAAGAAATCTATAAAATTTGTTTGATTAATATTTTTAGCCAAAAGTTAATTACCATCCGTTAGAATTGTAAGTCAATAGATCAGAATACAATGGCCAAGGTCAATTTGAAAAAGAAATATCTGACTCTTAACAAAAGAAATGTCTTTAGTAATCTCTAAACAATAAAAATAACTATAAAAACCCATAAATTACCCAAAACATATAAACTTATAATCACTGCGTATATGCAAACTTGTTTAAAAATTTATTGGTATCAGTTGATTTAATGCCAAATCGCGGGCATAGTTTTGTTTTAAAAATTTATATCAATGCTTATAAATGGTAGATGTCAGAAATTTTGAATAAAATACCATAAGTGGAGGGAGAAGATATTTATGATTTTTTCTTTCGTCTCGATCATTGACCGATCGAACCATCGACATCGTCATATCACCATTGCTTTTGTTATTTTTATTTTTACAAAAATAGACATTTTTCAAATTTCATTTCTATATTATTTGCATATGTAGGGATTTCAATAATTAATTAAGTGGTATTTTAAGAGTTCAAAAGAAAAATAAGTTAAATTTAACAAAGCAATATAAATGAAAAATGAGTTTTGTATAATTGCGATATTTTTATTATTCGATATCTAAATTGTTGTTTAATTAGGCTAATCTTTAGGCTATGGTTATCAATTTATTATAAATAATAAAGTTTTTTATTATTAAAACAAAATCATATTTATCATAATTAAAAAATTTATTTGAATTTGAAAAGAGACAAATATTTTATTAAGAGTTAAATTAACTCGAATTCAAATGAACTTAGTGATCATACAAATTTTACAAAAGGTGTTTTCGGTGAATTCCCTAAAATTTGAACTATTACATTTGAAATGAAAAATGTTCTTCTTGGAAATGAACCTGTTTCACAAAAGCCTTAAGCTATCCTGCCAATCTGAGGCCGACAAAGTGGTTCTTTTTGGGATTTTTTTCAGAAATATCGCAAAATAAATCGAGATTACAAAAACTGTATCTTATAATACATATAAATTACTGCTTAGGTTAATTTTTCTTAAGAGATTTATTTTAAAATGGCGGTTGTTCAGCGTTATCTTGGCTTGTCTTTTTTATTGGTCTACATCCAAGGTGAAAAAATGTGCCTGCATATTCTTAATTATATAACGAATAAAAACTATGCAATAAAATTCAAAAATACTTCAAAAGTGTATTTACAAAGATATGTTCAAAATTGTCTGAGTTATGAGTTCAGTCAACTTTAAAGTAGTAGTAAGTAATTCATTTTATTTACTTACTTAATGTTTTCCAATCAGGCTCGTTAAGGATGTTTATAGTCTCTTGTAATGTAAAAGTATTTTTCCGGAAAAAGTAGCGTCTTTGAGTTTTAAATATTGGACATATACCAATAAAGTGTAGCCAATATTTCTTGCACAGCGTAAAGAATTAGTTAAAACTACCATTATAAGGACTTCCATTTAAGTTGAGAACTTCACATCTTGCTTTAAAGATAAGGGATATCTCTTCATTACTATTATTATTATTCCAAGCTTTATTCACTCATTGATACTTTAAAAATGTACAATAATTTTATAATACCATTTGATTGAATATATTTACATTACATTTAAACAAGTATGTGTACGTAAAATTAATTAAATTACAAGAAACAAATAATTCAATCAAGGTTTTAAACTAATTTAAATATATACATTATTTGAAAAGAGAGGTATAATTTTAGGTTATCTGAGCATAAGCCTCCCCCAGACTTCTCCATCTTCTTCTATCTAGTGCTTCTCTCCAATAAAGTGGGCATATTTTTCGGATGTCATCCTTCCAGCGTTTATGTTGTCCACCTACGCTTCTTTTGCATTCTAAGGGTATCCATTCGGTTACTAATTTTGTCCATCGATTATTAGGTGAACGTATTACATGTCCTGCCCATTCCCATTTGAGTTTCTTAAGCCTGTGTCTAACGTCTTCAAAATTAGTTTGACTTCTTATATTCTGATGGTTAATTTGCTGGGCAATATGAACGTTCAAAATAGCTCTCTCCATTGCTCTCTGACATGATTGGAGTTTCATTTCAGTATTTTTCGTGACTTGCCAAGTTTTGCACCCATAGGTGAGGACTGGAAGAACTCTTGAGTCAAACACATATTTCCTTGTTTTATTTGAAATATTCAATGTAAGAAGATGCTTAACGTTCCAGAACTGCCTCCAAGCGTTCGTCATTCGCTGCTCTATATCCTTTTTTTTCTTTTTCTTTGAATGAGATAATCTGACCAAGGTATGTGTAGTCTTCAACGTATTCTAATATATTGTTATTAACACTAACTGGATCAGAAGCACCATTTGTCATAATTTTAGTTTTCTGTTGATTTGTTGACAACCCAATATTTCCGCATTCCGAGCACAGTTCGTTCAGCATCGTTTGAAGTTCTTCACTGCTGTTTGCGATAGTTATAATGTCATCGGCAAATCGGAGGTTTGAGAGACATTTGCCATTTATCCTCAATCTTTTGTCTTCCCAGTCTAGCTTTCTAAACACTCCTTCTAAGGCTGCGGAAAAGAGTGCTGGTGAAATTGGATCTCCTTGCCTTACACCTCGCGATATTTTAAAATCTGGTCCGATGCATTCCGTTTTTATGTGGGATGTGCTCCTGTCATACATTTTCTTTAGGATTCTAACTATTTTTTCGTCTACACCTTGATTGAGAAGCGCCTTCCAAATAAATCTCTGCTCTACTGTGTCAAACGCTTTTGCAAAATCGATGAAGGCAAAGTATATTGTGATGTTATACTCTTTGCATTTTTCTATTATTTGATTAACGGTTTGTAGATGATCTATTGTCGAAAAACCTGATCTAAAACCGGCTTGTTTAAAAGGTTGATTTAAATTAAGAGTGGTTTTAATTCTCTCAAATAAACACTTCGCAAAAGCCTTGTATATCGATGATATTATGCTTATCGGGCGATAATTGTTGATATCATCCCTGTTCCCTTTTTTATGTATGAGAATTATTTCCGATTTCGTCCATCGGTCTGGGACTTCCTCGGTGACCAAAACCTGATTGAAAATAGTAGTCAACCAGTTAGCCAGTGAAAAGTTGCCGAACTTTAGGTATTCAGCTAATATCCCATCGTTTCCTTTGCTTTTTTCATTTTTTAAACTATTTATTGCTCGCTCTATTTCACTTTTAAGAAATGGTGGAAAATCTTCTTCCTGGTTTTGTCGCTCTAGAAATATATCATCAGTGTCTACTATGCGTGTTTTGTATAGATCAATGTAGAAGTTTGTAGGTATTTGGTTAATATTCTTCCTTTCGTGAATTCTTTTACCATTATCCGCCATTGCTGTTATCCACTCTTTATAATCTTGGATTGCATTCTTTGCCTTTTTTATTGATCTCGTTTCTTCGATTACTGTCTTTAAGAGGTTGTCATTGAATTTTTGGATGTCTTCTTGACAACGTTTCTTGATGTTCTTCCGTATATTTTTCAGATCCTGTTGTTCTTGGGCATTCAGATTGGTCTTTTTTCGAATACTATCACGAAGTGCTATCATATTTAGAGTTTCACTCGATAGTTTTTGCGGTTTTTGAGATACAGCAGTAAGAATATACCTGTCTGCAGATTCTTTTATAGTTTTTTTCCATTTTGTTAACCATGATATAATGTTATATCGTTGTTGAAGATCAGCATTTTAACTTTTGATGGTATCTGTACTTATCGATTTTGTTAATACTTTTCTTGTGGTTTTATGAAGTTGTCTAGTTTTATGGTTGATTAACAACTCCGCGCGTACTATCCGATGATCTGATTCGAATTGAAAGTTATTAAGTACGGACACATCTTTAAGGATTGATCTTTTATTGCAAAGAATAAAATCTATTTGGTTTTTGTACTTTTGGCCTGGTGAATTCCAGGTCCATTGATTTTGCGGTTTCTTTTTAAATAACGAGTTTCCAACTATAAGTTTTTGTTGCCAAATATATTGGATAAAACGACTACCTCCTTCATTTCGATTACCGTAGCCATATTCTCCCATAATGGTTTTTTCGCTATTTTTTCTGAAACCTAATTTAGCATTGAAATCACCGATTATCAGTAAAATCTCTGTTTTAAAGTGTGCTGTCTATTTCCAGTGTCTTGTAAAAGCGATTCATCTCGTCATCAGTTGCTATCTCAGTTGGTGCATAGACTTGTATGATGAATATGTTACAATCCTCTACTTTGACTTTCATTCCTATTATCCTATCGTTAAATCCTTTAATTTCTTGAATATTCTTTTTTAATTCTTGTTTATAAGGAAACCGACGCCATAAATACCTTGTTTAGTTCCGAAGTAAGCAAATATATTTCCGTTGTTGAGTTCTTGTATGCTTTCGCCTTCTCGCCTTACTTCTGCTAAACCGATTATATCCCAGTGTATCTTATTAAGCGCGTTTTCTAGTTCAACAAATTTTTCTTTTGATTGGAGAGTTAGTGTGTTTAGAGTTGCTACGTATAAGGGTTTCGTACCTGTATTGCTTTTATTAGTATAGTAGTTTTTGGTTGTATGTTTTTTGTTTAGTGAGATGCTTTCCGCAAATTTATAAAAGGGGGGGTGTTGGCCGAAATCCTCCACGGTGGGCGACCGGGTTGGAGGTTTATTCTTCAGTTTGTATATTATTAAATTGTCTTCATTATTAATAATTGGCTCGCTGGGGTTGACTTTTGGCATTTGTTGTGGTGGACTGTTCGTTAGTTGTTATTGATTTGTTGTTTTTTCGAAGTTATCTACAGCGAATTGGTTACCATTTTTAGCGTCGGCACTTTGACCCATAGTGACGGTTTTCTTGAGGACATATTTCATCAGGGGGGATGTTGACGACGATGGTGATGACGATGAGAAAATTTTATTTTTGTATGTGGTCTACTGTTCTTTTTGGACGAACTCCTCGCTATATCTGAATCTTTTTCAAAGTCATCATCAGAAAGCTTTCTTTTGTTTTGCTTAGGGTGCGTCTTTATATTGATAATTTCTTCTGCTGTTAATGTTTTACCATCGACAATCAGCCTGTTGTTTTTGACTTTTACTTCTGCGTTGCTATTCATGTTTCTTAAGGTATTCGCTTTTTCAAGTAAATTTTTCCGCTTTTCTAATACATCTTTCGGTAAGTCATCATAAAGAATTAAGTTTGTATTATTTTTTGTGTTATACGCTTTTAGTTTTATTTTATCATCCATGATCAGGCATTTTGTTCTATATGCCAAGAATCCAATTTCGATAGGTCGAGTTTTATTTTTGTTTTGAACTCCAAGACGATAGACAAAGTCAAGATTTTTCACTGAAACTTCAATTTTGAAGACTTCACTTAAAATTTGTAGCACTATTTGCTCGAGTTCAGTTGTTGATTTTTCAATTTCTTCAAAATTGAGAAGAATAACGTTCTTTCTTCGTTTCTCTTCATAACTCAGTGAATCCTTTAAATAATTTCTGGAACCAAGATTATAGCTGAACTGACTGTAAATTAATCTACTGAATGAGTCTTGAGCTTCTTCTATCAGTGAATGTCTCACTATGTCCGCATTTTTCTCTATGATGCATTGTTAAAATCATTATCCAATCTCACTCCGCACTCATTGCTAACAGATTGCCATCTTAAAAACCACCAGTTCTTATTTCTCATCTCATATACAAGAGATTTTTTCGAAAGTCTTGTGTTCTGATGATTGCTGCAGACTTTGATGTTGTTATCAGCTTGAGACTTCAAGGTGCTTGTCAGAAGTTTTGGAAGTCCTGTTTCTAAATGTATGGCATAACTAGGTAAGTTGAAAAGTTTCTTTATAAATATTAAAATGGTTGAGAAACATAGGGGTTGCATTTTTAAAAAATTCGTAATGAATTCCATCTTCACCAGGTTGTTTTTCGCTTTGTTTAACACAGCTTCAATTTCTTCGCTATAGAATCATTGGAGAGAAGAAGCTTAATGTGAGTGGCAAGGGTTTCGGTGGAAATACTAGCACCCATTTTATAGTTGGTTCCGTTTATTTTTTTTCGAAATTTTCCAGAAGTCCTTCGGGTTTTTAGTTAGGCCTAGTTCAGTTGCTTTTTATTATCAAAAGCAAACGGCTTGCACTGAACTTCAAAGAGTTGAATTCAGTCAATCCAGTTATTATTGGCAGTGCAAAGATCGATGACAGATCTACCTTGTCCTCCAGTGAACATGTAATGTCCATCGATATCACCTTATGTGCTACCATTAAGTATAAATATGTCGTACAATTGTAACAGTTGTAACATATCGCGTCCATTCTTGGTTATGTTATTTGTTGTTGTAACTTGAAAATTACCAATTCTCGCATTGAAATCTCCAATCAATATTACTCTTTTGCTGGCTAGTGTTTTCAAAATATCATACAATTTTTCAAAGTCATTGCTCCCATTGTTACAATTAATATAGTACGGGATTATGTATAGGTCATTTTGTTGCATACATCGAGGAACTGTAGTTCCTCCAAGTTCGTCAAAATCATAAACATGTAAAAGTGATGTACGTATTCCAAACAGGTTTCGCGCGGCTTTTAACTGCCGTTTTGATAGCTTTGACCTAAATAAGTTTAAATCCAGAAACATAGTTCTTAAATTTACTTATATTCTCATATAATATAATATAACATGTGTTTCGAATAAGAAAAATATTCAAAATTCCTAATATAATTAAAAAATTCTGAAAATAAGATTTTATTATTTAAACCTGATATATTATATGCTAAGATTTTAATAGTAGTAGTAGTAATAGTAGTATATAACAGCATTTATATTTCAAGATCTATTCGGTTTAGTACTATTTTGGTTTACAGACGACACCCTGGTAGATCTGATGTAACTGGTCTAGACCACTCATTTTGGAGTCTGTTATAAATAATATTTTCCTAAATAGCACTGACATTTCTGAAATTTAGATCTCCAGACATTTAAATAAATATGATTTAAAATCACAAAAAAAATATAAACCAGCATGGTGTTCATATATGCGTTTCGCCCCGATATAATTCGCAGTTGCTCTATGCAGCTCGGATTATATGGAATCTCGATTTATTCGAGAAAATATGCGTCAAGACAAGGTGTAATAGTCATCTTCTGATGATCTTCTGATGAGCCCAACCATTACATCGGGGCGAAACGAATATATGAACACATGCTGATTTATATTATTTTGTGATTTTAAATCATATTTATTAAAATATAAATAGTGTTCAGGAAAAAACAATTCGACTGGTAATGGTAACAGTCGAATGTTTCTTCCAGACATTTTCTTTAACTCAGATTCACTTTCTTGATTATGATATTTTAGTGTATTACTTTTATATAAATTAAATATTTTTTTCTCCTATTATCCTTCCCTGCAATTCTCGCACGACGCACACAGAAATGGTTGAGACTTGAGAGTTGTAAGTCACTAGGCGCTACCTAATTTATATTTTTTATTATCATTTTTTTTTATTATTTTTTATTGATACAATTTCTGCGGTTTTTTTTCTCTGACGGCTTGGCGATAGCCTAGAAAAATTCGGTGTTTAAGTTGAAAAATGTAGTATTGAGACAAATGTATTTGAAATGTTTAAAATCAATGTAACAAATCAAGAATTATTTTGCAATACCTATCTAATATATTACTATTTTTAATAATAATAAGTCTCTCCGTTTATCCTTCACCCATCCTGGTCTACGCCATGTCTTCAGCGAAAGCTTGGTCTTCTAACCTGACGCCTACCATAAAATGTAACAAAAAATGTACAAAAGATTTTCCGGACTTGGTCCTCTTCACTCATACGAGGTAGGAGTCTAGCCCATCGGAGTCAACTGAGTTTAATTTTTTTGACGATATCTGCTTCTAGGTACATTCGTCCTTCCCCACATAAGGAGCCAACGATTCTCCATTAGACTTTCCTTTCGAAGAGATTGAAATACATTTTACTAAATCAAATTGTGAGCACTGTCAGAACCAAACCTCTGTACAGCAACAGCTTAGAAGTTATGGTATGGTTTCTGGATTTAAAAAGCTTTGACTTTGAGCAGTTACATATGTATTTCTTACCCTATGTTGTTATCTGCTGCTACTATTGACTCAAGGTATCTTTGAAGGATTGCCCTACTTCAAATTCATGCGCCAATACCTTGATTATTTGATCAAGTGTTCTTTTCTTTTTCCTTCCTCAATGTGAAGCCCAAAATTTTGTGCCGTTTTGCTCGATCTGGTTGAAGGAAGCATGTACAGCTTTTTCAGTTCTCCCGATGCTGTCGATGTCGTCTACATAAGCTAGTATCTGGCTGGACGTGGTGACGATGGTCCCTCTTGTTGACGTGCCAGAGTCACCGTTTGCTTTCTCCAACGTCAGGTTGAAGAGGAGGAATCCATTGTAGAAGTTGATTATGGTCTGCATAGCAATCCGGCTATTTTAACTTCCCTTGTCAACCAACATAGTCGTGTGAATTTATATTTGTTGCGGAATTCTTGTATAGCTTTGCATAGTTCCACCCTGGCTATGCTATTAAAGGCGACCTTAAAGCCTATAAACAGGCGATAAGTTGGAATTGACATTTTTTTAACGTCTGCCTTAGGGTCAAAATCTGATCGGTTGTTGATTTGCCCGTAATGAAGACATACTGATATTGTCCGATAATAATTTTAGCGTATATGTTTTTCCGTTTTTGTTCATGATACCTCTATAGTAGTTGCGAGTTTCATGTTAATACGATAAATGATACCATTTCGCCAGCCTTCGGGTATTTATTCATGCTTAAATAAGTGCAATGTGCAAGCTGCCCAACCATGTTTCAATAGCTCGTCTGAATTGCCATCGGTTCCCGTGGTTTTGTTTTGTTTTAGCCTTTTAACAGCCTTCTCGACCTCTTTTATGTGGAGCATTCACTTTTTCAGTGACCTGACCGTTTATCAAATTATTAAAATAAACTTCTAATCGCTCCACCATGCCTGCATTGTCGGAAATCAGATGTCTCCGTCCTTTCAGTATGTGCAGTTTGGGGTAGAATACTTTTAAAAAGATTTAATATTTGAAGAATGGTTGAGGTATGTTCCTGAGATCATTAACTTTTTGAAAAATTCTGTTCCTTAACTCCAAAATGCAAATCTACACTCATATTATAAAGACGAAAGATTTGTATTTTTCTATGTAACGAATAAACTCGAAAAGTACTGGACCGATTTTAATAATTCTTTTTTCATTAGAAAGCTACATTATCTGTACCTATTTATGTCTACCCGTGCGAAGCCGGGACGGGCCGCTAGTTTTTAATATAAATATCAACTTTTATGTATTAGGGATACATTGAAAACATTGTGTCAATTCTAGTCAATTTATGTATTTAAATTCAAAATAACCTACTTTCATAAGAAGATAAATGAAGAAAACTTACTTTAACCTCAAACAATATATTAACTCTGCTTGTTCTTACTTTTTTTTTTCAAATAGAAAATAAGTCCATTGATTACTACAATTTATTATCTTCTATTAAAAATTGCCTTAAAAGCATATTTGTGATAGAAACAATTTCATTAAGACTAATTTTTTAATAATGATGTTTTTAATGAAGAAAAATCATTTTTCAGGAAAATTATTTATTTTGGTAGCACACCCTATCTAAAAAAATTTAAAGGTAGTTTTTCATAAAGCTAGCTTAGGACTTGTGAAAATTAGCATGACCATTAGATGTGGGCTTATCTCAAATTTCTCATCTACCCACTGCCATCTTATAGAAAAGAATTGTTGTTATCATTAGTCAAAAACAGACAACGGATACTCGTTCAAGTTTTTCGCTCATTGTATCATACAAAGACTTCAGTACATGAAAACCTCTCGTACATAATTTAATGTGCCACGCTGTCGTCGGTCGTAAGGAAATATATAGAACAAACCTTGCTGATGGCTACAACAGAAGTATCTACATAATAGTGCGCCTATATTTCTGCCTACATGTGCACAAATTGATTTGTATCTTTAAATTATCTTGAACTGGATTCTTTTTGTCATCCCCCCTCGGGATGTATTCCCCCCCCAAAACACCCCTCTCGACGTATTACGACGACGACGAACTGTTTTAACTATCGCCAATTTAATTGAATATAAGTACGATTGCAATGTTTTCATCATGTCCTCTATAATATATAAAAATATACTATGTATTGATACCTACTGGTGTTTTGTATATGTTGTTGTTGTTTTGGTTGTTCATTTTATTTGTAACTCGTCGTCTGCCATTAACTTGTAACCGCACACAATAGTTCCAAGTTCCAAGTTCCAACGAGGCCAGAGACAAGTTTTTGCTTCCTTCGGACACACGATTAAAAGCCAACAATGCCATCGGGACCATAAAATGGTGTTTGTTATGTCATCCACGAGGATAAAACAGAAGATAATGTAGGATAGTAGCTGGAAAATATAAACAGGGTTACCAGATATTAATTCTCTTTTTCTTTAAAGCACCAACTTAAAAGTGGTAAGGTATATGATTTGTCTTCAATTGCTTTTTTAAAATTGTTTTCCATGTTTTTTATTTGATAACCTCCTAAAATATACGTCAAACTATTGCCGTTCCTAAAATTTTGACTTTTTCAATCGATTTTTTCTATGTTTTTTTTCTCTTGGTTAATTCAACATAAATTAATAGAAGAACGTCCCGATACTTAATATTTGGGTGTTTAATTTCTTATTCATATGTATGTAAAAAATTATTCGTTCGATGTTTTCTATGTTTTCTTAATTTTCAAATAAATTAACAAGAAACTTCGAAGAAAAAGGAAAAATATGTTTCAATTTGAATGGTTTATTGCTTAGTAACGTTATACTTTAATATTTAGTTCTTATAATTACCTTTGTATTCTCTCAATATTTTCTATGTTTTATTATCTAGTTTGACTAAGTAAGCAAACAAAAATCTTCAAAATTATTCAAAATATTGGATAAAAAAGAAAAATCAGTGATCCGTAATTAGTTATAAATTATTTAAGTCAGTTACATATATATTTTGCTGACAACGTTTTCTATGTTTTTGTATCGTACGACGTAACACGTGAAATAACTTCAAAAATAATGGGCTTAAAATCAATAACTTACCTTTTCATTAAATCAGCTAATTAATTTATTTATATAACTCTAATTTGTGCATTCTATGTTTTCTATGTTTTTGAAAAATCACTTCTAAAATAATAAAATAATAGCTACAAACTCAATAATTTGCCATTAATTCAATGTGTTAGTTTATTTTTATTAATTGTAATTCTAAATTTTTGGACGAAATTTTGTAATACTATGTTTTCTATGTTTTCTTAACTTTAAAATAAAGTAACAAGAAACTTCCAAGAAAATGGAAAAATATTTCAAATGATGTTTCAATTTGAATGGCTTATTGCTTAGTAATGTTATATTTCAATATTTAGTTCTTACAATTACCAATGTATTCTCTCAATGTTTTCTATGTTTTATTATTTAGTTTGTCTTAGTAAGCAAAAAAAAATTCAAAAACATTCAATATATTGGATAACAAAAGCAAACTCAGTGAGTGGTAATTAATTACAAATTATTTGGGCCAGTCATAAATTTTGCTGGCAACGTTTTCTATGTTTTTGTATAATACGATAAAATATCTTAAAAATAATGGGCTTAAAATCAATAACTTGCTTTTTAATTAAATCAGCTAATTAATTTATTTATATAACTCTAATTTGTGCATTCTATGTTTTCTATGTTTTTGTATGATCGCATCTGAAATAATTGTTACAAACTCAATAATTTGCCATTAATTTAATGTATCAGTTTATTTCCATTAATTTTAACTCTAAATTTTAAAATAAAATTTTGTTGTGCTATGTTTTCTATGTTTTTTTTAATGCTTTTATTGATATAAACAGCAAAATATCAGCCTTTTTTCTTTATTTTTAATTAAAAACAATAGTCACATACAAAAACTTCATAATTTAAGCCTGGCAATGTTAGTTTTACAACATCCGAATGATCTTAAACAAAACTTCCCTGATCTCTGAAGATCGCAGATCAGAACTTCTGTGGGCAGAATAAAACTAGTCTCCAGTCTTCACTTTATATGCGAACGAGGAGTTCTGTTGTTGTTTTCTTAATTGTAGCAAAATACCTTTCGATGATTATTTTATTGACTAAATGGTAACATTTTGCTGAAGATTCTGATGCTGATGGCTGGTTAAGCCATTGTTGCCGCCGCAACATACAAGAAAACGTACTCTCGCATAACCAAACCAAATTAAGACGAGCCATCCATGTCCAGTCCATGTCTTTCTGTTTCTGTATCAAAAGTAGCTTTGTTTCGAAGAAGAGAAGAAGCAGTTGTGGAATTAAAACGTAATCACTGTCAATGGAGCGATGCGATGTCAAGTCGTTGCAATGAGATGAGAGGGCCAAACCAGAAGGTTGGTGCTTTGATCGGAACACATGTTTTGGTTTGAGGAGCACAGTTCTCCCTGATTAGGCCGATCGACCAAGATGCTCTGTTCCTATACTTTTATTCTACATCTGAATTCTGAATGTGGGCTGGGAAGTTGTTGTATAGCTCTTCATATACATATATACTGATTATATGGATTTACCGTAGGTTGACAGGGTAAACTCACAAGGGAAACAATTCATCGAGACGCTACGCGCCGCGATTTAACAACGACACGGACGCAATCAAAGAAATGGAAAATGCCAGTGATGCATCACTGATTTCCTTTTATTTAGAATTGGATAAGTCTAGGTTCCGAGGAAGGGTCATTGGACTATACCACCAATGAGGACTATGGCAAGGACTGATGGCTTGGCAGTTGGTACAACTCCGAGACGAGTAAATACTGATCATTAAATATTCCCGATTAAGAAGTCGTGACGGTTTGTTCTATATGGATGGTGTCATTTTATATAAAAGATGCACAGCCAGTGAAATGATTGATTTATTGGCTGCCATATCTAAGGCGACACTAGTTATTAATTTATTCCAAAACCAAAACCAAGCCACGCTACGCCATCCACCGACCGTTGTAAGGTGTAAGGAAAGTGGTTGTTGTCCTTTTTGCCGCATTTGTCATATATCAACAACCAACAACCAGACACTAATGGTTAGATAGTTTATGGTAAATAATTGATTGATGACAAACGAATCAAGTTTGCAAGTCATCACCGCAATAAGACATAGAGCTGGATGGAGCTTGAGATGGAGATGGTAATGGTGATGGCAAAGAGTGCTTGGATGAGAGCATTTGACAAAGTGCTGATTAAACCTATTATAAAAAATAACCGTTCCTAATAGGTATTCCGGAGTGTGTTATAATTTTCTTTGATTTTTATTACACACTTTTCCAACGGGGGGTTAGGCTTTTCTTTTAATTAAATGTCAAGTATTTCAATTTCTAGTTTAAAAAGAAGACAAAAATTAATAAGAAAATGAACAAGTTTTCAGAGATCAGTCTATGATAATATTGAAATTAAGAGTCAAACCAGAGTTTTTAAAACGGATTAGTTAAGGAGAAATGCTTAAGCTTACCGTTAGTTTGTATTTTCCTTGCAGATAAAATAGCTTTCCTGCCTAATGAGTTTTACAAGGATTCGTTTCGATTGAAATGTTGAACGAATATCCGTTTATTTTTTGAAGTAAACTTGAAATTCGAAGTAAGGTTTCAATCAAGTCTAAAGTATGTATATTAGTACTCAAGTAAAACTTAATCACAATTTTTAAAGTATCAGAAAAAATAAATATAGGACTTATACAGTTCAAGAATTTGTATATGTTTCGAAACTAAAGCTTTATATAAGAGAGTTTTTATTTTATTATAAAGTCTGGACTTTTTAATACTTTTTGAGATAATATTAACCAACTTTTTCGTAAATTTCCGACGGTATCTCGGTGATAACTTGAGTAAAGTTGGGTTCTTAATGAGTCTAGAGTTTAAAGATTTTTCGCGTAACCATTACAGTATTTTGCTTTAAATTAAATAAGTTGGTGCAAGAGTCCGTTGAGAACTAGGACCTAGTGGCTTACAACTCTAAAGCATTCCTGTGTACGAGAACTGTTGTCAAGAATGGAGGGACCTACAGTTTTAAGGAGAATCTTCGGCTTATTTAAGAAAGCTCTTTTCAAGACAAGAATAACTCTTGAATGATTTGTTAATTCTTTCAAAGAAGCAGTACCTGTTGAAAAAAAAACTTTATTTGGCACAGGCAGGTATTGAACCAAAGACCTCTGACATGACAGCACAATGCACGCATCAAGCCACGGGTACTACAGTCTATAGCTTATTTCGTATGATTTTGGTGAAGCCAAAACTTGAAATAACGCAACCAGAAAATTTCTCAGACAGTAAAGTTGTGATAAGTCTTATTGTGCTGCTTGTTGCCCCAAAAAAAGAATTCTATGACAAGTTCAATTGGTGTGAACTTTGATCGATTAATTCGCATCAAAATGTTTTAAATGTTAATCGATAACTTCAGATCATCAGCAATATTTTTAATATTATGCTTCTGCAGTCTGTATATGCCCTTTGACTTCAGTACCGCTTCCGTTCGATCGATTATGACACCCAAAATCATTGAGTAATAAACGAAAAGTGTCAATGTATGTATCAATGGCGGATCCAGGGGGGCCCTTGGTACTTTTTTGATTTTGATTTGATTTGATTTGATTCTTTATTTAGCTTTAGCTATTATTTACAATATTTTGTTAAAAAACTAATATAAAGAAAAAACTTAAATACTAATTAACAATAATTAGATTTTACATATGAGATTAACATTTTTTTAAATATTATTACATTGTTTTCTACTTTTAATTCATTTGGCAGATTATTAAATAGTTTAAAACCTTTATGAAACAATATATTCTGAGATCTGCTAGTTGATAGAAATGGTAGTCTAAAATCACCTCTGTTTCTTAACTGATATGGTTGCACATCGGATACATAAACTATCTTATTAAATAAATAATTTGGCAGCATATTATGTTTTATTTTAAATATAAATATAAGTACATTCATGATTGTTCTCTGATTTATTGTAAGCCATTGTAAAGTATTTAGCATTGATTGTATTGGTGTTAACCTATTGCACATTAAAATACACCTCATTCCGCGATTTTGTAACTTTTGTAAACGCTCAGTCATTTGATTATTACCTAAAAACAGTATTGTTGAACAATATTCAAAATGTGGCTTAATCATAACATTATAAATTTTTATTGCACAACTTGGCGATAATCTATTTCGAATTCTTTGGAAAAAGCCTATCTTCTTTGCAATTTTGTTACAAATGTTATTTATATGCTTCTGGAAACTTAGTTCTCTATCTAAAATTACTCCTAAGTATTTGATTTCATTTACTTTTTCTATATTATTTTCATTGATAATTATATTTTCAGTTGAATCACCATTAATTATAATAGCTTTTGATTTATTAACATTAAGTTTTAATTTATTCATTTTGAAGTACACTTCTAGGTTTTTTAGATCAGCATTAAGTTGATTGATGCATTCGCCCGCTGTGTTTCCCGAAACGTATATAAGCGTGTCACCTGCAAACATTCTAGCCTTTGAATGTTTTAGAACTTTCTCCAGATCATTGATATAAATGATGAAAAGAAGTGTTCCCAGAACTGCTCCTTGAGGCACTCCCAGTCTCACTTCTATACTTCCAGAAATTTCGTTCGCTACTTTTGTATATTGAGTTCTTTTTGATAGGTAACCCTTAAACCATTCGAGTTCTACTCCTTCAATACCATATCTTCTCAGTTTCTGAACTAGTATTTCTCGATCGATGGTCTCGAATGCTCTTTGAAGGCCCAAAAAAACCGCAACTACAACCTTTTTTTCATATACATCGGTTTTCCACTGTGTCACAACCAGATTTAAAAGCGACTCGCAGCTGTGTTGTTGTCGAAATCCTGACTGATAGTCACTCAAGTAGTTGTTCGATTCCAAAAAGCTTTGTAGTTGTTTATGAACAATTTTTTCCAACACTTTACTTTCTGTCATAAGCATGTTTACCGGGCGAAATTCTGCTGGATTTACCGTATTCTTCACTTTTGCTATCGGCACAACAGTAGACTTCTTCCAGTGCTCGGGAAATATTCCGCTACTTAGTGAGTTGTTTAAGACATTCAAAACTATCGTATTGCGTTATTGGATATGACTCCCATTATATTTTTAATTATGTATTTTTATATATTAAAACAAAATTTGTATTTTGCTTCCTTAAACTTTGTTTGCTAAAGGTTCTACCTACTTAACTGAGGACTGGACCAAGAACATAATCTGAATCGAAAATTCAGCCCTTTTCCAATAATGACGCACAAATTTATCAACTTTTGACCAATGGATGATCCAGTGGGGGAAGGGGGTAGATATGTGCCATAAAGCTTATACAGTATAAGTTGTATAAATAAAGATTTTATCTAAAAATTTGTTAGTGATTTAACGACATTTTCCAAAACGTGGTTTGCTGTCAAAAACAACTAAATTTTTTGTTTCACGCAATTTAGAATTTGGGAAAACTTAAGTAATGCTTTAAATTATTTTAATAAAATTTGTTTCTAAAAAAAGAGCACATATTTGGTTTCTTAAAAAGAAACCTTGACTAAGAGATCGTCAAATTGATATTAAGTTGCATTTAAATTCCTGAAACTTGCCATCAATTACGTCTAAAAAATTTTGAACTCGAGCTTTTAATCAAACATGACATTACGATCGTAGAAAAGTCGATAGATGGATGTCCTCCGATACCGTCCGTTTGTCTGTCCTCTCAATCTCAAAGCCTTGTGCGATTGAGTTCAAACTGCGAAATTAAGGTTTTAAGCCAATTAACGTAAGGCGCTTTTTTTTAATACAAAAAATAACAGCAATCCCCATACAAAATTTTTGTTTAAAAATTGAAAATTCGATTTTTTTCATAAGAAACCAATAACAAGAAAAACATATTTCGGTATTTATCCAAAACAGTACCCTTCATAGAACCGTTATTTTTTTTTAAGTTTTCTCAAGAATGTCATTATTTTTTTTAAATTTTTAAAAATATATTGATTTTTGTTAACAAAACTCGATATCTAAGAAAAAGGTCATCCATGTAAAATGTATATTTATAAGCACTAAACAACTGTATACCAAAAATATTTTTAAGACATTATTTTTTGAAAAAGCTACGTTTCAAAACAATGTCTTACATTTCTGAGTGAAATGCACCAAAAACCCTCTAAACCGTCTAAACTATTGTGTTTTAGCTCTTAAATATGACATATCAGGAAAACTGTTGGAATATTATGGAATGCTTTCATAAGTAGGGAGTCGTCCAAACAAAAAAGTTAGATCATACCTTGCTGGAAAACAGTGTTCTAAAATAATTTTATAACTAAAGTTGTCACTTTAGCCCTTGAAATGTGTAAATTTAAGATGCACATTAAGTTATTTAAATTTTGTCCGCCTCCTTTACAGAACATTAAAGAACATTTTTAAGCGGTGAGTTATAAAAACTCGTCTATATGTTAAATGTGTGACCCCCCCCACCCTTATTAAAAGTCGGGATCCGCCCTTGGTATGGATCAACACTTTTGCAGTAAGTTATCATAAGTTATTATCATAAATAACAAAATGACAACCTTAAAATTTTGACACTTCAAATGATTGATACATGACATTTGACATGTATTTGTGCAAAAAATAAGGTCCTCCATCATAATGAAAGATGTTTAGATAGTGGTGCCACATTCCATATGTGTTGTGAAGCGAATTATTTTCAAGACTTGCGCAAAGAAGAAGCTGAAATGGTTCAGTTAGCTTACGTTAGTTTTGTTGTATCCAGTGTCAAAGCTTCTGCAAAGTAAAGAATAGGTTCAGAAAATATTTAACTAAGAAACCGTCTTATTCGTTCCTAAACTTACGAACTTATACACTTATGCGTGTTCAATCCAAAAGGGTGCTCATTAAATTTCAACATTTATTAATGACAAGTCTCGATAAACAAAAGTGTGTTTTTTAAAATTGGAATGAAGTCATTAAAACTTTTTAAAACTTTAAGTTTTGAAGTCAAGTTAGAGACAGGTTGCAAAATAAAAGTATTGCGAAGCTATAATGGAAGACAGTATCTCAAAAAATCGTTTCATGATCTTATGATTAGCAATGGTATCAGCACACAGCAGCAAAACAATGTCGTGAAAATAGCTAACCAAATCTAAGTTGAAATGGCTAGGTGCATACTTTACGAATCCAGCCTCCCATAATTTTTGCGTTTATTCGTAATAGAATGAACATTTTTTGAAATTGAGTGTTAGTCGAGATTGTTTGACCCTACCACACGAAAAATTGAAAAGGCTCATTGAAAATACAGATATAGCGTACAAACACCTCCAATATTTTAAATGAAGAATACACTATAGCTAAAATTCGAACTAAGTTCATTAAACAATGAAAAAGTCTGTTTTAAAATTTTGAACTCATCTCCAACTTAAAAAAGCTAATGGATTCAACTTCTCGAATATATCTCGAAAGAAAATATCTAAAACTTAAACTAAAATAAATTGTCTTATTGCAAAAAAACCATTTGAAAATTTTTAGAGGACACTAATGAGAAGTTATTTTATCAGTGTGGGTCTCATCTACGCCTCATTTTGTATTATCAAAATGAAACCTCTTATTGGAAAATCCCTCATGTTATTTCTTTTCTTCAGATACAGCTATTTTCTTTTATTATTATTATAAAATCATCATTATAAAATCCGTGTGGTTATGTTTTAAGAAAACATGAAAATAAGAAATATCAAAATCAGGTTCATATATGTACAAAAGTCTTTCTATATATTTCTTTTCCTAAATCTTTTTTGTGATATTTCATAAAATTGACAATTTTTCACCTTTTCTAAAACTAGGTTATACCTATCAGAACCATCTCAAAAAGAAACTATAATCTATATCTTAAAAAATGATGTTGCCTTAAATTAACATATGAATTATGATGATAGGACATCTTCTTCTTCTTCTTCTTGGTTGTCTTCTACTGCTTGTTCTATAACTTGTTGGTTTATCTTTGTTCTGGGGCAAACAACTTGATTAACTCTAAGAAAGATACAATCGCACGCTGGCTGGCTGCCACTTGTGTCAGTTATTAATTTATTTCTCTCTTTTGATTAATGTTAAACTATCTTATTATTAATATTTTTATTTTTTTTTTTAATTTAAAGATATCAAACTTTTTGTATAAATTAATGTTTCACACCAAAATACATACCTAAGCCCCATCTCCATAAAACAAAAAATGTTACGGTGTGGTGGTGGCTTTCTTTTTCATAAAAAAAATATAGTCGTAAATAGTTAAGGCTTTGAGAAAGATATAATAAATCCCTTCCAATGATATTTTGATATTTTAATCCAAAAATTGATGGTGGGGACCATCAACACACAATAAACAACTCAATTAGTTAAATCGCTTATATATTTAAAAAAATCGGTGTGTGTTTATAGCATCAAAATGGGAAGAAAATTTACATCTTATAAACTTAAGACTATTAGATGGAATTAATGAATTCCATTATTTCAACAAAAAAAAGTAGGCGGGTATGGTGTTTTAATTTAGGACCATATACAAATATAGCTGAGCTTAGGTTTTATATAAGCTTTTGAAAGGAATGCTGATAGGGGAAAGGCCGGCCACCATTTGGGGCGGAGCAACTTAAAACTAATATCTGTCACTATGGGCCCCATTAGAATATATTTATTATTTGTTTACAATAACAAATTTCCAATGTTTGCGGTTGCTTGTCTAATAATTTTAATTATTAATATAATTTTGGTTAATTCTTTTGAATTTTTGGAAATTTATATGACTGTCAAAATTAGCGGTATGTTTAATTTTTTTCTTAAATATTTTACGCACTAATTTAAAATTTTAAGGTGAAGCGTGAGTTTGTTTGTAATGCGTAGAAGTTTTGCAAACAAAAATGTATTGATGATATGCTTAACCTAAGTCCAACTTGAGAGGTTTCATCTCAATAAATTAGTGTTCTACCAGAAGTCAACTTCATTATTATGTTATATTTAGGGTTTTCCAATAAGAGGTTTCATTTTTAAAAGCCTACTTTTAGTTGGTTCCATTTCAAGATGTCATCTTATAGAATTTGACAACAAAATGACTGATATTACTTAAAATTGAACCAGAAACGCTGCAACAGCCGTAGAAATGTTTGAAATTCAATACAAAAATGGATAAAAGTTTTCTGGCCGTGTAATATCTCGAACACAAGTGAAGAGGTTGGTGAAGGCGTGTACTATGAACGACTGAAATAAAGTCTCTCATTCCACCTTCCCAATCGTTATAGATAGCCTGTTCCAGGCGAAACTTTTTGCGATAAAAGAAGTCTTGGCTTAAAGAAATCGTGATATCAACATCTGATATCCGTATTTTCTCAGATAGTCACTCTGCTGTCAAGTCTCTGAACTCTGTCTCTACAAACTCTATAACAGTCCATAACTGCCAATCCTCTCTAATGGAGATGGCAGCTGAATTCGTCCGAAATGGTGCAGTACAACCCATTTTACCAAGTATTGTGTCCCACATCAGGTCCTGAGAAAAGTATTCTTCCTTAGCTTGTATGGCTTTTTCACACACTTTTCGCCAATCTTCAGGCGTTATTTTTGAAAATGTTTCCTCTGCTTATTTTTGAACATCTAATATCTTGAATGTTGTGTTTACTCTTGCCTTGACAGTTGCCCAAATATTTTCAATGGGATTTAGATCTGGATGATACGTAGAACCTCATGTCCCATGCCGTGAATTATATAGTCAATCTTATGCTTTGGGTTGTGTGTATAGCTCAAAGTCGTTTTATTACCTCATACAGTTCAAGTTTCAACATCTGAATGGTATGCGGAATATTGTTTTCGGTTAGCCTTTGAATCATCTCGGATTTCTTGCTAGCGGAAGTAATTTGTTTTTCTTCTATTTTTTTGTGGTATGAGGGGTTGTCCATTACAATAATTGAAGGTTCCTCTGAGTTGTTCAAAACTTGTTCTTAGATCCATTTGCAGAAATTTTCGAAGTTTAAGCCATCATCGTGATAGTCTCCCTTTTTTATTCCAGATTTGAATAAAAGTAAACAGTTTTCACGAAACCTTTTTTACCACCTGCATGCGCCATTATTAGCCTCTGTCCCTTTGAAATTGGCGTCTTCAACCCACTGCTACTGTCATAAGTTCAAGCACGTGGTCTTGTATGTGAGTTATGAATATAGCTTTCGTCCAAATAAATGATATTATATCTTTTTGTTCTAAATTCCCGGATTTTTCTCAGATACTTCTTTAGCATGAGTTTAATATCATTTCTTTCACAGAGAAGTTTCCGGTTGTTTTGGTTTTTGTTTGCAACTAAAACCGTTTCTTCTTAGAATCCTTTTGAGAGAAGTAATACTTACATAAGTAGTTAAGCTCCAGATCTTCCTCGTTGGACTCGTTGTCTCAACATCTTTAAGGATATCATCATTTTTCCTCCTGGTGGAAGTTGTGCATTATACCGAATAGCTGCGATGTCAAATTCGTCTATTTCAGTTTTCCTCTTCGTATGCTGTACTTTTTTATTTGGTGACTGCACAACTCCTGTCTCTTCGTATTCCTTAATAATCCTACTGTTTGAACATTCAGAAATTCCAGTAGTTTCCACGGTTTGCGTGGTTGCGTAGCTCACAGGATTTTCAAGAAACGAATGCTTTGCTTCTTCCAGTTTGTCATTATACATCTTAACAACTATCTTACGCGCCTGGCTTCCAAAAGGTTTTCTTTTTCTGAATGGATCCATTCAAATTTCTCTTGGTTGTTTTTTTTTTTAAATTGAATTGAAAACCAAAGCTAATAGAAAAAAACAATAATCCCTTTTTTTGCAAATTAATACTGTGGTGTAGCTCATAGGCATTTTTTATGTCTAACCCAATTATTGCATTTTGCAATAGACTTTTTTTTTATTATAATTGCATTGAAATTTGTCCCAATAAAAAACAAAAATTATTAATTTTATTTTTTCGAAGTAAGGTTTACACCTAAATTTTTTTTCTTTTTCTCTCACCAGAGATGGAAAAGTTTTTCAGGCATCAAGCTTTGAAAGAAAAATAAACCATGATCATATCTTATTCAAAGAAAGTCCATCGCTGGAAATTCATTTCTATTTTACTGTGAGCGAAGCTATACACAAAACTCACCCTCCTTATGGCTGAAACACAAACACGCTTCAGCTTCGGCTTCGCCTGACGTTACCGAGTTCAGCTTCAGTCATAGGAATTCAATGCATGCTTTCACAATGAAGCTTTGACCTCACGTTTTTTTTGACAATCGTAAGGAAAAGAACGAAATGTTACGTAATCAAACGGAAGCTCTTGTTTAAATTTGCTGAATATTTGCTTTGTCTGACACCTCCACAGCTGTAAAAAAAATCAACAGACAAAATACATTTGCTTTTGGAGGGATTCCCATTGGTTATTATAGAAATGTCATTCAAAGTAACCTCGAAGCAGGTCCTTCGTAACGTAACGCAGACGAAGCCGAAGCTGAAGCGTGTTTGTGTTTCAGTTCAGCCATTAGTGCTTTAGTGCTTTTTCGCAGCAGCTGCATTGGCAACAACTTCAGCATGTTCACCTTTTTTTTCTTCTTTTTTTCAGAGATTTTTCTGTCTCTTTTAGAATTAAAGAGTAAATCAGAGAAATCAAAAGAGACCAGTAGAATGAAAAGTTTCTTAACCCTTTTGGAAAATATTCAAAGGAAATCTATTAAAACAATAAGTGACAGTAAAATAAGTAACTCGAACATTTTCATTAAATTTCTTTATTCATCCTTTTTTACCGTTTTTTTAATGGACAATGCTCTTGTAAAATAACTACTTTCATTCCTCAAGTTGAATAATTTAACCGTAATACTCGCCCTTCTAGGAATGCTCATAAATTTTTCATTGAGCACATGTTCGGCACTGCCGTGAAGAACAGATATTCGTTATTAAACCGTACTACGCGTATATATAGAATGCCTTACCTGTCATTGCAATGTTCAAGAAACCAATGTACACCGAAACCTCCCTTTAAACCCCTCTCCTTTTTTTCTAATGCTCACAATGTGTCTTTGGCATGTTGAAGATATGCAAAAAGCTTTGAGTGGTGCGCCAATTTTTAAGAAAAATTATCTGAAAGAGGTGATCACAATTAGCCACTGAGGGTTTGTGATCTAACACGCTAAGATTTGATTCATGTCATGTGAAAGATAAGATATATTTTTTTTTTTATATTATGCGCGCACTCAAGAGGATATGAATTGAATACCCTTATAATGATTAAACACAGTGCGAGCAATTAGGAAGGGAGGATATGATTAGAAAGGAGATACCGATGCACGTTGGTTTTGAATGTCTGCACATTGTAATGAGTGGGAAATATTGAGTCTTGTAAAGCATTCCACATTCGTGTAGTGCGATTAAAGAAAAAATCTCTGTACTTTACAATACGTCCGAAATTGGGCTCAAGGGCAAACTGATGAGCATTCCTAGAGGAATGGGTATTACGGTTGAATTCTTTGAGGGCAGGAATGCAACTAGCTATTTCATTAGAGCATTGTTTTATGAAAGTAGCGATAAAATAATGACAGGCATGAAAACTTACGACGGTGCTCGAGATATACAAAAGTTTCAGCTAGGCAACGGTCACCTATCAGTTTTAGGGCTCTCTTTCTGTCCAAGAGACTCAAGTGAATAATAGGACCACCTGCCCATATATTGGAATTGTACTCGAGTTTCGGACGAATATAGGCTTTATAGATTATAGCTAGATCAGAAGGGGTAAAAAACTTCTTGCATCTTCAGAGAACACCTAAACACTTAGCAGCAATTTTGGCGATGTCAAATATGTGATCACTCCTCTATTAATTTAACAAATTGAAGAAAGAATTCATGGAGTTATCTAGGACATACAACCATAAATGTGTAAATTTGTCATGTGGGAAAATTTCGTAAAAAGGATGTGGTGCTGCAACCGTTGTCATTTGGCAGCCATTTTTCTAGTATTGTATAGCTTATTTTCTTCTTTTGAATGAAATAAGCATGAATTGACCTCTATTAGAAAAGACTCGTTTTATATGCGTATATCAAAATGAAACTTATTATCGGAAAACCTTCTATTTGGCTTATATCGTGATTTCTTTCGCGCAGGTGTACAGCGTGAGAATCAAGTGACGTACTACTCAATATTTTTATACTACATAATTATATCGATTTATTAAAAGTTTATTAAGAATCAATAAAACTCGAACTTCACGAATAATTACTATCTGAGTCACTATATAATCCCTTCTTGTTCTACCTCTACTATTATAGGTCAATGAATATTGTAATGAGGTATGTATATCGTGTTGTTTAAATAAAAACATTCTAAATAAAATACAAAAAATTATTTATAAATCAAATTAAACAAATAGCAATAATATTGTTATAGTCGACAAACAAATTGATGTCCATTCACCAATCACACAACAATAACACCAATGAAAGTTGTTTTCAACTTCCGTGAGAACGAATGGACAACTTGAACCTCAGTACGAAGTTACATAGTAGTTCTCATGATATAAAAAAAATGTGCAATTTTATTTTTCTTCTACATATTTTTGTTTGTCTTATGCATAGATAGGTAATAATAAAATTATAATAATAATTATTCTTCCTCTTTGATTTTGATTACTTGAGTTTGCTTTATTCTTGGGATGAAAATAAAAATAATCATAAACTGAGAGTTATATATCATATTTATCAAGTGTTACCATAACGTTGTTTTTGTCAGGTCTAAACTTCTTGTTAATATAATTTATTGTTTATTGTTTATACATAATATTGTTAAGACGTAGATACAAATTAATAAAACAACTAATTGATAAGTCACACCAACAAAAGTAATAAAATAATAATTTGGTGGCAGTTATAAAAGAACTTTCGATGATACTAATAATACAAAAAATCACCAAAGTGAAGGACCGTTTCAAGCATTTTGAGCGTAGCATAGGTCGAATGCAAAACGTGAAAAGGCCAAATATATTTTTGATTTTTGGAAAATTTTTTGTATTTCCAATATTTGTTTCAAAAAATTGAAATAAACTTGAATTTAAGTTTTAGGGTGAGTGGAGAAATTAAAATAGTGAAACGCAGTGAATTATAAGTGAAAAAGCATTATTGAAATTTCTTTGAGCATTAATAATCATGTTCGCAATATTTTTTTTCACTTGCAATGGCAACACTGGTACCACCCTTTTACACTTCTTTAAGGCAAAAATCAAAGCTAACAATGCAAAAGAGATAAATGAGGATTCTGTTTGCTTTTGGCTTGTACATGAACCCATTTAGAATAAAATTAATGTTTGCTGTTCATATAGGAAATAAGAATAAAGTTAACTTAGAAAATATGGTTAATAGTGGAGTTCTTTGTCGGTTTTTAAATTGATTAAAATTATAATAAAACAGAATTTTTATAATACATATATGAAATCTTGAGAGCAATTATTAATTTAATTTTAAAATTGTGTACTGTGCTTTTAATTTTATCGCAACACCATCGTTTAGAGCTAGGAAATCGAAATTTTGTTTTTTAATTTTTTTTTCTCGAGAAAAACTCCGGATTCTACAGAGAGAAAAGTTTAAGGAACGGGTTATTCATTTTGCGGTTTCAAAAGTATAGGGATGGAATTCGACATCTGTCAAAATAAGTTGTTAAAAGAATTTTTTTTTGTCAGTTGAAAGTCTGACGTTTACGAAAATGGATCCCATAAAAATTGTTAAGAACCTACTACAAAAATGGTGATTCTGCCACAGCCACAAATCGTGCTTTGAGAGGAGATTATGGTTTACAAAATCGTCAAATGGGTGATTGAACAACAGGCGAGGCGGTGGTGGACGACGATTTTTCGAACAAAATTTTTTTCAGCGACGAAGTACATTTCTCACCAGGTGAGTATGTTAATAAACAAAACTGTAGCTCTTTGGTCAGGAGGTGTGGTTGGACCTTACTTATTCGAGAACGACGATGAAACGCTTATCACCGTCAATTCGGAGCGACTTTTGTTGCCTACTATTAAAGAATACGACTTGGAAAATATGTGGTTTCGACAAGACGGTACCATATGCCACACAACTCGAGTTAATATGGCTTCATTGCAAGAGACATTTCCTGGCCGTTTAATTTCTTGTTGTGGCGATATCAACTGGCCACCAAGATCATGTGATTAGACACTACTGGACTTTTTTTTGTGGGGCTACGCAAAAGACCGTGTTTATGCAGATAAACCTTTAACTCTTGAGCACTTAAAAACCAAGATATAGTATTGCACGCATAATGTCAACGTTCAAACTTTATAATGAAAAAGAAATATCATGAAAATAAATATTTTATATGTGTTTTATTTACGTTTACTTTTGAAACTGAAAAATGGATAACCCTATATATTCTCAACTTCCAATAGGAAGTTATTGTAATGGGACCAATTTGTCATTTTTCATTTTTTTTTCGACGTGTCTTTATAATTCTTCCAGGATACTATTTGTCGTCGTCCATATCTCAAGAACAAGAAAAGATATTGACTTCAAATAAATTTTGTTTTACGCGAAAATAACATCGAAAGACGCAAAATGAGTTTCGCAAAAATTTGAATGTTTTCTACTATAGCAATTAAAAATAGAAGTAAAAATTGTTTGTTATTCCACAAATCTCAAAAACCAATAAGGTTAGCGTCTTCAAAACTGTCCTACACTACTAAAAATTGGTAAGAAATTGATTTTTGCTTCTAAAAAAGCAATTGATCATAAATAGGGTCTACTAACACACGCATTAGACACTGGGCTATACATCTCAATCGTTAGACCAACCTTTACAAATGGAGTAGCAGTATTATGGACTGAGCTGGACTCAACAAGGAAACGTGACAAAGTCAGCAAAGTTCAAGGAGCAGCCTGCTTCGCTTTACTTCTATATTGTTTTGCTAACATAGCTATTCGACCACTCCACTCTTCGTAACTCAATCAGATCTTTAAACAATAACGTTGACCTTCCAGGTTTTCTAATGAAAATAAATCTTTTTTGAAAGACGTAGTGATTCAATTCTTTACGGATGGATCTAAATCAGATGACTGAGTCGGTGGCATCATGTGTTCCGACAGACTGTATCCTTGTCCCTTTTTTTCGTTTTCCTAATCACTGAAGCGTGTTCGAGGTAGAACTTCAGGCCAAAGCGTGTTCGAGGTAGAACTTCAGGCCAAAGCACTCCCTTTGCTCAATTGTTCAAACAAAACGTAATATCGATTATTGATATACGAATCTTCTCAGATAGTCAAGCTGCCATTAAATCATGGGGTCTGTCTCAATAAATTTAATAACAACCCGAAACTATCGGTCATCTCTTGCTGAGATGGTAGAACAGTTCAACATTCACCCCATTTGGTTGTCGGGCCATAGAAACGTTCCAGGTAAATGCAAGGCTGACGAACTTGCAAAAAAATGGAAAAATTTTACCTTTGTTGGACAACAAATCTAACATCGGTATACCCTTAGCTACATGTTAGCTTATGCTAAAGCATGATACCTTAAAGAAAGCGAACCACAGATGGCCTTATATCACTACTTGTCTGATAACTACACTAATTTGGCCAATCCTTGACACTGCCTAATAGATATAGATATACTTGTCAACTTAAAGCTCCTTCAAACGAATAATGCAAAAGCTGCATAGACGAAGAAGAAGAGAAGACAGTGTTTCACCTTCTATATTCATGTCGATCTCCTATCACAAAGACAAAGATTCCACTTAGAAGTCTTCTACTACAATGATACTTATGATCTGAGAAATTCTGGTATTCATTGTCCAAAAACGCTTCATAGCTAGCACCAATTGGTTTAAACGAGTAAGGCAGATCCTTTGAACCGTGTGATATCACAATGCAACAACTATTGGTATAAGTGTTTTGGCTGGCTTTTAATGCCAGTAGCCACCTTAAAATAACCTAACATTTAAAAACGTAAATAATATTTCAACATCGTCAAAATGTGTCTCTCAAGTCTTAGTAGCTAAAGTAAA
This sequence comes from Eupeodes luniger, assembly GCA_951509635.1. NCBI lineage: Eukaryota > Metazoa > Arthropoda > Insecta > Diptera > Syrphidae > Eupeodes > Eupeodes luniger. Next base: position 127,984,550 of record OX608074.1, read on the forward strand.
AATCTAATAAACGAGTTTTGTTTTGTTGTTTCCTGACCAATTTTGGACCATTCATCAGCAAGCACTGTTTTTAAATGGGATTTACTGGAAATAGCGTGTTTTCTAATTCTTCTATCTAACACATCCCAAAGATGTTCAATGGGATTCATGTATGCAGACTGTGGCGGTGTCATGAGCTTGAGAATATGATGAGTATTGTAGAAGATTCATTCCTTGACCACATGAGCAGTATGTTTGGGATCATTGTGTTACTGAAAATAGAAACTCTCAGCAAGACCCAATTTCTCCACACTTTTCTTGAGATTATTTTTAAGTATATTTAGAAATACCATCTTATCCATAGTGCCATCTAAAAAAACTAAATGCCCTAACCCCGATGCCACCATACACCCCGGTACCATGACTCCGCCACCTCCATACTTGACTGTTAGAAGCAAATTTTCTTTGCTAAGGGCAGTGTTTCGTTTTCGCCACACCAATTTTCGGCCATCATTCTGAAAGATATTAAATTTGCTTTCTTCGGAAAATATAACTTTGTCCTAAAAGTCTGATTCCTTATTCACGTAAGCTTTTGCGAATTCCATACGCTTTATCTTTTCCACTTTACTAATAAACGGTTTTGGCCTTGGAATACGGGAATAGCAACCAGCATCATGTATTATGTTTCTAACGGTTTTCGTCGAAATCGTTTTCCCCAATTGTTCGAAATAATTCAGAGGACGTGACTTTCGGATTATTTTCATAAAATTAACGGCAGACCTTTCTTCTTTCCTTGTAAACTTCCTGGGTCGGCCGCTTTTTTTTGTTATTTTTTAAGCTGTTTGCATCTTTAAACCGGTTTATAATGTTGTGAACCGTGGGCTTCTGTTGCACTTCCGAACTTTCGAGTGCAGATCTAAAATAATTTTTCTTTCACTATTGGTAGTTTCCTTACCCTACCTTGTCATTTTTTCAACAATTGTTTATAAAAATTATAAAAAAAAATAAGCAAAAGCACTTAAACTTTTCGATTTTTATTTTTTGCAAGAATAATAAACTTTATTTGACAACGACTTTTATTAAATGAGCAGCTACGATATTAAAGAAATAATGGAAAGTGGTAGAAACGGTAAATTTTTATAGTGAGCAATTATAGTGTGTGCCAATACTTTTTTCCCTAAAAAACTGGACTTTTTTTAAACCATTAAAATTTGTCTCTACTCAAAATGATAAAAAGTTGTATTTTCATGTAAAATTTATTAAAAAAATAACACAATACAAATTATTTTAAATAAATTAAAAAAAAAAAAACATCTGATAGTTTTCTTTTATAAGTACATTCGTTTTAAAAACCAATACTTTCTTCTATGTGTGTATAAAGAAATTACAGAAAATATTTTGTTTAAATTCAATAAGCCAAGTAGAACACATTGAAAAGTTACTTTTTTAAAAAAGTAATACAAACTAAAAAAAAAATATTAAGAAAAATGACATATCCTGCAGGCGTTTCAGCACTTTTAAACTATTTTTTTTTTAATTTATATGTCTACTCTTTAATTGTATGTTTATTTTCTTATCATAAATAATTTGTCTTAATGTATAATTTATTGACTGATTTTCAGGTCAAATAAAACAAAAATAAACCATAACTCAGACCTAGATGATGTTGATGATGATGATGTGGATATCCATTGATATATGGACAAAACGTCTAGAGATACATTTTATTTTGTTCCATTTAACCTAAAGCCAATTCAATAAACAATAAATTTAAATTTAAAAAAAAAGAAGAAAAGATAACTTTATGTTTCATTTATTCCAACCATTATTATATTGGTAATAAATCAGTCCCTTATATCTTCTTATCTTCGATGCTTAACCACTTAAACTCTTCCTTTAGCTCTGCAACAAGAAGAACAAAAATACGGGAGACTTATAAGAATACTCTCTAGGAAAATGAATGTGTAATTTATTTATTTTTAAATCGAAGACTTGAAAACAAGCTTGAACACTTATAGATATCTAAATTTTTATTTTAATTTTTAATGTAGTATGTTTAAGTCGAGATAAGGACTTTGAACAAACTTTTGGGTGGTAATTTTCTCATAAATGTCAGCAAACCTACGCGGTGTTTTCTTAAATTATAAATTTTTAAAAATTAGTTCTACGAAAAGATTCTCAAAATAGAAAATAAATTTAAGCATGTTTTTGAATTTTCTGAACAAATTGTCCCTATTTCTATGAAATATTGTGATATTTCTCTTTCAATGGAACCAAAATGATTATTAAGTAACTGTACCCTTTTAGCAATGCCCTGCCCAGTGCCCAGTCCATGTCCAATGACCCCATGTTATAAAATAAAATAAATATTTCTTTTTGTATTCACCCAAAATAATTCAAAGAATTTCTAATCAATTATTGTTCAAATTAAGAACAATAAACAACCAAATTGTTAATAATATGTTAGCAACAACAAAAAAAAATGAGCCTGTTAATTGGATATTAATGGTTTATTTCTTCCAAAGCTATATTTATGAGCTTTATAACATAACTAATCTGTGTGGAGACATATTGTTTAATATAATTAAGCATAATATGCGTCGTATTTATACAACCGTTAAGAACTTATGATGTCAAAGATATTTAGCATTAAAAAAGATGTTGGTCTCAATTTATGGGTAAATTTGTTGTATTTTAAGTTAATTTATCAATGTTTAGTGTCCTTAGGCCATATTGTAGAGAATGTGGTTGATTAGACCAAAACTAATAATGTGTGTTTTATTTGAGGATGGTATAAGAATTGGAACCATAAAGATAGATAAACATATTTATAGTATATTATCGTTTTATAGGTTTAATTACTTTAAGCATTCAACATTTAAATGTATGCAAGTATTTGCTTTTATAAATCAAGTTTTATAGAAAACTATGAATGTAAAATAAACATAAAAGGTGACTAGAGACAAGTTCAAGACGATGGTCATTAAAACAAAAAATAAGTATAGCTTAATATTTTTATTTTTCAAATTAGTTACGAAAGCATTATAATTTTTAAACTAAAAAACAACATCAATTAAAGGACTGCTACAGTTACGTAAATTTCCATGACATCGATAATTTCACGAATTCTATCTTTAATGTCTTATATTTCAGGAAGGTTTAAAGAAAATAATCTAAAAAATTAAAAAAAAACAGGATCTCAGTGACTATAACAGTGACAGTACCTTTGAAAAATCAGAAAACTTTTCTTGCGAAACAGCGAATTGTGACTGTAGGTTAGTTTAGGTTAAAATGGCTGTCCGTGATGGAATAGGACACACTAAGGCCAGTTTAATGGCCCATTGTGATACCACATGAATCTTTAGGCTTCCTCCTAAGCTCCATGGAACCAGTTTGAGTCCCTTACGAAACGTGAGAGGCTGATTATGCGAATATGATTAAGATCGTTTAAATCGTTATGGAAGAATTCTTAAAGGTAATTCTTGCGTTTTTGAGCTAGAGCAAGGCATGAACAGAAAAGGTGAAGAACTGTTTCCTCCTCTTCCTCGTCCATACAGCTTCTGCAAAATTCATTTGAGAATACGCCTAGCCGCGTGGCGTGCTTTCCTATTAAACAGTGTCCGCTTATGACACCTATTTAATTATCGAGCGGATATGCGATCTGCTTAGAGATAGCAAGCACCGTCATCGCTTTAAATCTAGTGTTGGCCAGATGTTTTTTGCGACCTCACACGTGGTGATGTTGTTCCACCTGGAGTTTGCCTTCTTCATAGTGTCCTGCATTAGCAATAGTTAACAAGTAGCGATTGGTATGCCAGCATTTGCCAAATGTGGTACAATGGGATGTACTGTACCGTTCCTGGCGAGTTCAGCTGCCTTACAATTAACTGGAATGCCTCTATGGCCCGGCACCCAGCAAAGGTGAATATTAAACTGTTGTGCCATCTCCATTAGAGATGATCGACAATTATGGACTGTTATAGAGTTTGTAGAGACAGAGTCCAGAGATGTCCAGAGTCAGATGTTGATATCACGTTTTCCTTAAGCCAGGACAAGACTTCTTTTATCGCCAAAAGTTCCACGTGGAACACGCTACAATGATTGGGAAGGCGGAATGAGAGACTTAATTTCAGTCGTTCAGGGTACACACCTCCACCAACCCCTTCTTTTGTTTTTGAACCATCTGTATAAAAATGGATTGATTCGTCTTTCAGGAATGCCCTATCCTCCCAGAAAGATCTGGAAGGTATAGAAATCTGGAAGTTTCTGTCGAATTGCAGTTGGGGGTTGATGTAGTCTGTGCGCTTTGGAATTGATTCTAAATACCTAGGAATTACGGAGTGGCCAATGTTGTTGTTAATCCACTGCGCGGAAGCTTTGAGGTGAATAGCAGAGCTTGCAGCTATTTGTTTGCTAAAAATGTGAAGGGGTGTTAGGTAGAGTAAAGTGTCTAGTGCCGCAGATGGGGTCGAGCGAAGCGATCCGCTTATACATAGGCAAGCTGAACGTTGGACTTTATTTAATTTATCCCGGTTTATACCTTTCTCTAAAGCAGTCCACCATACTGCCACACCGTACATTAAAATCGGTCTGATTACCGATGTATCTAGCCAATGCGTGATTCTGGGTTGTAAGCCCCATTTATTACCGATGGCTTTTTTGCAAGAAAAGAAAGCTACAGTAGCTTTTTTGACTCTTTCCTGTACGTTGCGTTTCCAATTTAGTTTTTTATCTAAGACAAGACCCAGGTATTTAGCCTCGTCTGAGAATTTTAATTGGATTCCTTTAATATGGGGAGGGTTGACAAATGGAATTTTGTATCTCCTCGAAAATAAGTCCAAATCGGTTTTGTGTGGGTTAACACCCAGTCCACACCGATCAGCCCAAAGTATTAGTCTGTCTAAGGCATTTTGTAAGAGTTCTTTTAACGTGTTAAGATGCTTTCCTGAAACTGCTATAGCAACGTCGTCTGCATAGGCTATCACTCTGAAACCCTCCGCATCCAGACTAGTTAGGATTTCATTCACCACTAGGTTCCAGAGGAGAGGGGATAGAACACCACCTTGCGGTGTCCCTCTACTAACGAATCGTCTGCCAGAAGAGTTGCCCAGTTTTGAGTTAATTATCCTGCTAGTAAGCATTAAATGAATTAACTCCCGAAGCGAACTCTCTACATTTAGAGATGTTAGTGCAGATGTGATTGCAGATGTGTCCACGTTGTTAAAGGCACCTTCGATGTCAAAGAAAGCAACCATAGTGAACTCTTTATGATGGAGGGAATATTCGACGGTGCGTACTAAGGTGTGTAACGCTGTTTCCACCGATTTACCTTTACAGTAGGCATGTTGAGACGAAGACAGAAGTCTTGTATCAATACTTGCCCTTAAATGGATATCAATCAATCTTTCCAAGGTCTTAAGAAGGAATGATGATAGACTTATAGGTCGTAGATCTTTAGGATTACTTGCGAGCATTTACCTGCCTTGGGTATAAAAACAACTTTAACTTTTCTTCATGCCGAGGGAATATGGACCAGATACAGCTGGTAAAAATTGCCTCAAGGATTGGTGCAATAATGTCCGATGCTTTTTGTAGTTCGGCTGGTATAATTCCATCTGGTTTGATTTAAATGATTCGAAGCTGTTGATACCCCATTGCAGCTTGTCCCTAACTATTGATTAGACCTTGTGGATATGTTATATTGAAACTTGAACGAATATGACTGTTGTAAGTTGCGTTTAGAGAACTACCAGGAAAGTGAGTATACAGTAGTAACTTCAGCGATTCTTCACTTGAATTTTTTCAATAGTCGCCTGTATTTTTCAGGCAGTTTGGCATCGCTGGATTAGTTGAAAGAATTTTCCGTAGCCTGGAAGCTTCAAAAGTTTCTTCTATCGTGCCACAGAAGGATCGCCAGGAAGATCGCTTAGATTTCCTTAGAGCCTTCTTATAAATTCTTATAAATTCTTATTGATTCTTTGTAAGAATCCCAGTGAGAGGCTAGTCTTGTGGCTTTGGCTAGGGAAAAGAGTTTCCTAAATTCTCTTCTGAGCCAGTCCAGCTCTTAGGCTCACCATTGTGGTTTCCTCTTTCCTCTTTTGAGTATAAGTGGACAAGCAATTTCTAGTGATCTATTCATAGCTGAGGTGAGGTGATTGACTTTGTTGTCAAGTTCACTAGCGTTAGAGGAAGGACTAGATCAGGTTTTAGTAAACTTTGTAATAAGTTCCTGTAGGTATGTAGCCCAGTCAGTTTTCCGATAATTTTGAAAAGTCAATGGACTAGGATTTTCATCCACATTGATTTTGAACTGGATATATCTATGATCAGAAAACGAGTGTTCTGTGGGTACTTTCCAGTCCAAGATCATATAGTGAATAGTATTAGAGACAAGAGTTATGTCTGGGACTTCTTCTCGAGTTTTAGTAATAAAGGTTTTTGTTTTCTCGAATATGTTCGAAAATTATAGATTTTACTAATTAGATGTTTCATTATGAAAAATAAAAGCTCACCTTTATGTTTTTCTTTAATAGTGTATTAACACCTTTCATAAAGTTAAAAACCAAACAAAATATTTTATGTGTATTTTTTAAACTTTTAAAATAATTAAAAAATGGTTTTAATAAAGTTTATTTTATATGATTTTTAAATTGAATTCATTTATAAAATGATATCAATTTCCAAACATTAAAAAAAAAACTGACATTACTTCTTTTGGTGCTACAGCGCAGAGTGCTCCTGGGCCTCCAGTAATAGACTTCACCAGCTTACTCGATCTCTAGCTGACTGTCTCCAGTTTTGAATACAAAACTGGCGGGCCGGGCGTGTATGATCTCAAATTTGTCTACCTCTGCTTCTTGTTCCCTCTGTCTTGGCGCTTAATTCTTTACGAGCTGAAACTTCGATATTCATTGGCTCAACATGATCTAAAAATCTTAAGCTTTTAACACGAAGTTTTTTTACCATGTGACAAGTCGTTATAAGCCTCGTACAGTTCTTTGTTGTATTGTTTCCGCCAGGTGTTATTTTGCCTGTTGACACAAATTGGTTCATAGATCGTACGTAGAACCTTCCTTTCGAAAATATTAAGAGAACCTTCATCCTCTTGAGTGAGGGTCCATGCTTCTGCGTTATAAGCAAGGCCGGATGATGAGCGTGTAGAATCCTGAGAGAAAGTTTAATGAAACCAGATGTGTTGGCTTTAACTTTCAAGTCAGAACTGATTTTTATTTATTTTTGAAACACTATTTATACAATAAAGTTTGTTTATACTCGATAAACAAGTTTGATTATTTAAACAAAATTCAATATTAAATATGTTTGAATACTGAGTTTTTCTTAAACTAAGTTATAATATATAAATTATTATTTTGATTTTGATTGCCACAGTACTCGCCCTCTAGTGACAACGATATCTATCTGGTATATGGACACGTCTACCATATTTTGTGGTTTGAGCTGTCATTTGAGGTGGATTGGAGCACAAATTTGGAGTGGTATTTCTTTCTTGTGTTTGTTCTTCTTCTTCGTTTAAAAGAAACGCTGGTTTGAGACGATCGATAGAGATATTTTTTTGATGTCCTTTTATTTCAAGTGTGAAATATTTGCTCGTCTTCGATTTAACAAGGTATGGACCATCATACGGTTGTTGGAGCGGTTTTCTTACTGCATCGTTACGAAGGAAAACATGACTTGAATTTTGAAGGTTTTTGGCTATGAATGTTTTGTTAGAGCCATGGCGTTCAGGTAGGATTGGTTGAAGATTTTGCATCGTGTCTCGGATTTTATTTAAGAAATCATGGCTGGAGGTAGCATCAGCTGATGTGAATAAATCACCTGGAAGTCTTAATGAGGTACCATAGACAAGTTCAGCTAAGGTTGCTTTGTAGTCTTCTTGTAAAGATGATCTTAGGCCAAGCAGAACGATTGGGAGTTTGGCTACCCAATCTTGTGTTTCGTGGCATTTGATAGCTGTCTTCAAAGTTCGGTGGAATCGCTCTATCATGCCATTTGCCTGTGGATGATAAGGCGATGACCGGTGTCTCTTGATACCCAGTAGTTTTGCAAGTTCGTTGAAAAGAGAAGATTCAAATTGCCTTCCTTGGTCCGTCACAATTTCTTTGGGGATTCCGAACCTTGAAATCCATCCAGAAAGAAAAGCTGCCGCAACTGTTTCGGCGGTGATGTCTGTGAGTGGAATGACTTCAGGCCATCTGGTGAAACGATCGATGCAGGTGAGGGCATATGTATATCCATCTGAATATGGCAAAGGTCCAACTAGGTCGAGATGAACATTTTGAAATCTTCCTTCAGGTAGCACGAACTCGGCGGTTGGAGATTGCATGTGCCGTTGGATTTTGCTTTTTTGGCAGCTGATACATGTTTGCGACCATTTACGACAATCTTTCCTAAGGTTTGGCCAAATGTAACGTTCTTTGAGCATCTGCGTAGTTTTCTGAACGCCTGGATGTGACAAGTTGTGAATCGTATCGAAAACTTGGCGCCGCAGATTCAATGGGACATATGGACGTGCCTTGCCTGTCGAAATATCGCAAAAGATTTGGTGCTTTGTGTTAGGCAGAGTGATTTGTTTCAGTTGTAAGGATGTTGTTGAACTGAGGAGTTGTCTGAGTTCTTCATCTGTTTGTTGTTCACTTGCCAAATCGTCGTAGTCGATGGGAGATGGCGAGGAAATGGCATTTAATCTTGATAGAGCATCAGCCACAACGTTATCTTTGCCTTTGACATGCCTTATGTCTGTAGTAAACTGTCCGATGTAGCTCAAATGTCTGAGTTGACGTGGGCTTGATTTCTCAGGTTTTTGTTGAAAAGCGAAAATAAGCGGTTTGTGGTCTGTGTACAGCACAAACTGTCTTCCTTCAATCATGTGTTGAAAATGCTTGATTGCCATATAAGCACTCAAAAGCTCACGGTCATAGGCACTGTATTTGGTTTGTGAAGGTGAAAACTTCTTTGAGAAAAATCCAAGAGGTTGCCAATCATTGGAGACAAACTGTTGAACTACCGCGCCTGCAGCAGTACTGGATGCATCTACCATGATTGACAAAGGAGCATCATTATCTGGATGCGCGAGTAGTGTTGAATTGGCAAGACCTTCCTTACAAGCTTTAAATGCGTTCTCCAGTTTGGGTGTCCAATGGATAACAGTCTTGTCATTCTTCTTATTGACCCAAGGGTATGCATGGAGAGGAGCTTGGATCTGTGCAGCTTTGGGAATAAAACGTCTATAGAAGTTAAGCATGCCCAAAAATCTTCGTAGCTCTTGCACTGTTGACGGCTTTTTGTAGGAAATGATGGCATCAACTTTAGATGGCAATGGTTGGATGCCTTCTTCGCTGACAAGGTAGCCCAAGAAACTGACAGATGACGACTCGAATGTGCATTTTGAAGGATTTATTGTAAGCCCATATTCTCGAAAACGTTGGAATAGCAGTTTAAGATGTTCTCGATGCTCTTCAGCTGAGTTTGACGCGATAAGGAAGTCATCTATGTATGGGAAACAGAAATCCAGGCCTCTTGTTACTTCGTGGACAAATCGTTGAAAGGTTTGTGCAGCATTGCACAGTCCAAAAGTCATCACCATAAACTCAAACAGCCCAAAAGGAGTTATGATAGCTGTTTTTGGGATATCTTCTGGTTCCACAGGGATTTGATGGTATGCACGAGTCAGATCTATGACGCTGAAAACTTTCTTGCCCTTCAGATGATGAGCAAAATCCCCAATGGGAGGTATGGGATAGCGATCTGAGATGGTGTTAGCGTTGAGTCTTCTGTAGTCGCCACATGGTCTCCAGTCACCATTTTTCTTCTTGACCATATGAAGAGGGCTCGCCCAGCTACTCTTTGAAGGCCGACAGATTCCTTGACTGAGCATATATTCGAATTCTTGCTTCGCTGTCTTAAATTGTTCAGGGGAGAGTCGTCGGGCCTTGGAAAACACAGGAGGTCCCTTTGTTTGAATGTGGTGGGTGACCTTGTGCTTGGTCTTAGCCAATAGGTTTGTTTTGGTAATATCTTCATATTCTTTCAATAAATCGTAAATGAAAGATGACGGATTTACTGTTTGTATATTAGCAGCACTTAGTGATTTTGTTGCACCAAAACCAGATGTTTGAAGGGTAGTTTTTCGATCGATTAGTTTCTTATTTTTGACATCAATCAAAAGATCAAAAAATGACAGGAAATCGGATCCTATGATGGGCTCGGTGACTTGAGCGATGACAAAAGGCCAGCAAAAATTTCTGCGGAGACCAAGGTTTAGTGACATCAATCGTTCTCCATAAGTCGGAATTTCAGTTCCATTCGCTGCATAGAGAATGCGGTTAGTTTGACTGTTGCGTTTGTCTATACTTGAAGGTGGAAGGACTGAAATTGTGGCTCCAGTGTCTATGAGAAAACATCGATTTGAAGATTTCTCATTGACATAAAGGCGACTTATGACGTCTGTGGACTGGCTAGTCGCTGATTGCTGTCCACAAATTAGTTTCCCGTCTGAAACTTACAAGGTTCTTGGCACTTCCTTGCTTTGTTGCCATATCTACGATGGTAATAGCAGATATTTGGATCTCTAGCTCTCGATCCCTTCTTGAATTGATTTCTCGAACGTGAAGTACTTCGGCTTCTTGAGATTTCAAATTGATCAATTTGCTTTTGAAGAGAAGCAATTTGGTTTTGCAGCTCCGAAATGGCAGAAATGATGGGGGGCGTTGAGACAGAAGCAATGTCTGAACTGGAGTTAACTTCAGAGATTTTATCTGCCATTTCTGCCAATGTTTTAAGGTCTTGGTCGGTACTACATGACAGAATGGACTGTGTCGTGGTCGGCAGTTGCTTCATCCACAAGGTTCTGAGGATGTCATCCGAAATTGTTGGCGATGAAAGCTCCCTCATCTTGGTCATCAGCTGCGTTGGTCGTCTTCCATCCAGAGTAATGCCGCTGAGTAGGGTCTGAAGTCTTTTCTGTTCGGATTCTTGGAATGCTGACAGAAGACGAGACTTCAGAGACTTGTACTTTTCTGTGGCAGGGGGGCTGGTAACCACATCTCGCACTTCGGTTAGGATATCTGCTTCGAGGTTTCCAACCAAGGTGTAATACTTCGTGACATCAGAAGTGATTCCACTGGTGTGGAACTGGGCCTCAAGCTGGAGGAACCACAGGTCAGGGCTTCGTTTCCAGAATGGCGGCACTTTTATCGAGATTTTGGCGACAACCTCTTCTTTTTCGTCGGGCATAGTGCTTGGTGTTAGGTGTGGTGTGGGTTAATAATGGCACCTTACCGTTGGTCGGGGGATACCTTCTCAACTGTGTTTTTATGTGATATGTTAGGAACCTTACCGTTGATCAGGGGATACCTTATTAGTTGCTTATGTGTGGTACCTTACCGTTGGTCGGGGGATACCGTGTATGTAATAGTGTTTTTACTCGGGGTCACCAATGTAGAATCCTGAGAGAAAGTTTAATGAAACCAGATGTGTTGGCTTTAACTTTCAAGTCAGAACTGATTTTTATTTATTTTTGAAACACTATTTATACAATAAAGTTTGTTTATACTCGATAAACAAGTTTGATTATTTAAACAAAATTCAATATTAAATATGTTTGAATACTGAGTTTTTCTTAAACTAAGTTATAATATATAAATTATTATTTTGATTTTGATTGCCACAAGCGTTTGGTACAACGTCGCCTTGGTACTTCCTTTTTTCCCAATTTCTTACTTAGTTCAAAGAAGCAGCGATTAGCAAGAGATATTCTACGCCTGATTTCAGCACTGAAGTCATTTTTAGAGTTAACAGTGCCCATGTAGATACATTTATTAACCGCCTCAAAGTTACACTTATTAATGGTGACTTTCTGACTAAATCTGCTTATTTGGGAAACGACGCTCTTCGAAAACAGAATTTATTTCTATTTGACCTTATTAACGACAAGATCCTTTTTTAACGTAACTGGCTCGTTTGGTTCTTCTTGGTGTTGATTTTTAAAAGGTGGTTCCATTCGTATTGGCCATTGAATTGAATTGCGCACCACTCTCTCAAAATCGCAATATATTTCCCAAAAAGCATAAACCACTTGCACTTGAATCTTGAAACTTTTGCCATGCAACCAGATATCGGATTATGCCAAAGATCAACTCTCATCATACCGCTCGATTTTCTCATGATGCAATATTGTATAGAATTTCCATCATTGCAAATTTCTCACATCAAAAAAAGATACATCCGAATCTCAAACTCAACGCTAGATAAATTCATTCCACTTTATTATCACAATCACATTGATTTATGGGCCAAAGCATGTCGCCTGTGGCGAACACCTGTTAAGGCAATTTCAAATTTGTCCACACCGCTCGCAATGATGATGATAATAATGATGATGATGGCGTGCCAGCTTCGGGCAGTGTCTGCCTTTGCCTTATTCGAAATGCACTCTCAAGCCTGTGCTGCCACAAGCCACATGCGCCCAATATGTATCTGTTAGATCTGTCTTTTTTGAGAAGTAGTTTTGTTGTTCCCCATCGAATCGGAAAGATATGCATATAAACCACCTTGATGGCCAATTGTGCACTTGTGGATCTTGAATCTTGAATGGGATGTTTATAGTATGTTACTGATGCCGATGATTCTGATGATGATGATGAAGAACCATCAAGTATCTCAACAACAAACAAAACTGTTGTTGAAAGAAGAATCTGCAGTAGCTTATTCTAATGCATATTAATCGAAATGGTTGTTATTTTTATATATGTAAGTTTGTGTGTGACCGGATCGAAACATAACTCAGTTCACCTTAGTCGTGACTTGAACTTCAAAAGCTAGCGCAACCTCTCCAAAGACCCATAAATCGTATATACTATACATCCCGTGAGGTATACTATATAGAATTTTTCAATAGGTACCTTAGCTGAGATAACTTATAGAAAAAGAACGCGTTTCGCTGGTCAAATGATGACCAACCATCGAGCATTGTCGAATGAACGAAGACCATCATCATCGTAATAAAAATAATAATCATTATCGTCATCATTATTATCGTTGTCGTCATCAAGCGAGGACATTTTACCGCCCAGTTTTGAAGTTATTCAATGAGATACATCCTCAATTTGCTTTGGCTTACACGCTATCCACCTGGACCGAAATTGGAATCAGGGACCGGAATTGTTAAATTGGCAATGAAAGGGGAGTTTGAAGCTTCGGCTTGCATTTATCCTGAAATTATGGTAACCATCACCATTTTTAAAGTTGTGCTATGAAGTTCCGAGATTCATTCTTAAGCCGTACTACATGAATATGGAATGCCTTATCACGCTCTGTCTTTACTTGTTAATGCAATGTTCAAAATGTTTAAACCAATGTACTGGTTCCTCCTTTCGAACCCCTCCCAACCCCTTTGTAATGCTCACACTGTGTCTTTGGCATATTTAAGGGTATACGTAGTTATAAATAAAATCATTAATTCCTTCGAAACCTGCATAAGTTGCAACAACTATTTGGTAATGCAAATAGTCTTAATCCTTACAAATTTGGAAAAACAGAATTTTTCAAACTTATAGAAAAAAGAGCCCTTGAAACCACATCTGCTAAATGCAGCCCTGTGCGAAATTCTGTAAACAACAGCCGGACCATCGCGTCCGTCGTCGCGGTGCATTGCAATGTGTTTGCCATTTTGATCGTCACGGTCAAGTGATTAGATGCCACCATAAAGTTGGTAAATTGTGAAAATTAATAAACAACCAGCGCACGGGGCGGCCGCGGAGCAGTGCGGTGATGGCGTCGCTTTAGTCGGTAGATGGGCAGAGAGAGCATTGCATTGTGGCCCAATGTAATTATTATAAATATTATGCCATAAATTCTATACCTTTCGGCTATGGTCCTAAGCTGATGCATCAGCTAGCAACCGATGCAGATCAAGGAGCTATAAGCCGCATGAATGATGGCAAATATCTGAGCACAGTGGCAGAGTACAACCGATGGATGTTGCACTGAACCGTTCTAATGCGTCGACAGTCATTTATTTGGGATTTTATAGATAGCCTAACTAAGTCTTGGCATAAGCTCTTCCATGCTATATAGCGCATACGAGTATGTTTATAGCTTTAGGACAGATGATTCTCTGACGTTTCTGACATCTTTACAAAGATCCTTACAGTCTTTATAGTCAAACTCAAACACACACTATAAGTTTACCGACTACTGGAACGACTAATCAAATCTTGATGATTATTGGATAGAATTATGGTCAATTCACTCAAATGAATATTCTTGTATCAATAAAAAATCAGCTAATTGCTGGGATATGAGGTGCTGAGGATCTTCTGGCTTCTGTATACTTATGTGTAAGTATTATGATGGAAAACATGGCATTCGAGTCTCGAATGATGCAAATGAAATGTAGGGTAATAAATTATCTATCAAACCCGCTATGGGAATTTTCAATTTTTATTTTTGTATATTTGTTGTGTATGAATAACGAATAGATATTATTTGTAAGTATGTGGTTATCATGTTTGTAAATCGATTGACAATATGTCTTTGATGTAGTAAATTGAATGAAATTGTGATATTTAGTAAGGTCTAATTTGTCACTTAAAATATAAGAAACAAATAGATTTCTTGTGAAGTAAAACATTATTTATTTATTTAATTTATTTAAAAAACAAATTGGAAGAGAAATCAGCGATTAGTTTTAGTTTTTATTACGATCAATGAGCTTACAGTTTCTTTTACTGTTTTTATTAACTTCCCATAGGAAGTTATTGTAATGGGTCCGATTTGTCAAATTGAAAATTTTGACATTTCTCGACGTTTCAATGTCCTTAGAGTCGAAATAAAAGATTTTTAGAAAGATGTCTGTGCGTGCGTGTGTACGTACGTTCGTACGTCCGTACGTCCGTACGTCCGTATGTCCGTATGTCCGTATGTACGTTTTTTTCGTCGTCCATAGCTCAAGAACCAGAAGAGATATCGACTTCAAATAAATTTTGTTATGCAGATAATAAGAAAGAAAGATGCAGAAAGGGCTCTCAAGAAAATTGCTTAGGTGGTTTTTTTACCATAGCAGTTTAAAAAAAAGGTGAAAATTTTGGTTAACCCTAAATATCTCATGAACCAATAACGCTAGCGACTTGAATTAAATTTTATATTATATATTGTAACGTGATACCAAACAAGTATATTTTCGGAAACAAATCCAATTAACGGTTTTTTTTATAAATTAAAAAAACTGAAAAAAAAAATTTGTCACCTCAAAAATTTTACGACTTAAATATGATTTCATCTCCAAAACAATTTTGTGTAACGACGAATAATGTTTTCGAAATCTGATAAAATTTTGAGAAAATTCTAATTGACAGTTTTTTTATAAAAAAAAAACCTAAAAAAAACAATACTCGAAGTTGGTAAAAATTGATTTTCGACTCAAATATCTTTTCAAAGCTTTGAGATATTGGCTTTAAACTACTTTTATCTTTCAAAAAAAATTGTTGTCCATATTCAGTAAAATTTTGAAAAAAATCGAATTGACAGTTTTTTTACAAAAAATTAAAAACCTAAACAAAATTTTCACAAAAGTTGGTAAAAATTGATTTTCGACTCATATATCTTTTCAAAACTTTGAGAGTATGGCTTCTATTTAATTTTATCTTATAAAAAATATTGTTTTCAACATTCAGAAAAATTTTGAGAAAAATCGAATTGACAGTTTTTTTTACAAAAAATAAAAACTTAAAAAAAAAAATTAATAAAAGATGGTAAAAATCAATTTTTGACTCAAATATATTTTTAAAACTTTGAGATATTAGCTTTGAACTAATTTTATCTTTTTTTTCAGTAAGATTTAAAAAAAAATCGAATTGACAGTTTTTTACAAAAAATTAAAAACCTAAAAAAAAATTAACAAAAGTTGGTAAAAATTGATTTTGGTTCAAATAACTTTTCAAAAATGTGAGATAAAGGCTTCTTACTAATTTTAGCTTATAAGAAATATTGTTTTCAAAATTAGGACAAATTTTGAAAAAAATCGAATTGACAGTTTTCTTACAAAAAATAAAAATCTAAAAAAAAAAATTATAAAAGTTGGTAAAAATTGTTTTTCGACTCAAATATCATTTCAAAAATTTGAGATATTGGCTTCAAACTAATTTTATTATATAAGAAATATTGTTTTCAACATTAGAAAAAATTTTGCAAAAAATCGAATTGACAGTTTTTTTTACAAAAAATAAAAACCTAAAAAAAAACAATACTAAAACTTGGTAAAAATTTACTTTCGACTCAAATAGCTTTTCAAAAATTAAAAATATTGGCTTCAAACTTATTTTATTTCACAGAAAATATTGTTTCCGATATTCAGTATTTTTTTTATAAAAATCCAACAGTTCGTTTTTTCATAAAAAATAAAATCTACAAAAAATAGTACGCAAATTTGGTAAAAATTGATACATATAGACAAACTTTTAAGCAAGACAAATCGACAGACGGAATGGGAAGTTATCAGTGTGGGTCACATCCCAGCCTCTTTTTAATTTTTTCCTTACATTTGATGCAGTTAATAAGTGCTTAAACTTTCAACATTTGAATTTCTTTAAAGTTGACATTTTTCATCATAAAACATTATCACAATAAAAGAGGCTGGGATGCGACCCACACAGCTAACTTCCTATCCCGTCTGTCGATTTGTGTTGCTTAAAAGGTTTGTAGGTTTTCGTGTTTTCTTAAAAAAGGTGTCAGTTGAATTATTTAAAAAAAAAATTAAATTACCAACAATATTTTGCATATGATGAAATAGTTTGATTTCAAAATCTCTTTTTGTTAACGAGATTTTTAGTCTAAAACCAATTTTTACCAATCTGAGTAACATTTCTTAAAAGTTTTTATTTCTTATAAACAAATACAAATTGGATGAATGAAACTAATTTGAAGTTAATATCTTCTATTGTCCACGAGGTATCGAAAACCGAACATCAATTTGTATCAATTTTGCGTATAGTTTTTGTATGAAAATACTGACTGCTGGATTTTTATAAAAAAAACTACTGAATGTCGAAAATAATTTTTTGTGTGAGATACAAATAGTTTGAAGTCTTTTAAAGTTTTGAAGTTTTTTAAATTTTGAAAGGATATTTGAACCGAAAGTAAATTTTTACCAAGTTTAGTATTGTTTTTTTTTGTAAAAAAAAACCGTCAATTAAATTTTTGTCAAAATTTTACCGAATGTTGAAAACAATATTTTTTAAAAGATAAAATTAGTTTAAAGCAAATATCTCAAAGTTTTGAAAAGATATTTGAGTCGAAAATCAATTTTTACCAACTTTTAGTAATGTATTGTTTACGTTTTTATTTTTTGTAAAAAAACTGCCAATTCAATTTTTTTCAAAATTGTACCGCATGTTTTCAACAATATTTCTTATAAGACGAAATTAGTTGGAAGCCATAATCTTAAAGTTTTGAAATGATATTGAGTCGAATATAAATTTTTACTAATTTGTGTAATTTTTTTTAGGTTTTTATTTTTTATAAAAAAACTGCCAATTCGATTTTTTCTCAAAATTTTATCATATGTTAAAAACGTTATTCTTCGTTGCACAAAATTATTTTATAGATAAAATCATTTTTTGTTCGTAAAATTTTTGAGGTGACAAATATTTTGTTTTCAGTTTTTTTTTTATAAATAATTTAATATATTAATTTAATTAATTAATAGTTAATTGGAATTTTTTTCAAAAATATATTTGTTTGGAATCACGTTACAATATATAATGCAAATTTAATTCAAGTCTCTAGCGTTATTGGTTGGTGAGATATTTAGGGTTAACCAAAATATCACCTTTTTTAAATTGCTGTGGTAAAAAAAACACAAACTCATTTTTTTTAGAGTCCTTACACACGCACGCAGAGACATCTCTCTAAAAATCTCTTATTTCGACTCTAGGGACCTTGAAACGTCGAGAAATGTCAAAATTTTTAATTCGACAAATCGGACCAATTACAATAATTTCTTATGGGTAGTTAAATATAAGGGCTTGTTCAGAAATAAAATTATTTAAATCAGACCATTAGTGCATGAGAAAATTTAAAGACAAAATTAAAAGAAAATTAAATAAAAATCAATCGGATGGAATTTTCGATTTTCACCCCTAAAAAAATTGTATGGGGGCTACTGTTACTCTTTGGGATTACTTTTTAAACAATAAATTATGGTTATTTCATTAAAATTCGGCTATTATAGATGGATTCGAAAAATGTCTAACATTCAAAATTGGTTGTGTTTTAAATAGTGACTTTTTTTCAAAAAAAAAAAAAAAAAAAAACGAGACAAAGGTGAAAGTCAACCTCACACTAATATTGGAATTATGTACTACTTTTTTTTTTGGCAAGGGGTTAGCCCACGACTTTCTCGAAAAACTAAAAAAAAAACGTTTTAGAGATTTATGCATCAATTGAAAGGCGGCGCGATGCTCTGTGTTATAGTGAAAACCGCATCATGTTTGGAGGCTTGGTTGAGGAGATAAAGCAATCGAAAGATAATTTGTGATGGGCTGGGTCAAAATTCTGTAATTTTACTTTTTGACAAATTTTCCGAAACGAGAGCTCGTACAAATTTTTGGTATACTCGCTTAAAAAGGTAATTTCTTTTGTGTCTTATTTACAATTGAAAAAAGAAATTGACAAGTAAACGCAAAACATCTCGACAGTTTTTTTTTTTTTTTTTTTTTTTTTTTTTTTTCGCAGGAAGGTGAGAAATCTTCAGAGACACTATAAGCCCGATGCTTATAGTAGTGTCAGATTTTTACTGACTAAAACTCACCTCCCTTATCTTCTATATTATTACTACAACTAAGTCCAGCTTAACAAGTAGTTTTAGCGTCATTTTGTTCGCGTTTTGTCAGGAAGCTCCCCAACGAGAGGACCTGAAGATTCCACAAAATTCGAGTGGAGAGATTAATTTGTTTGCGCTAGATCAGAAGGTCTTGTTCGGTGCAGACGCCGAAAAACGAACGCCTCGCTAACAGATTGTTGGATTAAGTTATTACTATGATTTCTAAGTCGTGATCTTAGCTCTGTAGCAAATTTTTTAATTTCGTTTTCTACATATTTTATATTTAAATCTCTATGTAAGTCGCTATTTCTTACATACCATGGAGCATTTACTGTTATTTTAAGTACTTTGTTTTGGTATGTTTGCAAAATTTGTATATTTCTTTCGTTGGTACAACCCCAAAGTTGTATACCGTACGTCCAAACTGGTTTCAGTACTTGCTTATAAATAAGAAGCTTGTTATAAACGCTTAGATTGGAATATCTTCCAATAAGCCATGTCAATTCGCGGAGTTTATTTTATCTCGACAGTTTAATTTCTAAAATCTCTAAGATTTCTATTCACTTAGAAATATATCCAAACAAAATTTATCTTACAATTATGTATCTGGTTTTTATTTTCTGAGTATAGAAATTTTATGATTCCATTTCTAAATTATTGTCAAAGCTCATTTGACCTCTGGTTTGAGAATTTTGTTCATTTTTAATACCCTTGCTCTATCAAGCCAGGCCATGAATGAATAATAATAAAATAATTAATAAACTTGAATACAGTGAAGTTAAAGTAGTAGCTTACGCCAATGTTGTAGCTCTTCTAGTGACAGGTAGTTGCTTACCACTTTTAGCGAACAATTTAAACAAACCTTAACTGGGATTTTCACATGGCCAAAAAACTGCGGATTTACTATTAACCTCTTAAAACAGACCTAGCACTCTAAAAAATATGAGGAAAATTCCAGATTATACAATCCCTATAGTATAGATGAAGTAGTACTTGTGGCATGATGGTTAGTGCGTTGGACTGTCATGCCAGAGGTCTTGGGTTCGATCCCTGCCTATGCCATATAAAGTTTTTTTCATGGGTACTACCTCTTGCGAGGAATAGACATATTCTCCAAAAGTAATTCTTGTCTTGAAAAGTGCTTTCTGAAATTAGCCGTTCGGATTCGCACACAGGAATGGTTGAGAGTTGTAAGTCATTAGGCCCTATTTCTCAACGGACTGTTTCGCCACCCAATTTATTTTTTTTATAGTATAGAGGAAACCCCACTTTATAAATAATCAAATCAAACTAAATACTTAGGAGTAATTCTAGATAAAACGCTGATCTTCAATAGAAACTGGGGACCAAATCATAATGTGAATGTACACTGCAAACCTCAGACCAGTTGGCCACTTATGGTAACATAGTATTGTGAAATGCGTTAGAGAAAACTTAAAACCTAAACACCCTCACAAGGGTACAGAGAATGGCATGTGTAGGTATTTCACCAGCAATGAGGACCAGTCCTACTGCAGAAATGGAAGCAATACTCAATCTCTTGTCTTTTGACCTATATGTAAAGACAATTTCTTCAAACAGTACCTTAAGGCTAAGCCAGATCAGTTCATCGGACACACGTAAATTCTAGAGAACTACATAGTGAATTTTTCAAACCATCTTTGCTGACAGGAACGAATTGGTAAACATTTGTCACCACATGAATGATTCGTCATTATCCATATAATTACACTGACGGCTCGAAAACAGATGCTGGAGTACGGGCAGGTTTCTTCTATTAGACCCTCAATTTTGCTGATTCCTTCAAACTTCCCGATCTATAAGCAGCGTCTTACAAGACGAAGTATTGGCAGTGATATCACAAACTGATATCACCACATCCATTGATAGCCTATAGCAGCATTAAAATCGATTTCTGCCATAACAATCAAATCGAAGATTCTAAATTACTGTTGCCAAGAATGTATGGTTCTTTTCACAGCATACCATTAGACTCTACTGGGTACTAGGTCACAGCGATGTACATATCTGGGAACGAGAGAGCTGATGATCAGCTGCTATTTGCAACACTGAACCAATCCAGTATAGACACCCTATACTGTGAATTAAATCGCATCATTGCTATCAAGAAACCAATGAAAGATGGAAATGTCTTGAAACCTGTGCAACGGCTAGGAAGTTATGGTCCAAATTCGGCAAAACTAAATCCCGCTCGGTTATGCATCTGGATAAAAATCTTTACTACTGATAATAACAGATCACAAACTGTTGGTTCACCATAAGAAGAAAATGCGGCTTAATACCGATGACATGTGCAAACGATGCAGTGATAAGGAGGAACAAGAAGAACAGCCTATTTCTTATGAATTATTACAGCAATATGACAAATTAGAAACAAATTCTTAGACAGACACTTCTTCAATAATCTTGTAGACCTCGAAGACATTCCAGGGAGCAGCCTATTATTAGGCTTCATCAAAGCTAGAACAAGAAAACTCTTATATATCATATGTTAAATCATTCATTTTTATAGGTAAGTTCAATACTTCAGGGTATATCACAATAGATCTAAAATTAATCTTAGTGCAATGAAAACGTCACCAATCGCCAGATCATCAACTTAACCTAAACGCTGTCAACTCTACTGAGATCATTTTCAGAAATTAAAGAAATCTAAACTGGCACATCAATATTTTTCATAAATCACTTTTTAAACATTTTAAAAATAAAACAACTTTATTTTCTTTACAAATTTTGATATGCAGTTAATTTTTTTTTTAATCATTTTTTGAGAAAATAAATAAACCGTTTTGTGTATTGTGTATTCGTATTTGAAAATAATTGAGCTAATTTGTTCATTCAATTTTAAGAAATTGTTATGATTTTGATAAATATACAAAAAATATTAAGAAAAGAAGATATAAAATACTATTTTAACTTATACAAATCATCTATGTATTTCAAAATGTTGCTAAATTTAAGATGGGCACACAGAAAAAAAATTGTCATATTAAAATCGTCAATATAAAATCGTTGTAATATTGACTACCAAAATTGACTATAGAAGATTGAAATATTTTGACTACCCGGTAGTCAAATTAGATTTCGGTTTTCAGAAAAAAACTGTCATATTGACTACCGCAGTTGTCGTATTGACAACCGCAGTTGGCATATTGACTACCGCAGTTGTCATATTGACTACCGCAGTTGTCGTATTGACTACCACATTAGTCAATATGACAACCGTAGTTTCAATTCCCTTCAACCAAAGTTGTCATATTGATCACTTCAAATATCATATTGACTACCAAATTGGAAACAAAAATTCGGATCCTAAAATTAACAACCGAAAATTGTTCTATTAACTATCGCGGTTGTCGGCTAAAAATTGACTACCAAATAGTCAATTTGATGACCAAAATAGTCAATAGCATGACTTTTTTCGTTCTTTGCAGATCGGGGACAATTAATTGTTCAATATCATCTAAACAAAATTTGTTTACAAACAAACTCCAAACAAATTTATTTTATTGTTATTAGCTATAGCACCCTTATAGTAAAAATTTAAGTTAAATGTTTTTGGAGCCAGAAACTAATATCAGACTCTTTAAGTGTGATGATATTCAAACTTTCTATTATTATTATGGAAAAAATATATAATTCTTTTATATTAATGTAATTTTTTAGAAAGTAAACAAAATGTAAATGGCAGGCAGATATTTTTGAAAGTGTATTTTTCAATGATGCTCATAACAATAATGTTTACTTCCGAAACATTCTAATCGCAAATATTGGTGACATTCTTAAGAAAAAATCCGCATATTCTCTCAAAAAAATCATTCAACACAACACGATGTGGTTTACAAAACTTCAAATCTTCTACAAATCATAAAATCTGTTTATGTAAGGAACTTTAAATATTTTTGTATGCGACACGATGAAAGTATCATCTATGTACCTTACCTATAAAAAACGTGGTCTCTTGTGTTGATTCAATACTCTTTGAATTGGTGAATGTGCCAACTTTCTTGTCAAAAGTCTTCATTCAGGTTCAATTCACAAGCGATTTCCGTTTATTTTCATAAATTCTATATCTAAGCTGTTTTTCTTTCTTTTGTTCGTATTTTTGAAAAGAATCGTCATTGAAAATGTTGTTCTGTCCACAATAATTTCTTGGATTCTCTACTGACTGTCCCCCCTCTTCACTCCCTAACTCCTTCCCTTTTCATTTTTCTATTTATATTTGAACAGAACTGCCATTAAGTCTGACCTAATTCTTGATGCAAAACATCATCACATATATCGCTTGATAGAAACACAACATTCATTGGATCTTTTTGTTGCTTGATGCATGGTAATCCCTCCCCCACTATACATTATATGGGTTGCCATTTGCCACAAGCTGTGGAAGAGCGGTGGCAGGAGGTGTAGCGTAACTTGAAATGCGCACACGATCGATTTGCAATTGAAATCCCATGTTTGCCTGGAATGTTCTTAAGCACCACTCTGTCACCTGCGGTCTGACATACGTCGCTTTTGCATTTGCCTGATGCCAAAACATGTGGATTAGCGTTAGAGTATAGAAGGGGGACATTTCGTCGATGCGGGATCAACGTCGCGACGACAATCCAAGATCGATAGACAACCAACAACGACGACGACGACTTCGACGCATGGCGGCGACACCAACAGTTGATGTGGATTTTATGCATGCAAAACTTATAGCCTCTGGGAGTAGGTGGCGAGGTTATCCTGGTTTCAAAAACCAAGCTCAACGCTACACCACTGACCATCACAGTAAACGTCCCCGACTCCCTCTCTTTCTTCGGTGTTCAATTGGATGGATAACAAGGTACCAGGGGAAAATGTTCGGGACAATCAATGTGGGTGAATGGATGAGTGATTCTATGACCGAGAGCAAATTGTCTTGAACTCTTCTCTGTGCAACGTGAGTTGGATTTTTAAACAAAAACAAAAAACACAAATAGAAACAAACTTATGCGCGATTGCAAAATTGTGTATTTCTAAATGGGGCTACACTTGTTCTTGGTTTTCGACTTGAGAGTATGTTTTTACTTATTCGAAGGCTTGAATATATTTTGATGTTTCTAGCAAAGTACCTTCGCGTTTAAATTAAGGTATTTAAAATACGAAATTTTTGCAAAATAGTGCCGATAGATGAATTTCTTTTTATTTATTTTTCGTTTGGTAGAATAATTGGCAGTAGATACTTAAAAAAAATTTCAGCACTTTTTTTCAGTTTTCAGGGCCTTTATAGGTAAATGTCGTTGGAATAAAAACCCGATAATATTTTAGTTGAGGACCATTTCTATAATAAACGTGATAAATGATAATGCGCGGGCACTGTGGCGTATACGCATTTTTTTTAATTGATTTTCGTTTTTCTTTCTATTTTTGACAAAACAAGACAAGAATTCATCCCGAAATGTGCATATTGCATTTTCAACGCCTAATTTTTTCAATCTATAAATTATTTTATGTGTAATTAAAAAATAAAATACATAACTGGAACTTTCTAATGTATCCAAAGAGACTGTTTAAAAATATTTCCTGGAATGTACCCCCAAAAAGAGTTTGTTTTCAAAAATTTGAATGCCGATTATTTGCTCAGAAACCTGTTCAAAAAACGTTTTTAAAAATCGTTAGAGTTGTTTTTTATTTAAAATTAATTTTGCGTACACACAATTTTTCAATTTTAGTTTAAAAATATTTTTGGTACGCATTTATTAAGAGCTTATAAAAATCAGTTTTAAATACTAATTTCGTAAAGAAATGATGACCCATTTCCGAAATATCGAATTTCGAAAAACAAAAATTTTATATTTTTTTTAAATAAATATTTGTGATCACCAAATATTATTAACTTCCCATAAGAAGTTATTGTAATGGGTCCGATTTGTCGAATTGAAAATTTTGACATTTCTCGACGTTTCAAGGTTCCTAGAGTCGAAATAAAAAATTTTTAGAAAGATGTCAGTGCTTGCGTGTGTACGTACGTTCGTACGTCCGTACGTCCGTCGTCCAGTTTAAAAAAAGAGATGAAAATTTTGCTTAACCCTAAATATCTTACGAACCAAAAATGCTAGAGGCTTGAATTAAATTTTATATAATATATTGTAACGTGATACCAAACAAGTATATTTTTTCAAACAAATCCAATTAAAGGTTTTTTTTTATAAATAAAAAAAAATTTGCCACCTCGAAAATTTTATGACTACAAAATGATTTTATCACCAACAAAATTTTGTGCAAAGAAAAATAACGTTTTCAACATCTGGTAAAATTTTGAGAAAAATCGAATTGACAGTTTTTTTATAAAAAATAAAAACATAAAAAACCATTACTCAAAGTTGGTAAAAATTGAATTTCGATTCAAATATCTTTTCAAAAATTTGAGATTATAGCTTCCAACTTATTTTAACTTATAAGAAATATTGTTTTCAACATTCTTAAAAATGTTGAGAAAAATTGAATTGACAGTTTTCTTACAAAAAATAAAAACCTAAAGAAAAAATTAATAAAAGTTGGTAAAAATTGATTTTCGACTCAAATATCTTTTTAAAACATTGAGATATTGGCTTTAAACTACTTTTATCTTTTAAAAAATATTGTTGTCAACACTCAGTAAAATTTTGAGAAAAATCTATTTTTTACAAAAAATAAAAAATTAACAAAAAAACAATACTAAAACTTGGTAAAAATTTACTTACGACTCAAAAAGCTCTAAAAAATTAAAAATATTGACTTCAATCTCTTTTTATTTCACAGAAAATGTTATTTTCGATATTTAGTAGTTTTTTTTTATAAAAATCCAACAGTCCGTTTTTTCATAAAAAAATAAAATCTACAAAAAATAGTACGCAAATTTGGTCAAAATTGATGTTCGGTTCTTGATATCTCTCAAATTCATCCAATTTGTAAAAATTTAAGAAATGCTACTACAATTGGTAAAAAAATTTGTTCAACTAAAAATCTATTTAACAAAACAAGATTTTCAAACTAAACTATTTCTTTGTATGAAAAATATTGTTTGTAATTTTTAAATTTGTAAGAATAATTCAACTAACAATTTGTTTAACCCAACACGAAAACCTACAAACTTTTAAGCAAGACAAATAGACAAACGGGATGGTCAGCAATCACCTGAAATGAAACTTCAACAGTAAGTATCCACAATTCAAAACTAACCTTAGATTGATGGAAATTACGATACCTGCAGATTATTCACAAAAATTAATTGAATCACTTCTTCTTAAGAAAAGAAGATCATGTACATATTTAATGTATGTTGGTGTTTTGTTTACTATAAATGACGCAGTATAAGAAACGAAATCATCTTATGACATTTTGTTTATAATGATCGAAAATATTGACGGTGGTGTGTCATTCATGAAATTTTAATCTGTGACCTAATTTTGTACACTGGTTTTGCCAGGGTTGTAAAACAGATTCTTGTTTTAGAATTGAAAATACACAATAATAAAAGATTGGGAAATACCGATATTCAAATTATTAAATGGTAAAAAAAATATATCGATTAGTTTAAAACAATCGATAAATTATTTGCATTTAAAAAAACAAAAAACAAAGCAAAATAAATATTTCTTGCTTGAAAAATATTAAGTAAAGTTTAAAAAGTTATGGGAATCTTATACAACAAAATAAAAACATTAATGAAAAAATGTCTTATACGAGTATTAAGAAAATTTGTAATGAAAATTTAAATATTTGCCAATCCAAGATATATGTTTTAATTTTTCTTTTGTTAATGTAAAATTATTTTCAAAGTCACATTGAATTTTCTGAACGCAAGACAATATTAACAACATTACATTAATTTCACTTTAATGCAACAAATTTTAAATTTGCTTTGATTATATTTATTGAAAAAAAAAAAACAATAAATTTACTTTGACCTTTTTTACTTGCGACATATAGGAACTACATACATACATACATAAATGTACATATGTATATGGCAAGTTTTGCATTCGTGCAAAATTTCGAACTCGAGATTTTAATCAAACATGATATTACGATGGTAGAGAAGTCGAAAAAAGTGGGTCCCGCGATTCCGTCCGTCTGTCCTGTCTGTCTGTCCACGCTCCTACAGCCTAAGCCATTGGGTCGATTGAGTTCAAACTTGGAAGTTAAGGTTTTGATCAGATTCTCGTTAGATGTTTTTTTCATTTTTTTTAAGATCAAAACTAACAGTGGTCCCCATACAATTTTTGTGGTCAAAAAACGAAATTTCGAATTTTCTCAAAAACAAACCAATAGATTTTTTTTTAATTTTATAACCTGGCTTCTTTTAGTAAGAAAAACTTTTTTTTTGTATTGCTCCAGAAAGGTACCGCTCACAGAACCGTTATTTAGTTTTTTAATTTTCTCAGCAACTTATGAATCGATATCAACAATTTTTTTTCTTAACAATATTTCATTATCAAAATTGCAATTTTTTTTTTGGATTTTTGAAAAAAATATTGACTTTTTTTTTAAATCTGATATCTCGAAAAAGGGTCCACATTTTTTTACGAAATTCAAATCTAAAACGTATGTGTACAATAAATAAACAACTGCATAACAAAAATATTTTTAAGAAAAAACGGAAAATTTGTATGGGTATAATAAAAAAAATAATTTAAATAAAACCGGTCTAACGATTTTCAAACACAAAAATGGAAAAATTGATGTTTTTTTGACAAATCAAATGGCATTTTTATCTTTGAAGACAAACTCATTTTACAGTATATTTTAAAATCTTATATAGGTACTTTTTTATACAGAATCTTTGCATACAGGAGCAAGTTCGTGTGACCCAGTCGCGCTTTTTATTTAAAACTAAAAATGAATTTATTTTATCTTTACAACATCTTTAAATATATCTGAGATTTTCAGAAATAATACCATTTTCGATAAAATATTGACTTACTGCGTAACCTAAACAGGGCTATTCGTTGTGTGGTTTTAAGTAAGTAGAGCTGGCTTTTGACACCTGTTTAACTATAAGCTGTCATTTGAAGTGTCATAATATTTTTTGAATGTTTGCTACCTACGTTAATGGATCGCCTACAAAGTGGTTATTCAAAAGTATCGACTTTTCGTTCATCACGCAATGAATAAATTGGTAAAATTGTGAAAAAATTGAAGAAAGTGGCAACGGGACTCATGTCGTTAATCATAATGACACTCAGTCAAAAATATTGTTGCTGTAAATGCAATTTCATTCGCAGCAAATTAAAGTGTACCGATTTTTTTTAACTGGCAATTGAAAATCATGCGACTTTATGGATATATACTATACATAGTTCCAACAAGATACGCGGCAATAAGCCGGACCACATGACCATCCATGGCTTTAATGCTTAAGATGAATGGTGTCGACTTGACAGCATTCGATTTATTTTCTTTAGAACTATGCAAAAAATCGTGCTTATTGGAATAGTATCTAAAATATAGACACATTAAATACCAACATTATTTAAGTTATACATAACCAAGATAAGGCCTAGTAACTCTATTAAAAATATAGTGTTTTCTCAGTTAATGGTAAAGCCCAAACTTTGTTATGAATAAAACGTGCATACAAAATGTATTGTTGTAAATGAAAAAATGAATCACCCTATATTCAGGTGGGAAATGCATTATTAATTGTTAACCGAAATTATCCAAGTTTGGACTTTTATTTATGATTAAGAATTAATTTTGTTCGTAATCTTTTATTTCTAGCTTTGCATTTTATTTGAAATTATTTTGATAATTATTATTATGTACAAACGGATATGGACAAAAGAAAAAAAATTACAAAAAATTAAGAAGAAAGTAAAGCGCGTTCCTTATATGTACCTTCAGTTTCTTTGATTGATATTTACATATTCACATTAATTGTTTGTTTCTTCTGAGATTACCATATTTTTCTGTGGATATATTTTTGTTTAAATTTATTATTCTCTCGTTATAAAAGTAAGTGATTCTAACGGTAATTTAATGCGAAAACATGGAGGTATTACGAAGTAGTTGATGTCTGCATATGAATTCATAATGACGAAAAAATGATTTCGAATGCTGTCGGTGTGATAGTAAATTCTAGATTTTAACACTTGTGAAAAATGGTGATGAAGAAGTTTTAAATGAATATACTTGAAACGATAAAATAAAGTGATTGAACATTGCATAATTTGTTCCTCTTGTCCAAAAAATATTTTTCGGAATATTTGAATGTTCATTTTGTTTTTTAAGTTTAAAGACACTCAAGGGGTTATTAATACCCTTAACATGTTAACGTTTAAACACGGTGCGAGTGTTAGTAAAATAGGGAAGGATTTAAGAGGAGATACTGGTGTACATTGTTCTTAAAATATTGAATATTACAATGGAGGGAAAACATAGCATTCCACATTCTCGATAAGTGGTTAAAAAATGGACTCTTTAATCTATTGTGTAATTCGAAATGATAGCTGGGACGTTTTTTTTAATACTAAATGATTTCGTCTAATATCTTACTCAATAGGTAGTTTACAGTATTTTATGCAGACAAATTTCCTCATCGTGTTACTTCTCTTCGAAAAGTCTTAGAAAACCTAGAACTATTTCTTTTTGATACGTAAAAGATGTCTTTTAAATCCTTAAAGATGGAATTGGAAAAGTTAAGCTATGGATTAAATTCATTCACAAGTGTGTCAATTGGTCATGGAAGATTTTTGTGAAAAGATATTTGATATTTGATATTTTTGATATTTATTTATTTGTATGTCAGCTGTACATCAAGTTAAACTTATAAGATATGACATCTTATCTTCTTGAATTTTTAATAGCATACTTTTTTCTTTTCCATGAAGTAAACATCCATTAATTCGTCTTTAAAAATAGTAGTTTTATTTAATATAGAAATGTAACCTCTTATTGGAAAACCATATACTATACCCTGGAAGGTTAACTTTGTCGTTATTACACATAAATAAATAAATAAGGTAGCGCAACAGTCCATTGAGAACTAGGGCCGAATGACTTTAAGCCAAATAGAAACACCTAATTTGAGGAAGTACTTTTCATGATAAGAATTACTCTAGGAGGATTTGTCAATTCATCGCATGAGGCAGTACTCGTGCAAAAAAAACTTTAGGTGGCACAGCCAGACCTTTGGCATGACAGTCCTACGCACTAACCATCAAGCCAAGGGTACTACTTTATTATACATACATTCATCAAATATTTTTTATTTTTTTGGAACGGTTCTTGGAAACTAATCATTTCTCTTATTTTCAAAATAAAAAGGCAGAAATCATCATTCTTAAAAGATTTAACGCTAAACCATATTTTTGTTCTGTTTTTGTATTAAATTAAAACTAGAAACAATTTTTTAAGTAGCTAGATATCTTTTTCGAAAAAATAAAAAATGGTTATAATGTTATAGGCCATCGAAACAAAATTTCAAACAAAATAAAATAAAAGTGTTAATTGACTGTTAAAACATTGATAACGCACATAACATTTCTAAAAACGAAAAACTTTTATAAAAATGTATGTATGTTTAAAAATGAAAAGAAAAGTTTCTGACTCATATGAGTTTTATAGATATTTTTTTTAGAATTTTATTACTTCTATTTCTCTTATGACAATGATAAGTAAATTAAGATTCCATATAGTTCTCTGATTCGCTCTTTTAAACGTTTTTATATTATGTTCTAATGGGTTGAAATTGGGAATATAAAAATAATCTATTTTG
Organism: Eupeodes luniger; assembly: GCA_951509635.1. Lineage (NCBI taxonomy): Eukaryota > Metazoa > Arthropoda > Insecta > Diptera > Syrphidae > Eupeodes > Eupeodes luniger. The sequence goes on from OX608074.1 coordinate 128,015,113, forward strand.
AAACTATAGTTTAACGACTTATTGGAAAACCATTTCTTTTATTAATTTGCATTCAAGGAATTACAGGCAATCATTTGATGGGAACTTTTTGAGCTCTATACGAATACATTTTAATTTCAAAGTCTGATGCACCAAAAAAGAAAATGTTGAGCTTTTATTGCTTACAGATAATAATGTTATGTTGAGGATTGAAAAAGATATTCAAAATAAGAATTCTTCTTTTGATTCCATTCTTTAATCAAAAATACAAGAGCGCAATGACATCAAATCTAAACAAAAGCTCTTTAACCATTTTTCTTTGGAAAATGATATTTATCGCATTTTTGCTGAAATCATAAATCATCAGATTGACGTAATAGTGATTTAGTAATAATTACCATTATTTTAATTATATTTTTCTCGTTGCTTTTTTTAATCATTAAATTATACCAAAAGACGAAAAAAAGTATCTATCTACTGAACTTGTATCTTTGAGATACAAACGAGAAACAACAGACATAGAATAAAGATTCTTAACTTAAACCGTGATGCTACGGCAGCGCGGCGGCGGCGTCATGTTGGAAACAGCCGTAGCAAATCTGCGTGTGCGCATTTAACAAAAATACAAAAGATCAGGAAAAGAATGAACACATAAACATAGATACAAAAAAAGGTAAAAAAAAAAAACAATGAAAATGTGTTGTTTTTTTATAATTACTTGTTCTATTGTTTTGTTCAGCCCTATGAGATAAGAATTCAAAACAATTATACCAGCTAGAAGTTTTATTTCTAGAAGTAGAAGATCATTTACGATGGAACCAACCGAATCAAACGCACAGCTGTAAGACAGTGGAACAACACCAAAGGAAAATAAAAACATTCTTCCTAAGTTTTTATTGACAAAAGTGAAAAAAATTGTTTTTTTAAATATCTAGTTTTTCTAATACTTTAATTGAACATACAATTCAAATCATTCTAAATATGTACATATTCAGAAAAAAATAGTGTTTAAAGATTTTATGGTTTTCTTTTTCCAAAAAAAGAGCAAATGTCAAAATTAGATTCTAACCTTTTTCAAAGTTTCACGACCCTAGTCAATAAGACATGAAGCTTTACACTCTGAAACATACTTTTGTGAAATAACTTGTGAATACTGCCCGATTTTCAACTTCCTTAATTAAATGTAAATTTTAAAGTAGTTATTGTAAGTACATACATAAACATTCAATATTATTTTCAAACAACATTTGTAAAGTCTATGCTCAAAAATCCTCCTCCCCTTAAATTATTGGCCTATCGTATTTACGTATCTTCTCTCTAAAGTCATGGAAATGCTGATAATCTCGAAGATCGAAGTCTTCTTAATGACCGGCCGAACGGCTTTCCCAGCAATAAATCCACTGGTGATCTGATCTCATCTCACCAGACGGTGGAACAAATCTTTATATAGTTTTGGAGAAAGATTATTGTTCTTGATATTTCAAAATTATTTGATAGAGATTGGCATCAGGGTCTCATATAGAAAATGTGTGCTGAATTCCACCCCTAAACAGTTCAACCGGAATACTCCCGCTTCTAGGAAAACTTATCATTATACCCTCGAACAAGATATTAGTCATACTATCAAGTACAGAGATTCGTTCTTTAACCGTACTACACGGATGTGGAATGCTTTGCCACACTCTGTATTTCCCAGTCATTGCAATATTCAGAACCTCCTTTTAAACCCTATCCGTCTTTTCTAATCCTCACATTGTGCTTTGGCACGATGAGGGTATCAAAAATCTCCTTGAGTGTGTGCTTATTACACAAAATATATGTCTTCCCTAAATAACATTTTTGAGTAGAATTTAACAAACAACAATTATTTTAAGTTCCAGTTTTGAATACACTTTGTCCCACTGTTCACTTTGATAATGGCACAAGGTAATTGAAATCTTCTATAAAATAAAATCTTATTATAAGACCATAAGATAAAAGCAAAGAACTCTGCTTCGAAATTGAGCTTACTCAAGGTAAAAAATAGAATTTTAGTCAAATCAGAATCATTCGTTGGAAAAGTAATTTAGGTTTTAGAAGTTTAAAAATACTCAACTTACTCATATCCAAAAGTTGAGATTCTTGGAAATGATAATAAAATAATTTCTTGCTACCAACTTGCTTTTAGTTAATTTTCAATTTTTGGGGATTTTTAAATAAAAAGAGTTGTAGAAGCGTTTAGCTATTTAAGTTCAATTATTCTTTTAAGTTTTTTTTTCTAAGTCAAAGTTAAATTTTTTGATATAACTTCTTTTTAATTTTATGTTTAAACAAAATAACAAACATGACCTTTTCAATATTCCATCATGTTATGGTTGTTGAAATATTTGCACCAAAACTAAACAATGCTTTAAGACTACATAGGTTAGGTGGTTCAGCTTCAGAGTATAGGTAAGGTAAGACGAGTATATGATGTTTACCTTATAAATTGTTATGGTACTCATTGAGCATTAAATTGGTTACACCATCATCATCTTTAGCATCGCATATCTTATGCCAACAAATATAATTTTCTGGTTGCCATCTTGCTAATTGATGGCGCATCTATTAACATACATTTATTATTAAACTCAAAGATTGTTGCTTTTTTCATAACTCACACTGAAGCGTGCTAATCTTGTGATCATTTCAGATAAACAGTGCTGTGAAAAAATTTGTTTTTCTTTTTTAACTTAAATCCCATATGTGGGATATTCGATATTCTAATTGTCCAGTAGGAAATTGGTTCTGAGGATCAACTAAATCCTATTTTCCAAAAAGCTTGTTAAAAATTGTAAGTGCATGCATATGCATAACCTCTTTAAAAAAATGTTCCAGTTAATAGTTTGGGATATAGGATTATGGAAACATATTTGTGGATATTGTTTTTTTAAATATGGTTATTAAAATGCGCTACAAACATGTACAAAATTATCATAAATATTTATTGACTCAGGGTGGGTATATTTCTATTTTAATTTTAAATCCCATGTTCAAGGTATTATAAAACAGTTTCAGGTTTTTCTTAGTATCTAGATATAAAACTTTAATCCCTTGTATAAAACTCAACAATAGCACAGCAATAACTAAAACCGTAGTTTTCGATTGAATATCCCACATAACCGTTTGTACTTTTATGAGAATCTAATAAACTTTGAAACTTAAAATTTCTTAATTTGAAATTCGATAAACAAAAAGCCCAAGATGTGTAAATCCCAATATCCCGAAAAGCCCATTATCCAGAAAAAAAGCATTATAGAAAAAAAAAATAAACTGATTACAGTTTAAATATTTGGAATTTCCGATATTTTTGGATTTCAAGTTCTTCAAGTTTCTGGAATGTATGCGTTCAAGATTTTGGGTTTCGTGATTTTGAGGAATTATGATTTTTAAACACTTCGAGTTTTCTGGATTTAAGGATTTTGGATATTTATAGGAATGTAAAATTCAGAGATTTTAAGTTTTCTCGATTGTAAATGTTCTCTGTCTTTTATTTAATACAATCATTGGTTTTCAGTATATCGAGTTTTTGGGATTAACAATATTATGGGCTTTCAGGATATTTGTTATTTGACTTTGGCAAATATGGGTTTTAACGATTTGAGTTTTTTTTCAGTTTCAAGATTTTAAGTTTTACCTGATATTGATTTTTTGTAATTAGAGGTTTTTTGGTTTGTATTTTAAGTTAGGATTTCTATATCAGAAACGTTAAAATTTTTATTTAATGAACACCACACTGTAATTTGTTGTTTTTAGTTTCTTTGAATCGTATAGGCATTTGAATCAATAAATAATAATACCTTAGCCTATCCATAGATATTCCAAAAAAGTGAAGTTGTAGGTATGGTAATGTCACTAATGTCGTGCGTCTAAATATTTATTTATCAAATAGTTTTTCAGGGATTTTTCATTTTCTATGTATTTATTTTTTTTTCTAATTGTTGTTGTTGGTTTTAGTAATACGAAAAATGGAATGACCGCAGATGAACGTCAAAAAAATAAACATATTCGATATTACTTAAATTGGTTATCGTTTTATCATGAACAAAAAGCTCCTCAAATATTCGATGTTCAGATGTACATAATTTTATGACCCAATTTCTTAAACAAATATAAACTTGATCACAGTTTGTTTATTTGGTAAATTATATATGTTATATATTAAAAGTCTTGTGACTTATCAATAAACAAACTGTTTTAGTTGTAGCTGTAGGTCATAGAAATATTTTAATACTTTATAAATGCATAGCGTTTTTAGGTGTTTCTTTTAAAATTTGGAAACTGTCTTTTAAAAATGTGGTCTTAATTTTAATAAACAATTTAAATAATATTTAACAGTAACCAAAAGCTTAAATAAAAATTAAATATAAACTTATAGACAAAATAAAGTTATAAAACAAATATTGCTTTACATAAATTTAGCCGTACTTAAATATATCACAACAATTTTAATAAATAAATAGCAACTTATAATTATCTTCCAACATTTGCATGCCATGATTTTGCTGACATACATAGCTGTCAGTTGACTTTATTAATAAACACGTGCCTGCAGTGTTGTTATACATTTTTTGAAACAAGGTACCCTCTGATTAATAAAGTCAATTTGTTTATTTTTTTCATGATATTTCTTTTTTATTATAAATTTTTAACGTTGAAATTACATGTGAAACACTACATTATTAAAGTAACCACCACGCGAATTGTTGGAAGCCTCAATTCTTTTGACGTAATTTTCGACCACTTTTTGACACATAACTTGACGAATCTTGGTTTTTAAGTGCTCAAGAGTTTAAGTTTTATCTGCATATCTTTCGCGTAGCCCCCAAAAAAAAAAGTCCAAAAAAAGTCTTGGTGGCCAGTTGATATCGCCTAGACGAGAAATTACTCGGCCAAAAAGTGGCTCTTGCAATAAATCCATTTCATTCGAGTTGTGTGGCATGTGGCACCGTCTTGTTGAAATCACATTTTCTCCAAGTCGTATTCTTCAATAACAGGCAAAAAAACTCGGTTATCATATGCTCATTACGCTCCGTATTGGTGGTGACAGTCGTTCCATCGCCGTTTTCGAAGAAATCGGGCCCAATCACACCTCCGGACCAAAGAGCGGACCAAACAGTGACTTTTTGTGAATGGAATTGCCTTTCTTCAATTATTTGAGGTTTCTCAGAACCTAAAATATGACAATTTGGTTCATTTACATACCCACCGAGTGAGAAATGTGCTTCATCGCTGAAGAAAATTGAAAATTTTGTTCGAAAAATCGCCGTCCACCGTCTGTTGTTTAAGCACCCATTCGACGTATCTGCGACGTTGTGAAAGGTCAGGTGGCTTAAGTTGTTATGTGAGCTGGACTTTTTTGGATGTAGGTTTAGATCCTAATATAAAATACTCAACAACACTTTCACTTACATCAGCGATATTTTCAGTGGTACGACCGAAGCGATACAATATCTGTAACCAATCCAGTCTCTTCAAATTTCTTCACAATTTTGCCAATTGCTTGCGTAGTTGGACGATTATGTTAACCATAATCTAATCTTAAAGGAAGATATAGGCTGTGGCAGAATCACCATTTTTGTAGTAGGTTTTAACAATTTGTATGCGTTGTGCGACAGTTAAGCAATCCATTTTCGTAAATTTCAGACTTTCAAATGAAAAAAATTATTGGTTTTACAACTAAGTTTGACAGTTATCGAATTCCAGCCTTATACTTTTGAAACCGCAAAATGAATAACTCGTTACTATTGTGAGTGGTCAGTACCCTAAATATATATAAGAGGTTTAGTTTTCATATTTATTTCAAAAATCGAAAGTCGAATCGAAGTTATTGTAATGGGTGCGATTTGTCAAATTGAAAATTTTGACATTTCTCGACGTTTCAAGGTCCCTAGAGTCCAAATAAAAGATTTTTAGAAAGATGTCTGTGTGGGCGTGTGTACGTACGTCCGTACGTCCGTATGTCCGTACGGCCGTACTTTCGCGACGTTTTTTTCGTCGTCCATAGCTCAAGAACCAGAAGAGATATCGACTTCAAATAAATTTCTTTATACAGATAATAATGCAGACAGATGCAGAAAGGGCTCTCAAGAAAATTGCGTAGGTGGTTTTTTTACCATAGCAGTTTAAAAAAAAGGTGAAAATTTTGGTTAAACCAATGACGCTAGGACTTGAATTAAATTTTATATTATATATTGTAACGTGATACAAAACAATTATATTTTTGGAAAAAAATCCAATTAACGGTTTTTTTATAAATCAAAAAAACTGAAAATAAAAATTTGTCACCTCGAATATTTTACGACTAAAATATGCATTCATCTCTAAAACAATTTTGTGCAACGAAGAATAATGTTTTTGACATCTGATAAAATTTTGATAAAAATCAAATGGACAGTTTTTTTACAAAAACCTAAAACAAAAATTAATAAAAGTTGGTAAAAATTGATTTTTGACTCAAATATCTTTTCAAGACTTTGAGATATTGCCTTTAAACTACTTTTATATTTTAAGAAAAATTGTTGTCAACATTCAGTAAAATTTTGAGAAAAATCGAATTGACAGTTTCTTTACAAAAAATTAAAAACTGAAAAAAAATTTAACAAAACTTGGTAAAAATTTACTTTCGACTCAAATAGCTTTTCAAAAATTAAAAATATTGGCTTCAAACTTATTTTATTTCACAGAAAATATTGTTTCTGATATTCAGTAATTTTTTTATAAAAATACAACAGTCGGTTTTTTCATAAAAAAAAAAATCTCCAAAAAATAGAACGCAAATTTGGTAAGAATTGATACATTTAGACAAACTTTTAAGCAAGACAAATCGATAGACGGGATGGGAAGTTATCAGTGTGGGTCGCATCCCAGCCTCTTTTCTTATTTTAATTTGCGGCTTGACAACTTAAACAATTTAATCTTTCTCCATCTTGAATCAATTATAAAACATTGACATACCTTATCTTTCCCTAAAGACAAACATTTGAATGGTGTTAAATCACATCAACCTCTTCGAGAAATGATGCATGTTTGGTTCAGAATTTTAATGATTTATTTGCATTTTTCAAGCGTGTAATAGTGTATTTTGTGTTTGTTAAAAAATTAAATCCTCATACAAAATGACATCTTCAAAAGTGACTGCTTTCCAAATATAGCGGATTATGCAAGATGAAACCTTTTATTGGAATACCTATACATAAACGCCCGTAAATCAATAGAATCTCATACAATAAAATAAACCATTTAAAGAAATAAAAATTCAAATAAAAAACTTAGTCTCTATAATTTGTATTTTTTCAAATATACATTTTATAACAACACTGTTTCTATTCGTGTTAAGTCAGCAGTGTGGAAGACCTTAAGGGCAACTATAAATGATTGATTGATTTATATTTCTTCGTTAAGTATGCCCTTCATTAGGAGAAGTATTCAAATAATTCTCTGATTTATATTTATGTCGTTCTTTCAAACCACTTTAGAGCTAATTCGCCTCATTAGAATGTCAAGAAAAACCGACACCGAATGCAATTGCCATTCTAGTTTTAAGACATTCTCATAAATAATGCTATAATGTACAACATATTATTTCAATGACTATATGTAGATAGAAAGACACGTTCAGCTTTTAATATCATGCACATTTCAATTAGGATCTAAGAGCTGAAGTAGTTTATTTATGAGATTTTGAGTTTTAAATGATTAGAAAACTAAAATAATACAATTTTGCGAACTAAAGTGTCTCAATAGTTTCAAAATATGGAAGCTTTTTAAGAAAAACTAATTCAACGGAATTACCAACACTTTGACTTTTTTAGTTCATACATTTTAAGCACTTAACGTGAATTTTTGGGAATAGGCATTAGAGTCTCGTGGGAATTGAATGCTGGTGTTTTTCCAACACTGTTAATTTTATTTATAAACAATAACTTACCTACAACTTCTTATCAATTGAACTGTTTCGCTGATGACACTACCCTCAGCTTTTAATATTCGTTTCTAGTGTTCCTTGTGTTTTGGATGTGTAATATAATAAGATCATTAATTTCAGTTCTTAACACAAAATACTCAATTCTGTGTCCTGTTGTCAAAGCATAAGCGTAACCCACCTCCAATTCCGCTTTCCATTATCGGTGTTTGCATAAAATAAAAATGAGGCTGGGATGCGACCCACACTAATAACTTCCCATCCCGTCTGTCGATTTGTCTTGCTTAAAAGGTTTGTAGGTTTTCATGTTTTGTTAAAAAAGTTGTCAGTTAAATAATTCTTAATAATTTAAAAATTACCAACAATTTTTTGCATATGATGAAAAAGTTTGATTTTAAAATTTATTTTTGTTAACGAGATTTTTAGTCAAAAACCAATTTTTACCAATTTTAGTAGCATTTCTTAAAAGTTTTTATTTCTTATATAAACAAATACAAATTGGATGAATGAAATCAATATGAAGTCAATGTCTTTTATTATTCACGAGCTATCGAAAACCGAACATCGATTTTTACCAATTTTGCGTACTATTTTTTGTAGATATTAATTTCTTATGAAAAAATGAATGTCGAAAACAATATTTTCTGTGAGATAAAAATAGTTTGAAGCCAATATTTTTAAATTTTAAAAAAATATTTGTTTCAAAAATCAATTTTTATAAACTTTTATTAATTCATTTTTAGGTTTTAATTTTTTGTAAAAAAAACTGTCAATTCGATTTTTCTCAACATTTTACCGAATGTTGGATACAATATTTTTTAAAAGATAAAATTAGTTGAAAGCCGTAATCTCAAATTCTTGAAAAGATATTTGAGTCGAAAATCAATGTTTGCCAACTTTTAGTAATGTTTTTTAGGTTTTTAATTCTTATAAAAAAGATCGTTAATTGGATTTTTTCCAAAAATATATTTGTTTGGTATTACGTTACACGTACACACGCACGCGCAGATATCTCTTTAGAAATCTTTGATTTCGACTCTAGGGACCTTGAAATGTCGAGAAATGACAAAATTTTCAATTCGTCAAATCGTACCGATTACAATGACTTCCTATGGGAAGTTAATTCAATTTTCAGAATGCGGTTTGTTTATAATAAATCACCTCTTATGGAATTTATAATTGACATGATCCGACATTGCTGCTTAACGTTTAAAATTTCACCAACAATGCAAGAAATGTATTACCCATTCTGGTATTTGTAGATGTAAATTATAAAGTCTGCATTCGTTCAAAACTTGGGTACAACGCCGAAATGTTTCATGTCTTTCGTTGTTTTATCGCTCTTAACTAAGCAATGTTTTATCTGATTTTCAATTTTCAATTTTTCAATTTTTTGAAATCAATTTTGGACACATCAAGAATGTTATGTACTTAAAGCAATTCTGTTTCACCCTTCCGTTTTGATATTCAGAATCTTAAGAGAAATGTACACTGGTATCTCGTCCTAAATTTTACCCTTTTTTCCTATCGCTAGTACTTAAGGGTATAATTAATGACGTTTGAAGGCTCCTAGAATCAAAGACTTTTAGTGAAATGTTTCAGAGTTCGTGCAGACAGGACTGTCAAAAAAATTAAGTGTGTATTTTATTTTACTTCAGCAATTGATAAGATATTGATAATTTTAGTTGACCCCAATTATATCACGATCCAATAACGCTAGTGGCTCCAATTACATTTTATAGATATACTCGTATAATGAGACGTAATATCAAATTATTATAATTCTGACAGAAAATCACCTCGAATATTTTACGAACTAATAATATAATAATAATAACTCTAGGATAGTTTTAAGCAACGAAAAATAACGTTTTTGACATCTAGTGAAATTTTGAGAAAAATTAAAGTAACGGTTTTTTTCTATACAAACATAAAAGCATACAAAAACACTATACTTAAAGTTGTTAAAAACTGATGTTCCATTCGAATATTTCGAAAATAGATGAAGGTATTGACTTCAAAATTATTTCATTATATGCTAAATTTTGTTGTTAACATAAGATAATAGTTTTAGAAAAATCGTATTGGCATTATTTTTAAGAAATTAAAGCGTTCAAAAAATGCTGCTAAAATTGATAGAAATTGGATTTCGTCCAAAATTGTGGGAAACAAAAACAAATATTATAACTTGTTTTATCATATGCTAAATATTGTTGTTAATTTTTTAGAAAAATTGAATTGACAACTTGTTGCACAAAACACGAAAACCTACAAAAACAAAAAGTATTATGAGAACAAAGAGGGACATTGACGTCATATAAATTTACCTCAGAAAAAATATTTGTATTAATATTTTGTTAAAGTTTTAGAAAAATCGACGGACACGGATGGGAAAATATCAGTGTGCGTCGCATCCTTGTCTCTTTTTAATTTTTGTATTTTTAATAATAGACATATTTTATGGACTGTTATTTTAAAAAGTCGATTTAATTTAATATTTGAATTAAGTTTTTTCACTGCAAATTAAAACCTTAAATTTTTCATTTTCAAAAAATTCCCTACTTTCATGCCCAACTGTTGCACTTAAATCACCATTTTAATCATGTCTTCGTTTATCATTAGCTCGTAATTTTATCTTAAAATTAAGAAAAAAGTAAAATTCCTCGAAATAAGTCACTAATTGCTTGTAAACATAGCTCATATATTATGAAAAAATTCATGCACCCGCCATGTTTCGAGTAGCGTGTCGGCTCGTCGCGGTACTATATACAAATCGTTTGGTTTATAATCGATTCGTATCCAACTCAACGTGTTCTTTTATTTCTTCCATCTTAGAATGACTTGCCTTTGCGTCTCGTCGCATAGTCGAGCCGCCCGTCGGACGCTTCGCATTGCCATATACAGAGCGAGAGGTTGTATCCTGCTAATTAGCCAGCAATGCTCGGGATCGCTGCCAGTGTACAGTGTACACACCACATAACTTCACCTTGCAACTAATTGAGCTCAAGCCTTAAGTATTCTTGTTCTCGTCCAGCCGAACAAACACAGCTACTGCTGGGATGGGAGTCACTGCATTTAAGCATGAGATCAGTAGTACCATCACCGCATCAGCACCATCAGCAATCCAGAAGTAAGGTAAAAAAAAGCACAAGCACCCAACCCAAAAGACTTAAAATTGGTCGTGTGCGTAACCAGGAAGCCATCATTGTGGCAAAGAACTCCCATATCGGTGATGGTGATGGTGCTAGCCATCCACATCTAAAGCAGGTGCCATTTAGAGGAAACCCGGTGAGGTGGTCGTGGCAGCGGCGGCGGCGGCGGCGCGCAGTTGTATATTCTGTTGGCTTTAAACAACCAAACCAACCATCAGCCATCATCGTCGCCATCCCGCCATCGCACGTATCCGTGAATGGGTTGCCAAAATAAAAACTCAATTATGAGGTGAATACGAATTAGAATTTTATCGAAATACAAAAAAACATCAATACCTCCGAACCGACCACCGCTCCGCCTCGTGTGTCGTCACCATCATCGTTCTCTACCACGGCAGCGAGCGACGACCGGAAGGATGCAAATTTAGGCCACAGAATTTCAGCAGATTTATTTATTTTTCAATTTTATTTTTTGTTTTGATTATTTTGGAATTATTTTTAGTCAACTTCACTTCCACCACCTGTTGGTAATGTTCGTGGTCTCACATGACAATTAAGGCTGACCTAACAAAAACAATGATGGTCTTTGATGATGATGATGATGATGATATCGGTTGGTGGTAACTGCGGTATGCCACATTAACTTATTCGAATTGAGCTTTTTTATGTGTTAATTTGTAACTCAAAACGTATACATTTTTCTATTTCCGTTCCCGGCCGATTTCATTGTTTTTGGTCAAACCGGAAAGCTCTTTTTCGAATTGATATCTAACGAGTTGCGAGTTTGCTGATATGTAAATTTGTGTGAAGTTGTCATTTATTATTAAAATAGATAACAACTCTTAGACGAGGTGTGTTGCACGTCAAAAAAAATTATAATATTTTTGATAATTATTGATGCGGAGACATATTTTTGCATGAATTACCAACAAGATATTCATAAAAAAGATTTAAGAAGTTAATGAACTTTACTGAATAATTTGACTACTAAAATTTTAATAGTTTCTGTCGGCAGTTTTAATAGAAACCCAGGGTTTTCCAATAAGAGGTTTCATTTTGATATTTAAAAAAAAACGAGTACGAGAAATCAATAGATAAATGCGCACATTCAAGTCCGTCTCTTTCATCTTCATACGGTATGAGGATTCATTAGTGACAGCTATACATCTAGCGGAGTATTAAAATGAAACTTATTATTGGAAAAGTCTGTACGAAAAATCAAAAATAGATTTCGTGAAAATTTTTTTCATTTAGAAATGAATGTCGGCATAAAAGCGTGGACATCAAACAAATTCGTTTTAACAGAGGCCTTAGGTTGTTATAAAAATTAAATCATTTGCACACTTGTTGAACGCCATGTCCAAGTGTTGATTTGACAGATGTAGCTTCAACCAATATGGCCGCAATCATTCTGTCAAAGTTTAAAAATTCTTATATTGAAGATCTCTTTACATATTTTCTTTGATACAATTCCCAGAAATCAATTTGTACAAATTTGTCGTTTGTTAATCGTAGGCAACATCAAAAAGTAAAAACACCTAAGATTAAAAAATCTATACCTACGTATAATATTATTGATGCGGAGAATTTTCACGAATTATGTTAATTTTATGTTTAAAACAATATTTTATCTTTAACGCACATTAACGTTCTCAAAAGATTGAAATAAATACATAAAAAAGAAAACAACAAATAGATGAAACTTAATTAATGAATGTGATGTGATGACAGGTGATTATCATTTTAAACTACCTAAATTCTATTTCAACAGAACAAAATAAAAGAAATGATATTCATCGATAAATTTACGAAATATTTAAAAATATGTAGGTGTTTGAAATCGAACCTCGTTGATGGAGGTTCTGGTGGAACATTACTGATTTATAATTATAATCGTTTTTTCTTTGAGTTGACAATCAAATTATATCTTCTTTTGTGTTTTAAATACCGCTACTTAAAACTGTAACTAAAGAAGTCATGTTTAATAAGATAAAGTCTTGCTTAAGAGTTGATAAGGAGCATTGGAAGAATAAAAACATATGTACATTCTTTATTGATTGAATATTACGTTTCTTAGCCTTAATAGGGGAACTTTTTTTGCTTTAACTAAGTACAAAATAGAGGGATATAATATAATCCTACGAAAACAATCAGCAAAATTTTGAAGAAATTCGAAAATAGTGGAAGCGGTTTTAATGTCTTAAAGCCTGTGATCGTAATGCACGCTCAGCTCAGTCGAAAATAGTCCAAATGTTAACGAACCGAACATATCAAGCGTCTAGTGAACCTCCTCTGTGACGAGCGATTAAAGATCATGAAATGAACTGCATCACAAAGGGTGGTTAAATTTTAAGGGCCGATGTTGATTTTAAAAATATACACATTTTTTAAGAAAATATTGACATTTCGGCCAAATAGCCGCCACCACCTCGGCGGCTCAAGTACTTTGCCGTTAATTTGTCGAATTATATCATCCTTTGAATTGTTGCTGGCTTATCGACGTAAACCTTTTCATTCAAATAACTCAAAACAAAAGAAGTCCAACATCGCTACCACACGTGAGATAACACGGCCTTTGGATTTGTCGCGGATAAAAGCCATTGTTTCGTTAGCTGTGTTGCAGGTGCCACCGTCCTGTTGGAACCACATATCGTCCACATCCATATCTTCAATCAGGGCCATACGAATCATCTCAAGATAACGAATATAATTTACAGCAACTGCCTGTCCGGCCTCATTTCTAAAAAAGTACGGCCCGATGATGCCACCAGTCCATAAACCGCACTAAACACTCACTCTTTGTGGGTGCATTAGTTTTTTGACAATTTCTTTTGGATTATCCTTTGCCCAAATGCGGCAATCCTGCTTATTGACGAATCCACCGAGGTGAAAATGTGCCTCATCATTTTCACCTCGGTTTTCTTCGAAAATTGATCATCAACTGTTGCCATTTCTTGCCACTATACTGACAATTGTTGACGCTTGAAATAGGAAAGAGGCTTTAGCTCTTGCACTGGTGTTTTCACATCTCCTAGAGACCCGGTTTGCTCAAACGATTGCACGTGAAAAAATCACGAAGTGCATTTTAATTTGAACGCCCATTTTCCTAATAAGCCTGAATAACTTTAACGCTTTGCTGGATTGCATATCTGTCCATAGTTCAAATTGAATAAGTCTGAAATTGAGAAATAAGAAATGAAATGCAGAAAAAAGCTGGACGTTAAGGTGTGGCTCAAATTCAACATCAGTCCTTAAAATGTAACCACCCTTTATATGTGTTTGCAACAAGCCGTAGGAATAAGCGTAACAAGCAATATGCCAAATAACACGACCAATTTTTGATGTCAGAAGTAGTTTGGTTGCCTATTTTCAGGCTTAGGTGACATCAATTATACTGGAATAATTTCCGAACCGTCAGAAACGGTTATTGAGACATACATATTTCATCAAAATAGGTAGTGTATTTCATATTTTGGGAGGCCTTGAGTTATCAAATTAGATTAGGAGACTTTAAGAGGGGTCCTTAAAAATTAAGGGATATCTCGAATTATCAAGGGAGTTTTGGAGATTTCAAATGAGGTCTTAAAATATCAAGGGAGATTTAGACAATTAAAGAGAGGTCCTGAAAAATTAAGGCAGATTTTTAAACATCAAATGAGGTCTTGAAATATCAAGGTAGGTCTGCAAATTGTATGGCAGGTCTTGAAAAATCAAGAGACGTTCTGAAATATCAAGGAGATCCTGAAAATCAAGGAAGGTCTTAAAATATCAAGGCAGGTCTTGAAATATCAAGGAATGTCTTACAAAATAAAGAGAGGTCTGGTGTTTTCAAAAGAGGTACTGAAAAATCAAGGCAGGTCATGAAATATTAAAGATTGTCTGGAAATTTCAATATAGGTCCTGAAAAATAATGGGAAGCTCTGATAAATTAAGGGGGGTTTCAAATATCAAGAGAGGTCTGGATATTTTAAGGAAGGTCTGAAAAATCAAGGCAGGTCTTGAAAAATTAAAAGACGTTCTGAAATACTAAGAGAGATCCTGTAAATCAAGGCAGGTTTTAAAATATACGTATCAAAGGATTAATGGAGATTTCAAGGAAGGTGCTGAAAAATTGAGGGAGGTCCTTAACTTTCAAAGCCGGTCTGGAGATTTAAGAGAGATCATGAGATTGTAAGGTAGGTCTTGAAAATTCAAGGAAGGTCTGGAAATTTTATGGCAGGTCTTGAAAAATCAAGAGACGTCCTGAAATATCAAGGGAGATCCTGAAAATCAAGGAAGGTCTTAAAATATCAAGGCAGGTCTTGAAATATCAGGGAATATCTTAAAAAATAAAGAGAGGTCTGGTGTTTTCAAAAGAGTTACTGAAAAATCAAGGCAGGTCATGAAATATTAAGGATTGTCTGGAAATTTCCATGTAGGTCCTGAAAAATAATGGGAGGCTCTGACAAATTAAGGGAGGTTTCAAGTATCAAAATAGGTCTGGATATTTCTAGGAAGGTCTCGAAATATCAACGTAGGTCCTGAAAAATCAAGGCAGGTCTTGAAAAATTAATAGACTTTCTGAAATATTAAAGGAGATCATGTAAATCAAGGCAGGTTTTAAAATATACGTATCAAAGAAGGAATGGAGATTTCAAGGAAGGTGCTGAAAAATCTAATGAGGTCTTGAAATATCGAGGCAGGTCTTTAAATATCAAAGACGATCTTGAAATTTAAAATCAGGTCTAGAAATTAAAGGGAGTCTTTAATATTGTCATTAATTTTCAAATGCAGATCTATAGATTCCAAGGGAGGTTCTAAAAAGTAAAGGGAGGTCTTGAAATATCAAGGCAGTTCTGGAGATTGAAGGCAGGTCTTGAAATTGCAGACATATTTATAAAATGCATATTGATATTTGACAACAGTAATATGGACGTTACATAAGTAATGATCGAAATACTGTCGAAAATTTCCGAAATAGTGGTTAAAATAACATCTATAAAATCTCTATTTTTAACACTCAAAAGCAAAGTCAGAGCTTTATTAATTTTAATCAAACAATTATCTTGTCATCTTATATTTCATTTAACCTTACTTTTAAAATACAAAAATGAATAAGTCTTGATTACTAACAATATATATATTTAAAATTAAATAGCGATATTCAACTTTAATCTGATAGATACATGTTTAAATGCCAAATTACCCGTTTCAATATATTATCACACTGTAACATAAATATAAATATACATAATATTTAATTGAATTTCATATTTAACTGTTCAAATTCCAATATTAATCATATTTTTATCTTAAATCTTTAATTTAAATAGATAAATCAAATGGACCATAATATTTAATCATAAAAGTAAACTGGAACTCTTTTAAATTCATCAACAGCGAAAAAGACTAAATCTTCTAACCTATAACAAGATTCTGCTGCATAGACTCTTCCATTTTCTATATAATATAATTTAATTAATAAAACAAGAAGGATCATAACTTTTGCCCAAGAACTTGAAGACAGTGAGAGATCCTCTTCCTGAAGATGATGAGCTCATATATAATATAAGATTCTTTCTTTACATATTTTTGTTTTCTATATGCGCCAACCAACAACGCCCAAGCTCAACGCTGGCTGGCACTTTTTCATCTAAATGGAATCCCTCATAATTTAAATATTCATTAGAAAGAAACCTGATTGCCTTCGAGACACACTTTTCTGGTGCTGATGAAAAGACAGGAAGCCTGTCATCCCGTATGTGGTTCTGTGGTGCTGTCGTTCTTATCTTCTTTCTTCGGCTTCACGTCAATGTTTGCCAAAAACGAAGTATAAACAATTTATTTATTTATTATCTATTTTTATTAATAAATATGTAGATGTGGATATTTATTTCTTTTAATTAAAATTAAAAATCATTGAAGCATTCCCCTTCTTCCAAGAACATTTTAACGCACCATAGACGTCAAATTGTGTCACGCATGTCATTATTAAATATGCGCGACTTGTCCTAGTTCCACTGCTGGTAAGTTATAAGCCCCCGACCAACTGACGACGACGACGCTGCTGAGGGACGACACCGAAGACGACCGACGACAGTGGTGATGTGCCAGCACCAACCACAACGATTACCGTAGCCGTGCGTCGTCGTAGGTAGGAAGGTATAGGTATAGGTTGGTGTCTTCCCCGATTAGTGTATTCGGTCAATGGTCGACTCAACCATAGTTGAGTCCCTCAATGCCAAGTCCAAGACCAAAGAACCAAAGTCTTAGTCTCCGGACTCCATAGTACGTGTCGGTGTGTCGGCTTCTTTAGGTTTTTTGTTCTTTTATTTTGAAAATGTATTTTGGGCCAATTTGTCAATGGACGAACCCCTTCCATATTTCCAGAAGAGGAGCCATCGATCGGATGGCTTGGTTGATGGTGACACTATTTATTTTCAAGCAACAGGTTGGTGTCGGTTTTATAGTCGTATATTTAAAATACAAAGAGGGGAGTGTTTTTGTTCTTTTTGTTTTTCAAAGAGTTGAGGGAATTTTCGTAATTAATAATTGTCAGCAGTGTTATCGGGTGATTTTGTCTTCTTAATGGTGGAAGACTATATAAACTCCAGAGAAGGCAAAGAGCTATTAAAAGGCCACCATAGGCTTAATGAAGCTCAAAAGATACCACAGCGAGTCTAAGTCCAAGTCCAAGATAGCTTATAAATGATTTATTTTAAATACTTGTTATTTATTTTAAAATTAACATTACTTATGTGGCATCAGGTTGAAATTGGAAATATTTTTTAATGATGTGCATTTATAAGAAAATTAAAAAAAAAACTTTCATTAAGAAAATCCTAAGATTCTAAGATGCCTTCTTTAGTTTTATAGATTTTTTATATGTTAATTAATTTTATTTTACCTGAATTTCAATTCATGAATAAATATAATAAATAAAAATTGTATTTACTCTTAAAAATAAAATATTATATAATTAGAGAAATAGCTTTTTGGAATGTTTTAAATATGGCAAAACTTTCGAGAGTGGATCGCGGAATTAATATAAAAAGTAATAATAAGTAATAATAATTTAAATTTAAAATTTTATGATGATTTTACTTTAATATTTGTAAAAAAAAAAGTGGTTTCATTTCGACAGGCAGCCACAGATGATTTTCAAGGAGGGGTTATCAAACTAAAATCGAAGAATCCCCATCATTAAGAAAACAGTTAAAAAGTCGAAATTACCTAAGAGAACCAACGACAAAAAAGTCAAGTCCTTTAAAACACTTTGTAAGGCATATCAATAAATAGGTTGAAAGGTTAGGAAGGAACAGTGATTTCTTAAAAGGAAAAAGAGAAAGAGTGAGAGAAGCGCCCGGTGGAAGATGTTCAGAGGCTCAGAAGTAAAAATGAATTTTGAAAGTTTTATGAGCAGGTGAAACAAAATTCACAAATGCATAAACCTCGAACCGAAGACTGCAAGGACGAAAGTAGGAACATCATATTACAACCGCAGTCAATGCTGAAAATATGGCGAGGTCTACAGACTATATAACGCCGATGACAAACCAAATTCTACTACGACGAAAGCCAATAATCCCGTCTCCCCGACCTTGACGAAGTAAAGGTTGCCATATCTAAGTTAAAGTCTAACAAAGTCGGTGGAGCAGATGAGTGATGACTAGAATGCCGAGCTTTTCCAAGCAGATAGAGATAATTTGGTAAGGAGCAATCACCAACTTATCAGTAAAATATGGTCGGAAGAAAGCATACCCATTGAATGCAGCCTCAGTATTGTGCATCAGATACGAAAAAAGGAGACCCTATAAACTGCACCAATTACAGAGGAATCAGTCTTCTTTACAAAATCTTTTCTGCAGTAATATGTGAACGTTTAAAGCCCATCGCCAACAACCTAATATATCCTTATCAGTTTGGGGTTTGGCCAGGAAAGTCCACAATCGATCAAATATCCACATAAAGACAAATCCCGAAAAAAAAAAACAAAGTACATCAAATCGATAACCAACAACTTTTCAACAATTTCAAGACCGCATATGACTGCATCTACAGGGACAAATATTGTAAAGAGCCATGTCTAGTATTGGAAACCATGCCAAACCCATCCGTTTGTACAGAATGGCCATGAAGAATTCGAGCTGCTTCATAAAGGTTGAAAACAACTTAACCAAACCTTTTGATGTCAAACAAAGCTTAAGACAGAATGATGCGCTGTCATGTGATTCCTTTAACATTCTTCTTGAAAGAATAGTGCAGAGTTCCCATGTCAACTCTATCTTTCAAAAATCTGTCCAATAACTCGCATCTGCTGATGACCAGTATTAGGATTTTGTGGACCTAAAAAATTAAAAAAAGGCAAAACAAAACACTTAAAATGGCAAAGAAAAGGCATTTACTAAAAAAAACTAGGAAAATAAACAAAAATAAATTTAATTATAGTACCATTGGACTACCAAGAGTTTTTTAAAGTTATCAATGTTCCTGAAAGTTTGGAATCCACGTCGGCGTTTATTACAGAATTTATTTACTCAATCGTTTTAAGCCCTGTGTTTCCATTGAAAACGGCAGTAAACTTCTTCAAGACTTCCTCTGCAATGGGCCCTTTTGCTTTTTTTAAATGTTCTTCAATGTCTTTCAAAACAGGCAGCACTTCGCCAATTGATGTTCCTTGATGAGAATATTGTTAGCTTAAATTATAAGTAGGTACGGACTCTCAAATATACCTGTTTTTTGTAGGTCTTTGGAAAATATGTTTTTTCGGATCCCAAAATTGACTGTAATGTACGCCAGCTGCGCTTGCAGTTTTTCATCTTCAATACATTTTTTTGCAAATGCAACACAGCTTGCATCATCTTCGAGAGCACTGACGATTTTTTTGATCCGAGCAAAATAGTCCGCATAATATACTGCTGCCTCTATCCAAGTACCCCAGCGAGTTAAAACCTAGTTTAAATGGAAATTCAAAAATACGACTTCAAATTCAGTTTCAAACAAACTTACAGGTTGAGGTGGCAGTGGCAATTCAGGTTCCATATCCTTAAAAATAGCAATCAGAGATGGAGTCTTCAGAAATACTTGTTTCAAGTTCGACACAAAGGCGTCAACTTTTAAGAAGTGACTGCATATGCTTTCAAAAACTCTGTTTACACCGTGAGCGACGCAAGTTATGTGAACCATTTTCGAGTACAACCCTTGCAGAGTTTTATTACTCTTCTTCATATACGGTGCAGCGTCTGTTACGAACAACAAAACCTTTTCTCTGTTAAGCTCATTGGGTCACAACAATCGCATCGAATCGTCAAAAATCTGGGTTTTTAAATAAAGATTCTCAACTGTATGCGAAAATGTTCCCATTTCTTTTAATGCTAAACCAATTATTAAATATTTCTTAACAAAATTTAATAAAAAAGCAACAAAGGCAACATTGGCGAAGAAAGGTAAAAAAAGGCAGTTATGGTATAAAAAGGCAAAATATAATAGGTGCATATATTTGCAAACACCAGAGCTTGAAAAATGCTTGTCGAAAGTCGATTTCATCTTCCGTTTAACCAAAAAAAAGCAAAGTTAGGAAAATCCTATCCCTGCTGATGACATTGACATAATTGGAAGAGCTCATCGCGGTTGTAAAGCCCTCTCTCGAGCACCCAAAGTGTCACTATTTAAGAGCCTTATCATCCCCGTTTTTTGTACAAGTGGAAAGTGACCTTACCCAACTTGGGGTGCGCAACTTGAGAGATTTATCTAGGGATTAGGGACCGAGCTAGATGGAGAAGTTTGTTGGGTGAGGCCCTAGTTTTTACAGAACTGCCTTAAGTTACTTACTTAAAGTCAGAAGCGGCTTCTCTGATTGCATCTTGGCAATGTTGCCACTGGGTCTCGAAACATTGTGTTGGCGGCAAAGAACTTAGAAGGAAGTTACTTGTAACTCGGTCGAAGAAGGATTTATCGATCTCTTCCGATTGAAGCCGTTCGACGTTGTATCGTCTCCCAGCATCTCCCTGTTTTACCATGAGTATGGAAACCCGAAGTATTACCTTGGCTACAATGAGGTGGTGGTCCGTGTCGATGTTAGCTCCTCGAAAAGTTCAGACATCCATGATGTTAGAAGTGTGTCTAGAGTCGATCACAATATGGTCAATCTTGTTGACGGAAGATTGATCTGGAGAACTCCAAGTTCCTTTGTGAATGTTGAAGTGTGGAGTGTTTCTCTTCAAATTTCTTCTTAATTTTGCTAAGTTGCATAGTTGGACGATAAACCTTAATCTCCTCTTAAATCACAATATGTGGCTGAAGAAGAATCACCATTTTTGAAGTATGTAGGTCTTAACAATTTCAATGCGTTGTGCGATCCAATTTCTTAAATATCAGTTGAAAAAAAAATTGGTTTAAGAACTTAATTTGACAGATTTCGAATTCCAGCCCTTGACTTTTGAAACCGCAAAACGGATAACTGCCATTTTTCTTAGAAAAATTCAATTGTAATTTTTTTAATAAGAAATAAGAACTTTTAAAAAACCGTTTGTTAAATCGGTAAAAATTGATTTTCGAATGAAAACTCAGGAATGTTATTTTTGCAAAAACAATTTTTAATTTTTAATCAATTTATAAGAAATTTCCAGTGGACATTTTTTTCAACAAAAACTAAAACCTGCAAAAACATCTAAAAGCTAATAAGAAATGGTTTTCGACTCAAGTATCTTGAGAACAAAGAAAGAAATTGTCTTTAAATTTTTTTCTTCCACACAATTTTGTTATTAATATTTTGTTGAGGCACGCTAGCCTCTTTTTATTGTACTCAAAAATAGATGATTTCAAATTGAAGTCCTTGTGCAAAAAATGTTGCCCACTCCTAAAAAGAAACTAAATCTCAGAAAGTTCCCTATATAATTAGTATTCTGCACAAAAGCTGCAAATTAAAATCTTATGAAGATTTTGGGACACCCTTTATTTTTGTTCGCATTAATCGTTTTTTTTTTTTATTTTTTAACTTCATAGGGCATTAAGTCTCATTCCAATGTGCCTTGGGCTGGGCCCTTTTCACGTCATCACATCACTTATTTTTAGCTCCTGAAACAAGAATCACAATAAACTGCAACATCAGTCATGCAAAAATAAAAATTATTCACTGCAAAAGAATTGAAAAATTCATCATCTTTTTAAACAAAAAGTTATCTTTTGGTTTCAGAACAAAAATAATAAGAACTTTCATATTTTATAACCTGGGCGATTTTATTTTGCAAGCAATTAATTTTCTGGCTATAATGTTGCCCAGCTGGTGTGGGGCAATTTGTCTGCTTGTCTTTCCGACTGTCTGTTCCCGATTTTTAAGCCCATCAATCTTTTTTAATTAAGTGTTGTTGTTGTTGTTGTTGGCTTTTGTTTCTTCTAAGACAATATCTTCTACAAAAAAGATCTTCAAAACCCAAGAAAAAAAAGAATAAATGATAGGTATGTAGATATTTTGCACAAAAAACCGTAAATCACCAATCTACCGCTGCAAACCAATTAATTCCGGCCTTATTAATTAATTTATGACTTTTCATATACAAAGGTAGGTAAAGAACACTATAAAACACTAGAGAGGTTATATCAACTGGTGGCAAAAACTATTAGGAAGGTATTAATTAGATGCTTATTGGATTTGCTTTTATATGTATTTATATTTTTGTTCATCTATAAATTTAGATTTGAAAAATGTCTTCTTAATAAAAGGATACATTCATTTTTGGTAAAACATTTATCTTTTAACCTTTCTGACGGGGATGCTTGACTTGGAGAGAGATTAAGTGATCGAATGATTTATTTGAAGAGAAAACGATTTTGAAATAGTTTTTAATTGGAATTTTATTGTTTTCAATATATTTTATTAATTGTGCCTACAAATTATTTTGAACCTAAAATAAATTAGGCAAAATATAAACTATTATGCATAAAAATAAATCAGATAGATAAGAGTTTAGAGATCGCATCTAAATATCATAAACAAAATAATTCATAAAAACTTGAAATAGCTTTCTTTTTTACTGAGCCGTGGACGAATTCTGCTTAAGATCTCAGCACTTTTTCAGGAAAATAGGAAGTTTTTTTCTCTTTAACTTTTAGTAATTTTTTTATGAAAATGTCTTTTTTTAATACTGTTTCTAAAAGTTTTTTAAACATAAAGAGATAAGAGTGAAGTGAGAGCGAGAGTGAGACATAACTGAGACAAACGTGAAACGACAGTGAGACAATATTGCTTTCAAAGTTTGCGTCATGAGATTTTTTTGGGCCAACATTTGTCTTATATAATATGACTTTAAAACTAAAAGTATCTTGGACCTGATACTGATACCATTATGAAATTCAATTTTATGACACCGGGACTAGGGTAGATCTTAAAAAATCTAAATTTTGAAGTGAATTTACTTTGGATGCTGTAGAACTGAGATTTAAACACGAATTTCAAGAATTTAAATGTCCCAAAAACAGCAAACGCGATACTTTCGTTAAACTATAATAGCTAATGAAAAAACATAATAAACGTTTCATATCTATTAATTTAATATAAGAGCTTTGAATCTCTCAGGAACTGATGTGAAAAGAGATTCTGTAACGTGTTATTTGTGAGTGTCACACTAAAGTTTCTTTCCAACTTATTTTTTTACCTTAATTTATTCTTATTTTATATTTAGAAAAATTATGTACTCAAATGCAACTTTTTCCTTAAATTTACGAACCAAACACTTTTCTCTCTAAAATTTTAAGTTTTGTTAACTTTTTTAAGATCACAAAAATTTCAAAACTTTCAATCAAAACAGTATTTTTTTTAAATTTGGCTTCTGGCATCAGCTCCAATCTACAAGTAAGCAGACTAATAACGATTGTGAAAAGAAGCTATAGTATGCGACCCATACTGATAACTTCCCATCCCGTCTGCCGATTTTTCTTGCTTAAAAGTTTGTAGGTTTTCGTGTTTTGATAAAAAAGTTGATAGTTGATTTATTTTTAAAAATTTAAAAATTACCAACAATATTTTGCATATGATGAAATAGTTTGATTTCAAAATCTGTTTTTGTAGCGTTTTTTAAAAATTTGTATTTCTTATATAAACAAATACAAATTGGTTGAATGAAACCAATTTGAAGTCAATAACTTCTATTGTTCACGAGATATCGAGAACCTACCATCAATTTTTACCACATTTGATTACTATTTTTTGTAGATTTTATTTTTTTATGAAAAAACTGTTGGATTTTTATTACAAATTTACTGAATGTCGAAAACAATATTTTCTGTGAGATAAAAAAGTTTGAAGCTAATATTTTTATTTTGGAAAGATATCTGAGTCGAAAGTAAATTTTTGTTAGTTTTAGTATCGTTTTTTTAGGTTTTATGTTTTGTAAGAAAACTGTAAATTGAATTTCGACTCAAATATCTTTTCAAAAACTTGAGATTAAGGCTTCAAACTTATTTTATCTTATAAGAAATATTGTTTTCAACATTCGATAAAATTTTGAGAAAAATCGAATTGACAGTTTTTTTTACAAAAAATAAAAACCTAAAAAAATAAAATGCACGACTGGGTCGCACGAACTTGCTCCTGTATTCAAAGAGTCTGTTTAAAAAAGTATCTATGTATATAAGATTTAAAAATATACCTGTAAAATAAGTTTGTCTTCAAAGATATAAATGCCATTTTATTTGTCGAAAAAACCTCCATTTTTCCATTTTTTTGGGAGGGGGTTACATTCAATACAGTTAAAATAATTTAAAAAAAAAACTAATTTAAGATTCAAAATTTTACCTGAAAAATAAGTTTGTCTTCAAAAATTTAAATGCCATTTTATAAATAAAAAGCCCTTGATTTTTCAAAAAAATTTTTCGAAAATCGTTAGAGCGGTTTTTTTTTAATTAATTTTTTATATGTATATAAAATTTTTCAATTTTGTTCTAAAAATATTTTTGGTATGCAGTTGTTTAGTGATTGTAAATATACGCTCTATATTTCAATTTCGTAAAAAAATATTAACCCGTTTTTGAGATATAGAATTTTGAAAAAAAAAAATTCAATATTTTTTTAAAAATCCAAACAAAAAAAAATTGCACTTTTGGTAATCAAATATTGTTAAGGCAATATAAGAGCTCGTTCAGAAAAAAAAATTATTGAAATCGGTTCAAAAGTTGCTGAGAAAATTAAAAAACAAAAAAACGGTTCTATGAGCGGTACCTTTCCTGAGCAATACAAAAATATGTTTTTCTTATTAAAAGAAGCCAAGTTAAAAAATAAAATTTTAGAGAAAATTTAAAAAAAATCTATCGGTTTGTTTTTGAGAAAATTCGAATTTTCGTTTTTTGACCAAAAAAATTGTATGGGAGCCACTGTTAGTTTTGATCTTAAAAAAAAAATGAAAAAAACGCCTAACGCAAATCTGCTCAAAACCTCAACTTCCAAGTTTGAACTCAATCGACCCAATGGTTTAGGCTGTAGGAGCGTGGACAGACAGACAAAATTGACCGGACGGAATCGCGGGACCCACTTTTTTCGACTTCTCTACCATCGTAATATCATGTTTGATTAAAATCTCGAGTTCGAAATTTTGCACGAATGCAAAACTTGCCATATAGTTCCTATATGTCGCAAGTAAAAAAGGTGAACATTTTGGTTAACCCTAAATATCTCATGAACCAATGACGCTAGAGACTTGAAATAAATTTAATACTATATATTGTAACATGATACTAAATAAGTATATTTTTGGAAAAAAATATTCAATTAACGGTTTTTTTTATAAATCAAAAAAACTGAAAAAAAATATTTGTCAATTCGAAAATTTTACGACTTAAATATGATTTCGTCTCCAAAACAATTTTGTGCAACGAAGAATAATGTCTTTGACATCTGATAAAATTTTGGGAAAAATCTAATTGACAGTTTTTTTTATAAAAAATAAAAATTTGAAAAAAACGTTACTCAAAGTTGGTAAAAATTTACTTTCGACTCAAATATCTTTTCAAAAACTTGAGATTAAGGCTTAAAACATATTTTATCTTATAAGAAATATTGTTTTCAATATTCTGAAAAATGTTGAGAAAAATCTAATTGACAGTTTTTAACAAAAAATAAAAACCTAAAAAAAATTAATAAAAGTTGGTAAAAATTGTTTTTCAACTCAAATATCTTTTCAAAAATTTGAGACATTGGCTTCAAACTAATTAAATCTTATAAAAAATATTGTTTTCAATATTCGATAAAGTTTTGAGAAAAAACGAATTGACAGTTTTTTTTACAAAAAATAAAAACCTAAAAAAAAAATACTAAAACTTGGTAAAAATTTACTTTCAACTCAAATCAACTCAAAAACTGTTGAAATCTTGAAATGCTTTCATATTTAAAAATTAAATAGATAGACCATACCTTAGTGTACAACAGAGTTCTAAAATAATCTTATAATTAAAGTTGTCACTTTAGCCCTTGAAATATGTAAACATAAACATGTAAGGTTAAGATACACATTATGTTATATAAATTTTGTCAGCCTCCTTTACAGAACATTAAAGAATATTTTAAAGCGGTTTTCAAAAACTCATCTATATTTGTGTGACTCCCTGCCCTTGCTTAGAGGCGTACGTTCACTCTTACAAACAGTAATCTCTCTAAAAACATTCGATATAGATTCCATTTTTCAACTCGACAAATTGGACCGATTATAATAACTTAATACGCTAAGTTAAAAATTGTGATTTTGAATATAAATATTGGAATACTGCGACATTTAAAAAATCCTTCGTTTACTAATTTTTTAAAAATTGTAAATAAAAAGAAAATATGTAGTATTAAAAATATATGAAAATTTCAATGAGCTGTATTTATTGAGCAGCATTAAGCATTCGTGAAGTGCAGCAAAAAAAGAATCTCTGAACTTAACAGTAACTATACGTCACACATTCGGTCAAGGGTTAATTCATTAGCATTTCTAGACTTAAGATTCATATCGTTTTCTTTTTTAGAAGAAAAACTAATTTTTTCAAAGTCCAGTTGGAACTTAAAAATCCCTTAATTTATTAAATTGAAGGTGGGACTCTACTTTAAAAATGTATATTTACTCAATTCAACTTACCTCCTTCCGAATTTTGTACAAAATCTTTATTTTAAGACTATTTTCTTTACGTTCCTTTCATTGGAAATATGATCAAAAGCAAGAATATCAAACAAACCATAATATTCATCTACCTTCTTAATAAATCGCCCATTAAATAATCATTCTCATCCGCTAATAACAATTATGATTTATTTGAATTAATAGCCATGGCTCAAACTCTCAAATGCGATGATGAGGATGAAAATCTGCCAACAACAAAGCCCAACAGCTAACACTGCTTACTTCCCAAACCGATCCGAACGAATGAACCGCCAACGACCAAATCGCAGCGCAGTTACCATGAAGACTTCAGAGATCTGGTTGTGGTTGGTGCGGATCACTTCCTTTCCTGCTGCAGATGAAGTCTGCATTTTTATTTCATATTTTTCTAAGGCAAGTCTTTGTGTTCCGCACACCATAAAGTCCACCACCATCATCAGGCAAGACAAGACAAGACAGCCTTTTTAGCCAAAGTCTGATTCAAGTTCTTCTCTTCTCTGTGATTCTTCCTTTACACAAAAATAAAGACCCTGCTTCATGGGGATAGATGTGAATTCAGGTTTTCCAAAGAATCCCCAAGAGCCCCAGCCCACCAAGATACCGAACAACGAACGACGCGACGAATTTGTCGATCAAAACGGAATCGCACAAACTTGCGACTTTGCGAGTTTGTATATAGTGAAAGGTCATTGCCATTGTCATTGGTTAGCAGCGGAGCGGAGCTAACATACGCTAAGACCTATACCTAAACCTAAGACGACGCGACGGGTGGTGATGGTGGGCATACAAAAATAGTGGAAGCGGTAAAGCCTGATGTGTATTGAAAAGGTACTGTTGAGTAACACGCTAACACACTCTTCTGTCTGTATAACACTCTCTTTTCAAAGAAAAAAAGGAATAACCTCAGAGACGAAAAATAAAAAGAAAAGAAAATGAGAAAAAAGACAAAAAGACAAAAAGCTCAACAGGTGAATTACGAATTTGTATGGGTGTTTGCAGATTTTGCAGTGAGTGAAAATGAGAGAAAGAGAATAAATCGAGCTTTTCTTAGCCATATTAGCCACAGTCACAGCGACACAGCCACAGCCTAGCTAGAAGCCTTAACTTAAGTAAGTTAAGCCCCGGTTTATGTCTGCATCTGCACAAAACAAACACAAGAAAGTGCTTCTGCTTATATTTTGTTTTGTGTTTTTATTTATGTGTATGAGTGTGCAGTTTGCAGTGACGATTGAAACGGTTCTCTTAGTAGGATTCTTTCGCTTGGGCGAAATCGCAAGTAAATAACTTTTTATTTCGTGACCAGCATCAAGACTGGATTTCTATGGTCTTTCATTTTCAATTCTGATTTTGATGCGAGAGCATGGGGTTGGGTTTGGGTTGGGATTGAAAATGGGAAGTGCTATAGAATAAGCGTATGAGATTAGATAATACCTAACTGAAGAATGGTGAAAGAAGACCTATGAAATGAAATAATTTATGATTAGAAAATCAGAATTTAATTTTGATTAGAAGTCCACACTTTTGAATATTAATATTAAACATAAAAAGTCTCATATTTATGAAGATTTTGTCGAAAATATTGTTCAAAATACAAACATTACTTTCAAAATTCCTTTAAAAACTTTTATGGGTTTGTTTGTAGAATAATGTTTGTTAGTGATGAAGAATGTCAACATTTTCCATATAAAATGGGTCAGAAACGGTTTAAACTTAAGTTAATTTGTTTTTTTTTTTGTAATTTAATGGTGAATAAGTTTTGAACAATCCAAAAATGTATACAGATCTTTTTTTTAAAACATAAAACCTTCTTCCAAAATTTTTTTCTTTGTTGTTCTATATTGTAAATTCTTAAGCCTAAAAGTCAAATTAAAAAATCATATACTTAAGTTAAAGGCTTTATTACATGAAAGTCGTCGGTGACGAATACCTATTCTTATTACAAAATTTTTTATGGTGCATTCAGTTTTCTACAAAAGTACTCGTATGTGCAATCTTTAGAAAGATTGTTTCTCAAAAACCAATTTTTACAAATTTAAGTAGAATTTTTTGAAAGTTTTTTTTCGTACAAAAAAAATAATAATTGCATTTTTTATTAAAAAAATATCTTAAATTAACAACAATATTTTGCATAAAACGACATAGTTTTGGAGTAAATAACTTTATTCATTCCTAAGGTATTCGAATACAGCATCAGTTTTTACCAATTTTATGCAGTGTTTTTTTTTATAAAAAAAACTGACGATTGGATTTTTCTAAAAAAAAAAATACTAAATGGAGAAACAATATTTCTTAGAAGTTAAGTTAGTTTGAAGGCCATATCTTTAACTGCTGCCAAGATACTCAAGTGGAAAATTAATTTTTAGTAGCATTTTTTTTGTAAGAAAACGGTTAATTGGATTTTTCTAAAAATTTTACTTAATGTCAAAAACGTTATAATTAAATGATTATATTATTTTGGAGGTAATATCATTTCTTTCGCAAAATATTTGCGTTGAGAAATACTTTTTTTCATACGTGGAAACTCCAAGTGAACCTTAACAAATCGAAGATACTGGTCTTCAGAAATGGAGGTGGAAGAAATAGTCAGAATGAAAAATGGTTCTATAATTCAATACCTATTGAGGTCGTAAATGAGTTTAAATACCTAGGAGTATGTTTTACAAAAAACTTAAGTATGGAAAAACATCTTAATGAAAAACTCTCTAAGGCCAAGAGTGCGATTGGAGCTACATGGAAAAAGTGTTTTGCCAACAAAAGTATTGCGCATAGCTGTAAGTTTCGTGTATTTGAAGCAGTGTCGGAATCAGTACTATTTTATGCATCGCAAGTATGGGGTTACAAACAATACGATTGCGTAGAAAAGTTGCTGAGATTTTTTATCTAAAGGATATTTCACCTGCCGTCCAACACACCAAACTACGTAGTTGCATTAGAAACTGGTCTCTCACCACTCTTTATTCAGACGCTGAAAAGTCAGGTAGACTATGTCATAAAAGTTCTACATATGAATAATGATAGACTTCCAAAGAAAGCAGCTTTGCACGTAATCAACCGAAGTCTCAGTTGGTATGAGGAATGGAAGGAGCTCGCGCAATGGTGTGGTATCGAACTGAATTTGCATGTTGGAAATCTCAATGAATGGAGGGGTAAACTGTACGAGCTTATTGCCTTCGTTGACGAGAAGCTTAGGGAGAAGTACATTGAATATGCAGTCAGCTCTAACCACAAAGTAATCTACACTCAACTTTGTCATAATCTAGGCACAAAAAACTGCTTTAGAGATGAGAATTGTGTGGAAGAAATTTCAACGATGTTGAGACTGCGTGCTGAACTTCTTCAACTGAATTATATGCCACACAGAAATGATCTCCCAATCTTATGTAGTTTGTGTAACCTCAGGGAAAGAGAAGATGTTTTTCATTTCCTAGGAAAATGTCAGGTTTTAATGGAAACTAGGCAATCCTTCTTCGGCTGCAACTTCTTAACTGAGGCAGAAATGATAGCCTATCTAAATACAATGGACTTGAAAAAACTGTTTAGGTACTGCAAAATAGCACAAGCTTATCGAAACAGAATTCTCAATGAAATCTTTTGAACAAATTTATATTAATACAATTTTTTGATAATTAAAAAGCTTAGACACAGTGTGATTATGTTATAGTAATTCAATTAAAATGTTAATCTGGCAGACGGCATTGCCATGCTATACTTGATTATTTAATCTTTATACTGTACATTATTTAAATTTGAAAATAAAATCACTTTACTTACTTACTTACTACTTACTTTTTTTCATAACAATATGTTAAAAACGGGTTTTTGAAAATAGCAATAACAATTTTTTTTAATTTGGTAAAAAGGTAAAGGTGGAAACACAATTTTTTTCAATGTTACCACTTTGGTTTTTACATTTATTCCTAGTACTTTTTTCAACAAAAAAAAACTAAAATTAGGCTGCTGTACGGAGACTTTTTGAACTAAGTGTATGTACCTACGTACTCACGCATACACAGACATCTCTCTAAAAATCTTTTATTAAGTTTCTAGGTACGTCGAGAAGTTTCAAAATTTTAAATTCCAAAAATTGGACTTTTTACAATAACTTCATATGGGATGTTTAGAAAATAATGTTGAAGTCTAGTCTAAAGTAAATATATTTGTAGGCTTGCAAGTATTAAACGAATAGTCCGCAAACCATATACTTTTCTGATCATTCACCTTCAAAAACAAGAAAACATAGGTACATTTGGAGTTTTCATGATTTCAAATTTAAAAAAGAGGCTGGGATGCGACCCACGCTGATAACTTCCCATCCTATCTGTCGATTTGTCTTGCTTAAAAGTTTGTCTAAATGCATAAATTCTTACCAAATTTGCGTTCTATTTTTTGGAGATTTTATTTTTTTATGAAAAAACGGACTGTTGGATTTAAAAAAAAAAATTACTGAATATCAAAAACAATATTTTCTGTGAAATAAAATAAGTTTGAAGCCAATATTTTTAAATTTTGAAAAACTATTTGAGCCGAAAATCAATTTTTACCAACTTTTATTAATTTTTTTGTTTAGGTTTTTATTTTTTGTAAAAAAAATATCAATTCGATTTTCTCAAAATTTTTCCTAATGTTGAAAACAATATTTCTTATAAGTTAAAATTAGTCAGAAGCCATAATCTCAAATTTTTGAAAAGATATTTGAGTCGAAAATCAATTTTTACCAACTTTTGTTAAATTTTTTTTTCGGTTTTTAATTTTTTGTAAAAAAACTGTCAATTCCATTTTTTTCAAAATTTTATCGAATCTTGAAAACAATATTTTTTGAAAGATAAAAGTAGTTTAAAGCCAATATCTCAAAGTCTTGAAAAGATATTTGAGTCAAAAATCAATTTTTACCAATTTTTATTCATTTTTTTTTTAGGTTTTTATTTTTTGTAAAAAAACTGTTAATTCGATTTTTCTCAAAATTTTATCAGATGTCAAAAACATTATTCTTCGTTGCACAAAATTATTTTGCAGATGAAATCATATTTTAGTCGTAAAATTTTCGAACTGACAAATTTTTTTTTTTCAGTTTTTTTGATTTATAAAAAAAACCGTTAATTGGATTTTTTTCCAAAAATATAATTGTTTTGTATCACTTTACAATGTATAACATAAAATTTAATTCAAGTCTCTAGCGTCATTGGTTCATGAGATATTTAGGTTTAACCAAAATGTTCACCTTTTTTTTAAACTGCTATGGTAAAAAAACCACCCACGCAATTTTC
Organism: Eupeodes luniger; assembly: GCA_951509635.1. NCBI lineage: Eukaryota > Metazoa > Arthropoda > Insecta > Diptera > Syrphidae > Eupeodes > Eupeodes luniger. The sequence goes on from OX608074.1 coordinate 128,047,556, forward strand.
TTGAGAGCCCTTTCTGCATCTTTCTTCATTATTATCTGTATAACAAAATTTATTTGAAGTCGATATCTCTTCTGGTTCTTGAGCTATGGACGACGAAAAAAACGTCGCGAACGTACGGACGTACGGACGTACGGACATACGGACGTATGTACGTACACACGCACGCACAGACATCTTTCTAAAAATCTTTTATTTCGACTCTAGGGACCTTGAAACGTCGAGAAATGTCAAAATTATCAATTTGACAAATCGGACCCATTACAATAACTTCCTATGGAAGTTAATAAAATTAGAACTTTCTGAAACAACTTTATCCTTAAAACGCTATTTTTTTGTCTGTTTTTTATGGATTCTCTGGCGTATACGTAATTTATTTTCGTTTTCTTTAATATTCATTTTAAAGGTGTGAAATATGAAAATAAAATAAAACGGAACCAAAACCATATATAAATAAAATAAAATAAAAAAAATAATATGCATACATAATTCCTGATACTCAAGTTATAAAAATACTAAGAGAAAAGTTTCTCGACCAAGATCATTTTTTTTTTTAACAAAAACAAGTGAATCAGTGATCATGATCTTGAAAACAAAAACTATATTCTGCAAAAGATTCATCCATCATTAATCTTCATTCCTGATGGGCGCCAATGTAGTCAACTTAATTACTTCCCACGGAATAAAAGAATTAAACTATAGAATGACAAAAAGCATATTACATATAATAAGTCATTAAAATAATTCACAAGTTCATTACCTGTCCACCAAGACTTCAAACTGACTGTGTCGGTGTTTTATTATCTGCGAGGAGGGGCAGTAAAAAGTTAAATATATTATGAAATAGTTTACTGACATTAAACCGTAAGCGTAATATCTTGATATGTACGAATGTGACACCCAAGTTCAGTTGAAAGTTATGCAAGCCACAGTGCTAGAGCAATTAAGTCCGGTCATCAGTACCTACCTTTAGATACCTACCTTCCTTACCTTACCTAGCTACAACTCCACTCAAACCCTGACTCACGGGTGATGATTGTTCCATAAGAATTCTTGATTCACATTATCATTTTTTCCATTGCTGACAAAATAATACGTTTAGATTTGTTTTCTTCGCCTTTTATTTCTTATATAATTCAGTGGGTTAAGAGTGAAGTACGTGATGTAATATTTGATTCTATGATGATTTTAGGATTTAGTTTTTTTTTTCTTTTTGTAGGCTTTAGAAATAAATTTTTAAAAGCTATCACGTACGGGATTTGTTGAAAGGCGTAGATAATATACTTGAAATTGATAGAATTTATTGCTTTTTGGGTTTTGATATTAAAATTCAACACCAAACTTCAAATACCTATTATACCTTAGGAGGGTCTGATTTGAAAGGGAAGTAAATACATATGAGTATGAAGGGAGAAGTTAATGAAAATTCAATGCTGTAGGGCTTTTTTATTTGGGCTGGTATGCTTTTAAGTATCAAACATACGTATACAAAAAAAAATCAATGAAACAACCGCGGAAGTGTTTAGCTTTTTATAGCAAAAAAATACTATCATTGTAAAACTACTTGAATAGTGGGTGATAAAGTCTACTGGACGGAAGGTTATTTCCTGTTAACCAAAAGTTTTCCTGGCAATAAAATGATTAATTAAATCATCACTACTTCTTTTTAAATGAAATAACTATTTTTAACCTTCTTGAAGTAAGAAAAAACTCAGATAAGTTTGCAATAATGAAAAAATTAATCTTGAATTCCTTTCTTCTATTGACATAAAGCATAAACTCCTTGAAATAGAAATAAGTTTATAATTATAGATTTAGGGTAATTTTTTTTTTATTTTTAAAATTAAGTATATTTACACCTTTTTTGACCTTTTGTTAAAATTAACTAATACACTTTCATTTTGGGCTGACAGTCAATCCAGCTAAAACAGAACTAGTGCTATTTACTAACAAGCGCAAAATACCTGATTTTAAAATTCCTTCAATTGAAGGCTGCCCTCTTAAAATCTCTGATCACGCAAAGTATCTCGGTGTGATCTTAAAAAAAAAACAAAACTAGGGCCTGAACACCAAAGATAGATTCAAAAAGGCATCGATTGCCTTTTACTCCTGCAATAGAATTTTCGGGAAAACCTAGGGACCAAACCCTAAAATTATCAGATGGATGTATTCGGCATTAATTAGACCAATACTAACCTATGGTAATTTGGTATGGTGGAAAGCTTTAGAAAAGAGCACGAACCTAAAAACTTTGACAAAAATTCAAAGACTTGCGTGCACTGGCATTACGGGAGCAATGAGATCCACTCCAACTGCGGGACTGGAATTTATACTCAATCTGATTCCCCTAGACCTCTTTGTTCAAGAATCTGCGGCCAAAAGTGCCCTGAGACTAAGTCAAACTAAAGTCTGGATAAACAGTTCTATAGGACATGCCCAGATCCTTCATAAATTTATGGGTCATAGTACTACAGCAGACTATAAAATACCCGAACTTGATTTTCATAAACCATTCCAGGCTGCCATCCCAAGCAGAGAGGAATGGATAGATAATATACCATACTCCAGTGAGTCGTCAATAGCTATCTATACTGATGGCTCTAAAATGGACACTGGTGTAGGGGCAGGCTTCTATTCTGAATCTCTCAAGTTGACCGCCTCGCTTAGGCTTCCAAACTACAGCAGCGTCTTCCAAGCGGAGGTCCTGGCAGTGACAACAGCTGCTAAAAAGGTATCAATGATGGCGATACCACGAGCTGATATCACCTTTTACATTGATAGCCAAGCGGCAATAAAAGCGATTACTGCAACTGAGGTAAAATCAAAGCTTGTTTCATGCTGCCGCGAAGAGCTTAAGGTTCTTGGCGCACAGCACAATATTAGACTCTGCTGGGTCCCAGGCCACAGCGATATACTAGGCAACGAGAAAGCCGATGAATTAGCAAGATTGGGGTCAAAGCTTGACGTAAGCCAAGCTCAGCTAGTTAGCACCCCTACCTGTTATTTAAAACAGGAAATCTCAAAAAGAATAACTATTAAGGCCGATGAAAGGTGGAACCTTCTTGACACCTGCGGCACTACAAGAAAGATCTGGCCCTGTTTTAACAAATAAAGAAAGGAAAGAAGTATGCAGCTACAAAAGGGATCACTTCGATTTCTTGTAAGCATAATCACCGGACATAATCTGTTAGGTTTTTATATGAAAAAGATGAGAATCAGTTCAGATGATCTGTGCAGAGGATGCGGCGACGGGAAGGTGTATGAAGACACTTCGCACTTTCTGTGTCACTGTCCCGCACTCTCCCATCAAAGGAAGAAACTGCTTGGCAACTATTTCTTCGGGGACTTAAAAGAACTCTCTAGTACGCCAGGTACTAACATTCTGAACTTCGTCAAAGCCTCTAAATGGCTTGACTAACTGAACACATATGTTTTTTCTTATTAGCTTGAGTAGCAATACTCATGGGTATCACAATGGATCTGTATTGATCTAAGTGTGGCGGCGAAGACATCAACTGTCAGCCCCTCAACCTACCTACCTACCTTCCTTTTGGGAAATATTTCAAACATTAATAAATTTCGAAAAAATTGATTTCTATGGAAACGTTTGGAAAAGTGTCAAAAGTTCTTAAGCCAAAAGTCAAAAATTGTGTTTTATCATAAGTTTTAAAAATGTCAAATATTTAAATAAAAAGTGTTTTTTTACTAAAGTACGGATTGGCCAACTCTTTTAGCCCACTAAAGTGGTTAATAATACATTTTTAAACTTTAAACCCACCCAAATGCACTTTTGACATGTGAACTTTGACTCTGTGCCGAAACATTGCTGTATGCAAGTTACCCTTTAAAATATTAATTTTGGGATGATTCAAATAAAAGGGTGTTTTTGTATGTAAATGTTTGTTTAACTTAGACCTGCATTTGACATATTCTTAACATTAGATTTTCAATAAAACAAACGTAGACGAATTGCAAAAGCTACGTTTATAAACGTCATAAATTATTTAAGTGTCACTGCAGATCGCGGGAGACAAAAGTAAAAATTAATATTAAGTACGAAAAATACAAATTCTTATTCGTAATTTTTTAAGGGCCGGAGAAGCTACAGGGACGAATAGTGCTATAATTTTTAATTGAAAACAAAATTTGTATGGAATAATATTACAATTCTGGAAATAACTTTCATCTCTGAGTACGGTAGTTTTTTTTTTATTTGGAAAGTTGATCCAGTCCTCTCCTTTGATGTCTTCAATATCCAAAAAAAAGAGGCTGAGATGCGACCCACACTGATAACTTCCCATCCCGTCTGTCGATTTGTCTTGCTTAAAAGTTTGTCTATATTTATCAATTTTTACTAAATTTGCGTACTATTTTTTGTAGATTTTATTTTTTTATGAAAAAACGGACCGTTGGATTTTTATAAAAAAATTACTGAATATCGAAAACAATATAATCTGTGAAATAAAATAAGTTTGAAGCCAATATTTTAAATTTTTGAAAAGCTTTTTGAGTCGAAAGTAAATTTTTACCAAGTTTTAGTATTGTTTTTTTTTAGGTTTTTATTTTTTGTAAAAGAAACTGTCAATTCGATTTTTCTCAAAATTTGATCGAATGTTGAAAACAATATTTTTTGAGAGATTAAAGTAGTTTAAAGCCAATGTCTCAAAGTTTTGAAAAGATATTTGAGTCGAAAATCAATTTTTACCAACTTTGAGTAATGTGTTTTATAGGTTTTTATTTTTTATAAAAAAAACTGTCAATTCGATTTTTCTCAAAATTTTATCAGATGTCAAAAACATTATTCTTCGTTGCACAAAATTGTTTTGGAGATGAAATCATATTTTAGTCGTAAAATTTTCGAGGTGACAAATTTTTTTTTCAGTTTTTTTGATTTATAAAAAAAAAAGTTAATTGGATTTTTTTCCAAAAATATAATTGTTTTGTATCACGTTACAATATATAATATGCAATTTAATTTAAGTATCTACCGTCATTGGGTCATGATTTATTTAGGTTTAACCAAAATTTTCACATTTTTTTAAAACTGCTATGGTAGTACCCGTGGCATGATGGTTAGTGCGTTGGACTAAAAATCTTTCATTTCGACTCTAGGGACCTTGAAACGTCGAGAAATGTCAAAATTTTCAATTCGACAAATCGGACCCATTACAATAACTTCCTATGAGAAGTTAAAAAAATCTACTGTGTCTGCCATATCTGATTTTTGTCTGACATTTATGAACATTCGGTGACTACTTAAAGTTGTCCCTAAGCCGGCCTCAACAAATGCTCACGTTCTGCAGAATCATTGTGTTCGATAATGCAACAAAGCAGAAAGGCTATTAAACTAACGCATATTTTCGACGTTTATGAAAGCACCCATACTTACATACAATGTAATGAAGGCTTATTGTAAGTGCCCACAGTTTCTTGTCACTTAGGCTAACATTTTGAACTTGGGCCCTGTTTTACCAAACACTTTTCACTTTGCAACTTTGCACTTTTATTTTGCAAATAACGTTTCACCAAACATAAATTTGTAAAGAGGAAATTATTGAATTTTTCAATGTACACATATTTGATCACAATCTAAAATTTACTTTGCAACTTTTTAAAATACGAATTCATTGCAAAGTTGTATTTTGAATTGGTAAAACACTTTTCTTTTTTCATTTTTCAAATTAAATCTGAAAAATTTAAAAGTTTTTTCATTTTGCAAGTTATATTTGCGGGCTATTATTTTTTGCAAAGTTGCAAAGTGAAAAATGATTGGTGAAATAGACCCCTGGTCTTGAAAAATGTATTTGATATTAAAAGATATTTTATTAAGTGATCCAAAACTACCAGCCTTTTCATTATTGTAGGTATTTATTTATTCCCTGATTCATTTTTTCTCATCAGTTTTCTTGAAAAATTATATCGACAAAATGTCTTAAATGAGGTCCATTATAGACATTGACATTTTTTTAGTCGACTTTTACTACGTCTTGGAAGAAGAATGGTGAGTATATTGTTTCGTATCTCACATAGTCCACATCAAACGAAATGAATTACGATTTAAAAAAAGAAATACAAATTTGTCTCAAACCTCAAAATCTAAAAAAAAAATAAAAACGCTACTCATAATAATTATAAGCTTACCACAAACAGGCAACTCGTTTTTGAAATTAGTTATTGATTATCTTGGCGGGAGATTTTTTCCAAATGAATATAGAATTAAAGCTCTATTGATAAAATAATTAGCCGCAAATTGTACATGTCATTGGAATGTCTCTATTTGAATATATCTGTTCTCTATCAACATGACCCAAATTTATCAGTTTATGGAACTAAATAAAAGATTTGTGGAATTAGAAATCATGATTGTGAGAAAGTGTACATGCACTCATTCACATCACAAACGCCTTTTAATATTTTAAGGCATTTTTCTTTTTAGAAAAATTTAGGCATTTTTGATTTATTTAAAAAAAATCATGGCATAAAATGTTAACAACCTTTTGTTACGGGTGGTAATTGTGGAGGGATGGTTAATTCGTAGGCCTGTCATGCCAGGGGTCTTTGTTTTGATCCCTTAACGGGTACTATCTTTTGCGAAAAATTGACAAATCATCCAAAAGTAATTTTTGTCATAAAAAGTGTTTTCTCAAATTAGAAGTTCGGATTCCGCATTAAAACTGTAAGTCCTCTCCATCCCAGATTTAGATATTTTGTATAATGTGCGCATACTCAGGGCGTTATTCATACCGTTATAATGGTTAGACACAGTATGAGCAATCAGGAAGGGAGGAAATGATTCGAAAAGAGAAACCGATGCACATTGTAAATAGTTTGAAATTTTCAGCCTGGTAAAGCATTCCACATTCTTGTAGTACGGCTAAAGAAAAAATCCTTGTATTAAATAGTGCGTCCGAAATTGGACTCAAGGTTAATCTGATGAGCATTTTTAGAATTACGAGTATTGCGGTTAAATTGCGTGAGAGGAGAAATGCACCTAGCTATTTCAGTAGAGTGTTAATTATATGCATGAGATCTTGCGGCGGTTTTTAAGAGTAGCAAATGTTAAATGGTCCAAAGGGGGTAAAAAAAACTTCTTGCATCGTCGATGAAAACCTAAAGACTTAGCAGTTTTTTTGGCGATGTCAAATATGTGACCACTTCACAAAAGAAGATTTGTGGCATAAGCTGATCAGCCTCCTCGATGAAAGTGCCCATGGATAGTGGCATTAGGGGAGGTTACGCTTTTGCTACTGTAGAAAGCCTTAAGTTTTTGAAGCATTAAAATTTACACGGTTATTGATTCTGCATTTGACAATGCTGTTAAGATCAGAATTTAATAAGCTCACCGATCGCTGCCCTTACAAGTCTGCATCCGTAGCAAAAGGATGAGAATATAAAAACAAATATGAAAAGCTGAGGGTACTTTCATCAGCGAAACAATTAAATGGGTTAAAAGTTTCAGAAAAAAAAGATCATTTATAAAAATAAGGAAGAATGTTGGAGACAAAGCAGATCCCTGGGGCACACCATCTTTTCTATTGTGAAAATATCAGATTTGAACTTGTCCAATACTAATTGAATTGAACGATCCGAAACTTAATTTCTAACCCAACAAAGAAGAAATTCTTCAATATCAAATTGAGGCATTATTGTTAAGCTTAGCTTGTTTGCTAAGCTCAATCAAACGCTTTTGAAATATCAAGTGCAATAACCTTACTTACTCCAAAATGATCCATGAGATCACAAGTGGACCTAATGCTACGGAAGTCATTAAAAAGTTTTGGTTCTTTAGGATATTTTTCAAGCTTTAAATTTATCAGCGTTTTCATGATCTTGGAAAGAAGGACCATGAGTGTAATTGTATTTAGATAGAAGAGTAGAAGGCCGGACAAATGTTGGTTTTCGTCAACTCAGAAAGAGGCTTATAGAGTAGAACAGATGGAAAAGCTTATGCAGTGGTTTTGCCAGCGTCAAACAACACCTCCTCAGAACAATAGTGGTGATACAAGCTGGGCCAGAAAATTCGTACCAAAGAACAGTTTACGCTTACAAGTACAGAAGGAGTCATATCATTCATAAGCAGCATCGAATTAATAGCAAACTTTGCTGCAAGCATATTGGGTTTATTATTCGAGATTACAAAAGGAGTACCATCGCAAATCAGTGACAATGACCAGAAATGTGTAGTACCTTTGGGGCTTTGGGACATTGAAGTTTTTGTACCTTGTTTAAACTTATTTCGGGTTTTCTCAGTGGGGTGGGCTTTCTAAATTCGTAAACTTACATCTTTGAACCTCTTAACAGCTCAAATCAAACATAACTCGCTCACAAAAACTGTTGAGAGTTGTACGTCACTAGGCCCTGTTTGTCTATGAACTGTTGCGCCATCTTACTTAATTTAATTGTGTTGTTTATTAAGTTAAGTTTTTGTTTTAATTTATATGTTGATGCTTTTTAACTCTTAGCATCACATTTTAGCACAAAATAGACAATTAACCACTCTTCTGCTCAACAGTGGAACTAATATCACACTAAAAAGAAATTGCTATCCATTAAAACCAAAACAATACAATCTTATGTTTTAAACATCAACTTATTTTCGACCATAAAATGTATTCAATAGAATATTTTTTCGCATCTTCTAAAAACTTATTTAAGTGTTTCTTAAGTGATTTCTTAATTGAATCATTACCATTCCAAATGATTTCTATTATAAGTTTTAAATGCAAGAGCAACGATTGAGTGTAAATTTAAATTTAATTCATTTCTACCAACATGACATCTTCTTCTACATTAGCTCTATGAACATTTTATCCAATTTACATGCATAGTTATAATAAAATTACACTTTGTTTTTATTTTTTGAATTACATTAAATTATCTCAAGCTAATCGTTTGTGAAAACACCTTTCATTAAAATAAAATACTCGTTATATTAATAACGTTATTATATTAATAATAATTTATAAAATCATATAAATAAAAACAAATAACTGCTAATATCATCGATGTGACTTAACTATACTTTAATCACATCACCTCACGCAATGGACGATGCATATACAAAAACGTCTGTTGCATGCAGCAAAAAGATAACATACAACATTCACCTTGAAAAAATTCATACATAGTTGGAAAACCAGCAGGACGAGTTGTAAGGCGTTTAATTTATTCGTTTTCAATGCTAAAATTTTCACACAAATCTTCGTGTAGTTTTGTATTGGCCAAGAAGAGTTCGTCTATAAAAATGTCAATTTAACATCGCATTAGATTGACAAAAATATTCACCATTATAAGAAAGAGGAGAAACGAAATAAAGACATTTGTTAATATAGATTACGAGTGCAAATTAACCTTCTTAAGTGTGTCCGTTTAAAGATGTCATTTTAACAATGGATCAATGAAAATATTAATAAATTGTACCTTATACCGTTAGAGTAAAAGAAATATGGAGGACCTCACAAGACGTCTGCACTGCCGTGAATCGAATTTATATTTCATTTTTTATTATAGAACAGGGTGGCGCAAATTTGTACTCATTAATAAAATCGCTTGGAGTTGAAAATTTTATTGTAATCAATAAACTATAGAAGCGTACATTTTGAGTTAGTTTTTTAAAACAAACAATTGCAAAAAACTCGAAATACATAACCTGCAGGTTAATATTTTTTGACTATTTTTGGATGTTCGGTTTTATTTTTGGAAGGTGTTAATAAAATTGGTTTAAAACTTTTGGAGATTTTTTTTTTTTAATTAAAAATGACTTAAAAGACTATTTAAGAGGTACAATTAAAAACAATTGTAATTTTTTGTCATTACAGGTATGCGGGAAAAAAAAACAAAAGTTTAAAACCACATTTCGATATAATTATAGAAGTTCGGTTTAATTTTTAATTTTAAAATAAAGTTATTTTCAAAATAAATTTTTAGTCTACAATAAACGAAGGTTAAAAACTCTAACATTTCGAGAATAACTAATCCTTTTAATGGAAGGCTTCCATATTCTTTATTGGTAAATTAATATTTATATAAAATTTATTAAAATATACAATACAAAAAATAAAAAGAGGCTGGGATGCGACCCACACTGATAACTTCCCATCCCGTCTGTATATTTGTCTTGCTTAAAATTTTGTCTGTATGTATCAATTTTTACCAAATTTTGTTTAGATATTATTTTTTTATGAAAAAACGGACTGTTGCAATTTTATAACAAAATTACTGAAAATCGAAAACAATATTTTCTGTGAAATAAAATAAGTTTAAGCCAATATTTTTAATTTTTGAAAAGATATTTGAGTCGAAAGTAAATGTTTACCAAGTTTTAGTATTGTTTTTTTTTTGGTTTTTATTTTTTGTAAAGCTGTCAATTCGATTTTTTTCAAAATTTTACAGAATTTTGACAACAATATTTTTTGAAAGACTAAAGTAATTTAAAGTCAATATCTCAAAATTTTGAAAAGATATTTGAGTCGAAATTATATTTTTACCAACTTTGAGTTATGTTCTTTTTAGGTTTTTGTTTTTTGTAAAAAAAACTGTCAATTCGATTTTTCTCAAAATTTTATCGAGAGTTAAAAATAATATTTCTTATAAGATAAAATTTGCTTGAAGCCATTATCTCAAATTTTTGAAAAGATATGTGAGTCGAAAATCAATTTTTACCAACTTTTGTTAAATTTTGTTTAGGTTTAATGTTTTGTACAAAAACTGTCAACTCGATTTTTTTCAAAATTTTACTGAATGTTGAAAACAATATTTTTTGAAAGATTAAAGTAGCTTAAAGCCAATATCTCAAAGTTTTGAAAAGATGTTTGAGTCGAAAATCAATTTTTACCACCTTTTATAAATTTTTTTTTAGGTTTTTATTTTTTGTAAAAAAACTGTCAATAAGATTTTTTTCCAAAATTTTACTAAATGTTAAAAACATTACTTTTTATAAGATAAAATAAGTTTGAAGCCTTAATCTCAAGTTTTTGAAAAGATATTTGAGTCGAAATTCAATTTTTCCCAACTTTGAGTAATGTTTTTTTTAGGTTTTTATTTTTTATAAAAAAACTGTAAATTAGAGTTTTCTCAAAATGTTATCAGAAGTCAAAAACATTATTCTTCGTTGCACAAATTGTTTTGGAGATGAAATCATATTTTAGTCGTAAAATTTTCGAGGTGACAATTTTTTTTTCAGTTTTTTTGATTTATAAAAAAAAACCGTTAATTGGATTTTTTTCAAAAAATATATTTGTTTTGTGATACGTTGCAATATATAATATAAAATTTAATTCAAATCTCTAGCTTCATTAAATATTTAGGGTAAACTAAAATTTTCACCTTTTTTTTAAACTGCTATGGTAAAAAAACCACCGACGCAATTTTCTTGAGAGCCCTTTCTACATCTTTCTGCCTTATTATCTGTATAACAACATTTATTTGAAGTCGATATCTCTTCTGGTTCTTGAGCTATGGACAACGAAAAAAACGTCGCAAACGTACAGACGTACGGACATACGGACGTACGAACGTACGTACACACGCACGCACAGACATCTTTTTAAAAATCTTTTATTTCGACTCTAGGGACCTTGAAACGTCGAGAAATGTCAAAATTTTCAATTTGACAAATCGGACCCATTACAATAACTTCCTATGGGAAGTTAATAATTGAAACTGTATTAATAGTAGAAATAACCGTAAATCAAATCAGTGAACAGCGTATTGAACATATTGACCGTATTTGAATATTTGTCTGTGGTTTAAGTGCTTATGCACTCCAGTCAAAAACCAACTCAAAATCTTTTCAATTTATGTAAATGAGGAACAACAAGAATAATAATCATCGCTCTTTTTAATAATTTATTTTCCTATTCCTTTTTTTCTCCTTCTATATTTTAAATTAAATTCCTTTTGTTTAACTTTTGAAGTTACATTTTTTGAAAAGATTACGAGGAACGTGACATATGTTGCATATCCCTGTATTATAGGTCAGTAGTATCATTTTTTCGACTTTTCCGAATACACTGGGTATAGTATCTGGTGGTGTTTTTCTAAATGGATATATTTTATTTAAAAAAGAAAGGAAAATGTTCATAGTTCATTCACAATCGATTGTCCTATACTATAGGAACCCATTTCAGCGAAGGCGCTTTGGTATACAGTGGGTTTTTTGTTCATATTTTTGTACGTAAAATTAACTTCGAAACTTTTAAGAAATTACAACCGTCAGCAATTTCCAACTTTTCTTTTTTTCTACAAGAAAAAAGTTGCAAAAAACACAATTTTGATTTTTAACTTCCCATAGGAAGTTATTGTAATGGGTCCGATTTGCCAAATTGAAAATTTTTACATTTCTCGACTTTTCAAGGTCCCTAGAGTCAAAATAAAAGATTTGTAGAAAGATGTCTGTGCGTGCGTTGCGTGTGTACGTACGTTCGTACGTCCGTACGTTCGCGTGTTTTCGTCGTCCATAGCTCAAGAACCAGAAGAGATATCGACTTCAAATAAATTTTGTTATACAGATAATAATACAGAAAGATGTGGAAAAGGCTCTAAAGAAAATTGCGTGGGTGGTTTTTTTACCATAGCAGTTTAAAAAAAAGGTGAAAATTTTTGTTAACCCTAAATATCTTACGAACCAATGACGCTAGAGACTTGAATTAAAATTTATATTATATACTGTAACGTGATACCAAACAAATATATTTTTAGAAAAAAATCCAATTAACGTTTTTTTTATAAATCAAAAAAACTGAAAACAAATATTTGTCACCTCGAAAATTTTAAGAATACAAAATGATTTTATCTCCAAAACAATTTGGTGCAATGAAGAATAATGTTTTTGACATCTGATAAAATTTTGAGAAAAATCGAATTAATACTTTTCTTACAAAAAATACAAACCTAAAAAAAACATTACTCAAAGTTGGTAAAAATTGAATTTCGACTCAAATATCTTTTCAAAAACTTGAGATTAAGGCTTCAAACTTATTTTATCATATAAGAAATATTGTTTCAACATTCTTAAAAATGCTGAGAAAAATCAAATTGGCAGTTTTTTTTTACAAAAAATAAAGACCTACAAATATGTATAAAAGTTGGTAAAAATTGATTTTCGACTCAAATATCTTTTCAAAAATTTGAGATAGTGGCTAACTAATTTTAACTTATAAGAAATATTGTTTTCAACATTAAGAAAAATGTTGAGAAAAATCGAATTGACAGTTTATTTTACAAAATATAAAAACCTAAAAAAAAACAATACTAAAACTTGGTAAAAAATTACACGACTCAAATAGCTTTTCAGAAATTAAAAATATTGGCTTCAAACTTATTTTATTTCACAGAAAATATTGTTTCCGATATTCAGTAATTTGTTTATAAAAATCCAAAAATAGTACGCAAATTTGGTAAAAATTGATACATATAGACAAACTTTTAAGCAAGACAAATCGACAGACGGGATGAGCCTCTTTTTGATTTTTGATTTGCAATAAGAAACAAAATAAACAGAAAATAATTAGAGTAAGACATAAAAATTGTGTAAATGTTTGCATTTAACATAAATTCCGCTGTCCGGCAGGTTGACCAGATTCAATATAGACGACAAAAGCTGACTTCCCGTCTTCTCGACTTAGACGAAGTAAAGATTACCATATCTAAGCTGAAGTCTAACAAAGTCGCTGGAGCATATCCATATGGCTTGAATGGCGAGCTCTTCAAAGCAGCTGGAGATAATTTGGTTAGGAGCATGCATCAAATTATCTCTAAGATATGGTCGGAAGAAAGCCTGCCCGATAAATGGAACATCAGTATTGTTCGTCCGATACTGAAAAAAGGATAGGTATGTGAAAAGGAATATGTGAACGTCTAAAGCCCACCGTCAACAAACTGATAGGTCCTTATCAGTGTGGCTTTAGACCAGGAAAGTCCACAGTCGATCAAATATTCACATTACGATAGATCCTGGGAAAAACCCGAGAACATCCAATCGACACCCACTTTATTTTCATCGATTTTAAGGCCTCATATGACATCATCTACAGAGACGAACTGTATAGAGCCATTTTTAGTTTTGGCATTGGCAAACCCATCCTTTTCTGCAGGATGGAGAATTCACGGTTCTCTACAAAAATTTTAAACAACAAGCCTTTTGATGTCAAAAAGTCTAAAAATAAGTCTTAAAAATAATAGTGCAGAGCTGCCACATCAAAATAAAAGGCAGTATCTTTAAAAGACTGCTGCTGTTCTTACCTCAATGATTTGTTAATTTCATCGTAAAATATTGAAAAGGAATTGAAAAAACAGCCTCTGTACAAATTTTTGAATGCTTGTATTTGATTAATTCAAACTCTTAATTTTTAAGTTGAATCCCAGAGTCTTTTATATGTATGTCCAATTTATTGTAAACTTGCCCCGCTGTGTTGCATTGGGTTATTGAAAATTCATCGACTGAGGTGTAATTTTCAATCTTTATGTATAGACCGATTTTGCCCCATGTAATCTGCCTATAGCACCTATATATTTTATATCTCCACCCAATGTTACAGCCCACTTCTTCCTATATATAGCTACCCAACGAACGCACCTTTTGATTAAACAAAAATAAAATAATTATTTTTATTTGAAATATTTTCTTCATTATAGAATTTTTGTTTGTTAGAAAATTTATGATAGCATTCTTAATTCTATTGTTTGATTATGTGAATAAAATATTTACGACATCGAAGACGTCCGTCGTCGTCGTCGTCATCAGTGGTGCGATGCATTATGATTGATTATGGTTTGTTATTGAAATTTTAATTCTTTTTTTTTTCTTTCATATATTTTTTGTGTTTTTGAAGAGATTGATTTTTCCAAAAACCAATATTGTATTATTGGATGGTATACCTAAGCAAACTGGATATACCATATATAAAACATTATAATATCTCATTTCAAATTTATAGCACTAATTAGAAATTCAAAATTTTTTGAATTGTCTCATGCTGAGGTGTTAAGTGTCCAAGAAAAAATTAGTTTTTCTTTATCTTTATCACTGATGTTAACATAAAAATCTCAAAGACAACCAAATACAACAAAAAATATATGTCCAATGATTGCCAACAATGGAACTACTCATCAGGGAACCATCTTAAGAACTTTTGAGATTATTATCTGATATACGAAAAAACAAAACTTTTAAATATACGACTTAGAAAGTATCTTACGGACAGATATGGTCATCGATTTTAAAGATTTTATCTTCAAATGGAGTGTCTCAATTACCATCACTTGACAACATTTATTTTAGAACTAATGTTGTGTTTTTTTTAACAGGAATTTATTGAATTTTTTGGTCTTTCATTCTCAGCTTTATCCATTGATGAGATACTTAAGTCTTTTTAGGTAGATGTCAAACAAAGTACGAGTAAAGTTATTTTAAAATTTTAAGTACTAATAGTTAAAAAATACAATACATTGATTTTAAGCAGGATATCTTCATATGAACAACTTGCTTAGGCCTAGATACTTTTGACTTTTCAAGGTAAACAAGAATTTTGTCTATTAATAGCATACCTACAGCTTTTCAAAAAGAACAATTTATAAACCAAGTAGATATAAGATAATAAGGGATACATTTACGTTAAGTTGTTAAATATTGCTAAACCGTAAGAAAAAGTTCGGTAAGTTCAGGGAGACCTGGAACCTAGTGATACTCTTACCGATATTCATAACGCCATATTTCTTTTAAACGCGCTGTTAAGAGCACTAAAAAGGGTTGTGGAAATTATCCAAAAATGTCTTTGGCAACAAAAAATATAGATGTAGGTTCCAACTACCGGCTTTTTGAAGCTACTCTCAATTCTTTTTTGTGTTATGGAGTTTAAGCTTTCGGTTATTGGTATTTCGAAGAATTTGAATTGATTTAAATATTCTTCAAATATATTCGTTTGCCAAAATCTACTACACAATATGCTGACGATGCGAATTCACCTTGATGCGGTGGGGAGATGGGGGGATGAAGGATTTCGTCTGACGTTACAGCAATCCAGCTGTAGTGTCAGGCAACTAAGAAACCAAACAAAGATGTTTATCGAAAAATATGACCGATTAAGGCTAATATGGAGAATACAAATCGAGTGGGGTTATACACTCAAAAGTCGTCAGAAGTCACGGCTGTCGGCGATGGCTTGGCCTCGAAGGAGGACAAGTGGCCGGTGACGACAACAACAACAACAAATATACTACAACTAAAACTAGTAAAATAAATCAATGGTGCGAGCAAGGTCGATGAGGACCTTCCGAAGTGCTTCATGGATTTTTCTGACTATGAGGAAGGAGCCTTGGAAGTGCCCGAGGGAGTATTGTCATCGAATGCGGAGAATATCCTTCTAGAAGATGACTATCGATCCTTCACCAGGTCTGATGGCTCTGACCTAGACGTCACCGTGGCCAAAAACCCTGTTGTTAAAAACAAGAGCAAAAATGAAAGAAAGCCTGCAGCCAAAATCCTGACATTGTCAGGTGCCAAGGTGACTTCTACTCCGAGAAGGACTGCTAAAGGTAAGACAACCAAAAATTACACGAATGAGGCTGAGTGCTCTAATTGCCTGTTACAAACCATTTCCAAAAGGTCGTAGCCTACATGGGCCAACCCCGGCCAAGGAAAAATGGTTCATCCAAATAAGAAGAATAAGAAAGATCGACCGAATTCAGATTTCAGAAGGATCGAGAAAGCCAAGAGAACCATACGAAGGTATAGTAAGAATGTAGTGAAAGAGCACAGCTATAGGGAAAGGTAACGGTTGTTTGCAGCCCAGTAGCTGCTTAGCAGTCTAAACAACTCAAAACAGCCTAAGCTCAAAAATGTGGATAAAAAACAAAAAGACGCCTCCTCTTTCTAGACTGCAAAATCCAGCAACCCCCCACAAGTAAAGTGGGTAAAGGATCCAATTCACCCAAGGATCAACAATTCTGGCTTTAAATAGGGGAAGGATGAATAGACATAACGACTCGACTGCATCAAAAAAAATATGGAAGCAGCTCAATTTTATACAAGTCTATTCAGTATTATAACAAACATTCTGATGAGATCAAGAAATGTAATACTTTAAAATTTAAACTTCACGTTAAAGCCATGCTACTGTCAAAATACAATGTTTAAAAGGTCAATGTTAATTGTCATAGAGTAAACTGTAAGAATAAATTTTGTCTCCTTTTCTAATTTTTTGTCTCTACTGTATCTTAGTATGTCACACACATTTCTTTTTTGCTATTTAATTGTTGCTTGATGTTTAAATTTCCACTTTTTATTAAAATTTTTTTGTTGTTCCCATTGTCAAATACTTATTGTACTTATATTTAACACTTTTTAATTACATAATTACATAAACATTATTGTAAAAACTATACAGCCTATTACGAGATTCATCACATAAGGCATTCTGAATAAATAAATAAATAAATAAAATCTACAACAACAGCGAACATAAAGCTCAAGACGACAAACAATTGGAGCAAACCAGCTGATATAATAAAAGAGAGCCTTAAGGTGGCCGATATTAAAGAAGTAAGCTCTGAAAAACTGCTAAGCGAAGAAAAATGATCCAGATAGCTGGAGTGAGTTATTTACGAAGGTATATATAAGGTTGACGAACCAATATACTTTAACCTGTGAAAGCTATAAGCATCATTTCTTGAGCAAAAATGGAAATTCTTAGCTTAAATTACGATCTTCATCGATCAAATTTACCAAACTTGTGTAATTTTTTTTAACAGATTCAAACGTGATGATGTTTATAACTTCATAGTTGTGTACCCAATTTTTACCATTAAATTAGAAGACTTTACTTTTATTAAATTAACCTCTCTAGAATATAATTGATACAAATTTTGAGTGGACCTTAAAGGTTTTGTGAGCAAGCTCTAAGTTATCAAAAATTCAACTTTTTTTTTAAATATTAAAAAAGACAGTTTGGATCATCATATATATTGTATTAATTATTTTTCCAAATTCAGAGTGTTTTAACTTTAAATAGCCCGATATTTGAGCAATCATCTTTTGACATTTGGAAAGTTAAAACCTCTCCGTTGCAAAATTTACTAAAAATAAAATGCACGAATGGGTCGCACGATGTTGCTCCTGTATTCAAAGAGTCTGTTTAAAAAAGTACCTATGTTTATAAGATTTAAAAATATACCTGTAAAATAAGTTTGTATTCAAAGATATAAATGCCATTTGATTTGTCGAAAAAACCTCCATTTTTCAATTTTTTTGGAAGGGGGTTACATTTAATAAAGTTAAAATAATTTAAAAAAAACTAATTTAAGATTCAAAATTTTACCTGAAAAATAAGTTTGTCTTCAAAAATTTAAATGCCATTTTATAAATCGAAAAACCCTTGATTTTTCAATTTTTTTTTTCGAAAATCGTTAGAGCGTTTTTTTTTTTAAATTAATGTTTTATATATAAAATGTTTCAATTTTGTTCTAAAAATATTTTTGAGATGCAGTTGTTTAGTGATTATAAATATACACTCTACATTTGAATTTCGTAAAAAAATGTTGACCTGTTTTTGAGATATAGAATTTTGAAAAAAAAAATTCAATATTTTTTTTAAAATCCAATAAAAAAAAAATTGCACTTTTGATAATCAAATATTGTTAAGGCAGTATAAGAGCTCGTTCAAAAAAAAAAATTATTGAAATCGGTTCATAAGTTACTGAGAAAATTAAAAAACAAAAAAACGGTTCTATGAGCGGTACCTTTCCTGAGCAATACAAAAATATGTTTTTCTTATTAAAAGAAGCAAAGTTAAAAAAGAAAATTTTAAAAAAATCTATCGGTTCGTTTTTGAGAAAATTCGAATTATCGTTTTTTGACCAAAAAAATTGTATGGGGGCCACTGTTAGTTTTGATCTTAAAAAAAAATGAAAAAAACGCCTAACGCGAATCTGCTCAAAACCTTAACTTCCAAGTTTGAACTCAATCGACCCAATGGTTTAGGCTGTAGGAGCGTTTACAGACAGACAAAATTTTGCACGAATGCAAAACTTGCCATATAGTTCCTATATGTCGCAAGTAAAAATGGTGAATATTTTGCAGGCACTGTTTGCGAAACTAATAAAATTGTAAGCCCTTTCTTTCTGCAAAAAATAAATGTCTATTAATTTCTTTTAAAAATACTATTTTTTAAATACCAAAATGAAACCTCTTATTGGAAAACCCTGTTCAATAAAAAAGCTAGATGTCTACAAGTAAATCTGTCTTGTTCCAATTAATCAAAATATTTCTCTCAGTGTTACCTCGAGATAACAAAATTAGTGGACATTATTTTTTTGTTAACTTTGCACAAAGGCCAAATAAATTCCTGGAAATGAACTGTATTTAAAAAGCGAAAACCGGTTAAACAACTTGAATCTCAAAACACCAAAAAAACAAATCTCCTTTGCCAAAAATGTTAAATCTTCAGACACAAAAATGATAAAACACAAAAACCCTTTGATAAAAATACAAAAGCAACAACAAAGAATAACTAATCTTAAGCTTTTATGGTGATGTTTCTTTTTTCTTGCATCTTTATTTTCAAAAAAGTTGTGTATACCGAAACGATTAAGTGAAGAAGAGAGTAAAATTTTTAATGGGATGCATCAGGTCCTGACGATGGGCACAGCCCAAACTATAGCTTCTATACCTCCATTTATGGAACTTATAGTATATATGTAAAACCAAAGTCACGAATAAATGAGGCCAAGATTTGGAACTTGCTTTTAAGTTTTTTTCTCGTTCTTCTTCGTTTTATTTTGTATCTTTTTGGTTTTTGTTTTATTTGATATGGACATTGGACAAGAAGATGAGATTTTCATGTAACGTGCTAAACTTGTATTTTGCAGACAATTGATGAGGGCCCTTCAAATTGGACACGATTTTGATTCCTTGTTTTGTTTGTTGTTGTTCTCTTTTCCTTATCTTTTATAAGTCACTG
This sequence comes from Eupeodes luniger, assembly GCA_951509635.1. Classification (NCBI taxonomy): domain Eukaryota; kingdom Metazoa; phylum Arthropoda; class Insecta; order Diptera; family Syrphidae; genus Eupeodes; species Eupeodes luniger. The sequence goes on from OX608074.1 coordinate 128,067,508, forward strand.
TCTGATGTACTTTGGTATCCTTTTTTTGTATCATCTTCTTCTTTTGCTTCTTAGAACGGTGTTTGCAACAGACCATAAGTTGATCTTCTTAAGCCCATCGGAGTCCAGACCTCTCTTGTTGTTCCTTTTTCAATCGATGTTAATGATGGTGGTGATTGAGAGCTGTAGGGCAATCGGGCGAGTTTTTTATTTATTTTTTTTTAAGGTTTTGTGCACAGGACATTCTTTAGTTTGAACATACATTCTTTACAGAAAGTGGAAGTGGGCGATAATTTTAAAAAGTTGTTAGTCTTTTGAAAATTTTAGTTTTTCTTTTTGGTTGTTTTTTTTTCGGCTAAAAGCGGGGTTTTTGTTGATGTTTGATGTTTTAAGAAGATATTTATGTAGCTGTTTTGCTTGTTTTTGGGAGCAGGTATTTTTTTTTAAGTCGTCTTAAGAGATGGTGTATATTATTTGGGTAATTGGATAACATGATCGAGCATTTATCAAAAGCAGGTACGTCCCTAGCAGAAGGGGAATAGAAAGGTATGTATTTCAGGTCACAATCAAAAAATAAAATCCTTTCTGAAGATGCTTTTTAATGTTTGTTTTTCTTTCGGGTGTGTCACTTTGGTCAGAAGATTAAAATACATTTGTTTTCGCTGATATAGGGAAAATAATTGATTGTTAAAGTTTACCTTAACGCTTAAGGGGGTATTCTAGTGTAGAATTTTGAAAAAATCAAAAAATTTTTTTTCATATTTCCAAAGTTTAGACATTCAAGAATATGCGTTTAAAAGGATTTTTTAATATTCCTATTATTACACAAGTTAATTGAAGGTCATTGAAACTGGTTTTGAAGGTCATAGAAACTGTTTTGTCCTTTTAGTTTAATTTTAAGTTACTTTTGTGGCAACCTTTATACTGAGTGGAAGTGCTAGCTCTGACAACGTGTCAGCAGGAATCGCTGATTAAAAATATGCTTATACGTATTCTGTATCATTCTATAAGTAAAATTGTCGAAAACTTGTCTCAAAACTCTGAACGCGTTTTTCTCGAAACTACTTTTTTCGAGCTGGCGGTAAGGATATATCGAGTTCTAATAGACCGATTTACTTCAAATTTGGAGAGGATGTTCTTTTTACATCTCTTTATCGTGTGGTTTTTGCCCAAAAATATAACTTCTCATTTAGTATTGTTAAAAAATTCGGAATTGTTGAAAAATATGCAACAAGAACATTTTTTTTTTCAAACTGCTGCCATTTTGTTTAAAATTTTTTTTTTATTTATCTAAGAGTGAAACAATAGTGACATCAATAATAATTAAGAATCCGTTTGGTTTTTGTTTTTCAGATCACCAGGAGGGTTGGTAGGATGCACGCCAGGACACCCTCTTTTATTTAGACCCCCCACTTTGACTGCTTGTAACTTTGTTAATTTGAATTTTTTTTATTAATTTTTTATGTATGAACAACAAATCAATAAACAAATGATAAAAAAATTGATTGTAAAAATATTGTTTGTTTCCTTTATACAACGCTTCAAAAACTGGGCGAAATTCATGTCTCTACACTAGAATACCCCCTTAAAGAAAAACAAACTATTTAAATATGCAATTTACTTGGAGCACTCATCTTAATTAATCGTTACCCCATTTTTACAAATATTCACCCATTTGAACTCATCCTTGCACATTCAAACTCACCTTTAATCTTCCTAACTCAACCAAACTCATTCTAACTCATCTAAACTCACCCTAACTTAAATTAGTAAGGATTACTCATCCTTATTCATCCTAACTCATTCTTGCTCATCTTAACTCATCCTTACTCATCCTTACTCATCCTAACTCATTCTAGCCCATCATAACTCATTCGTACTTATCCTTACTCATCCAAACTCATCCAAACTCATCCTCACTCATGCTTACTCATTTTTACTCATCCTTATTCATCCTAACGCATCCATACTCATCCTAACTCATCATAACTCATCCTAACTTATTCTAACTCATCCATACTCATATTTACTCATCCTAACTCATCCTAACTCATCCCAACTCGTCCTAACTAATCATAACTCATCCTAACTCATTCTAGCCCATCATAACCCATTCGTACTTATCCTTACTCATCCAAACTCAATCAAACTCATCCTCACTCATGCTTTCTCATTCTTACTCATCCTTATTCATCCTAACTCATCCTTATTCATCTTTATTCATCCTAACTCTTCCTAACTCATCCTAACTCATCCTAACTTATTCTAACTCATCCATACTCATCCTTACTCATCCTAACTCATCCTTACTCATCCTAACTTATTCGAACTCATCCTAACTCATTCTTGCTCATCATAACTCATCCTCATTCATCCTCACTCATCTTCACTCAACCTTACTCATCTCCATTTTAGTGGTATAAGCTTAAGCTCTCATTTTACGAAAATCTGGTTACGTTCCTGATTTAAAGTTACAAACATTTTTTTTTGAAGGTATCGCAATCATTGTTAAGCGATTTTAAACTGCAGGTGATACCAGGCTAACAATTACAGAAAGATGGATCAACTAAAGAATGAAGATCAAAATTTTGCCCAAAGGTTTTTTTGAAATTAAACTTTTTTGTTATTCGTAAATAAGTGAATGCTGATTTGTGTATCATTTTTGTATATAGAGGGTGATTAAAACCAGCAATAATTTAAAAAATGATATCAAAATTAAAAAGAATGTTAAGGTATCTTTTAAGCTAATCTCATATAATTGTAGGGAATCACTTAAATATAACTTCAAAAAGAATGCCTCAGGTATGGCTGCAAATTTTAAAATATATATAGTATTTGAGACACCCTTTCACATACTTTCAAATAATTTTCTCTAATGTGCTTCACTGACATTTATTTATATCTAGACATAAACTTAATTGTTCTCTTCTTCTTATAAGGTAAAAGAACATCAGGAACTATTCTTTTTCCTATTTAACAATTGCAACCATTCTAATCTACCAATAATAATTTTATTCCCATTTACCAACTATTAACGTACTTTCAAAATAATAATTAATGACAAAATCTCAATTTATCTTCTATTGTGCCATTACTTTCAAAAAAATTAAGTTCAATAAACTCTGTGATTCATAACAAAAAATAGACTAAAAAAATAAAACTAAACTTGTTTTTATTTTTTTAAAATCATTTTAAAAACAATAAAAAACCTATTGTGAATTGACAATTCTATTGGTTATTATATCGACGACTGGGACTAACTATAATTAATTCAACTTTCTTAAACGGTTCATAATTAAAAGTGATGGCCAATAAAAAATACAGAGAGATATCAAAGCACATCATCATCTCTCACTATATATACATACATATATATGCATTCTCTTATTTAAAGTTTTTTTGAGTTCCTATCCTATCCAAAAATGAAACTCAATCCATAAATAATCGTTAAAGAAAAATTAGCCAAAGAGATTGTTTTATCAAAGGCTAATTAAAATACCACCAATTCGATGGATCAAAAGATAAATGATTGTCTATAAGATGACAGTGGCACACGTTGGATGGAATATCTACTTTATGATGTTACCATCATCACAAGCTCTTCGGAAACACCAAAGTGTTTTCCAAGATTCTGATTCTTTAAATTGTATTTTGGAAGTTGATTTTTAGTAAGTTTAATAAAATTATGAATGTTTTTCACACATAACAACTTATTTTAATTTATGGCTTTGAGCTCATAAACAAAATGTTGTATGCAACTCATTTTGGTGATTTGAACATTCTTTGATCTTTAGCGATATAAATAATTTATTATTTAATCAAACAACAATAATGTCTCTATTCTTGTTTTCTTGTTTCATCATATTTTATAAAAACAACCATACATTTATGACACGTTCTGAGTTAAATTTCTGAGGTTATAGACATTCAATCACAGAAACGTAATCAATTTGATGACAACTAGCACTCCTCACATTAACTTAATAGCCCGTAAAATATCAATCAAACTTATATATTTATTCGGTATGAATAATAGCGGTATGTGTAGTACAAATTTCAATACATTTCAAAGGTAATTATTAGAATTTTTAAAATTCCTGAGGATGTATACACTTAAATTAAATAATATTTCTCTCATCATTAAATTATAGCTATAAACGTATTCATGTTTTGAAAGTAATTAAATCTTTGATTTAATTCAAAAATCACTTTTTTTATTTGTTTGTTTGCTCCTTGTATATGAAAAAAACCCAAATAACGGTTTCATGAATAAATGTTTAACTATTCTAAATATACAACATTGGAACATAATTTTGAACTTAAGAGTACCTTCTTCTTATAACTTTGGAATGTGTGAATTAATTCAAGTTTTATGATATTTGAATATTAATTAAACGAAAAAAAAAATTAATTAAAACAAACGAAAGAGCTGACATCAAAACTTTATATTTATCTTAGTTAATTCTTAATTGTAATGAATGGATCATTTTGGTTATAAAAATTGATTTTTATTACAAAAGAAATACAAAATTGGATGAATATCCAACATTCACTTTTAGTTAATTTTTAAAAAAATAATCAATTATGTAGAAAAAATGTTAATACCTTGGAAGCAAGTAGCTTCTTCCTTTTTAAGAAATTCTATTTCTTAATTTGAAATTGAATTTAAATTGGTTGCTTGCTTCGCGCTATTATTTTTAACTAGCTCTGTATCACCAATTTTATCCTATGCCTTTCTGTGTGCCTTTGTATTGACCCAAAAAAGCTGAAATAGTGAAATGGAAATTTTGTACTTAAGGCCTATAGACTACAAGTCTAACTGATGAAAAAATTCGGAATCTATCGATTATTGTTATTTTTGAATTTGAGGCAAAGTGATTATCTTTTAAATTTTCCTAAATTCCTTAAAAAAGAATTATTAATATTACTTGTCAAACCACCCTTTTAACGTTTTTCTACTAAAAAATAATAATTCGCAAGACTGTTTATATTCTATTGGTTTTCGTAAAGAAGCTTTCATAACATCTATCTATTTGTAGTATTGACAACGTACAAATTTTAAATGATGTTGACGTGTCAGTTTTATATTTTCACAATGTATTGTAATCCTGCATAAAAGATATAGTGCCTCTTAAAATATCCACATATTCTAGCTTTTGTCATCCTAGTATACAAAAGAGCTTAAAATGCTTGGAAGAAAGAAAAACAAGGCTTAAAAAGCATGTATGTACCCTGAAGATGATTGTGAAGTACTCGTATATGTTACCCTGTTTGAAGAGTTTGAACACATGATGGCAATTCAGTAAATTTAACTTATTATAAAGAAAACTTAGTTAGTACTCCAGAAATTTCCTAAGGTTTTGCCAAAAAATGTTAGCAATCTTGCAATGACCCTGCCATAAAAATATATGAGAAATTCTTTCGAGACTATCTCCAGACTACCTTTAAAAATGTTTAAATCTTGCATTACTTGCATTCACTTAAAGATTTGTATTCCTTCTCCTCTTCTTCGTATATTTGCACTCTTTCTAAACTTAGGTAAATTACCAACCATATGGAAGAAGGTATTTGTTACACCGGTCTTTAAAAGATGTAACAATTTTTACATTAATAATTACAGACCAATCTCTAAACTGTCCTGTATTCCCTGATTTTTGATCAAGTTGTTTTTGATAGTTTATATTTTAACTGCAAGAATATTATATTTAATCAGCAGCATGGTGTTATGCGAAAACGATCGACAATTACTAATTTACTTGCATTTTTGTATAGATCTTCAAATACCTTGGAATTCCGCAAAGAGCTCGACTGTACTTACACTGATTATTCTTAAACTTTTAACCAACTTTCGCATGATATCATCACATTTAAGCTTAAAGCAATTGCGTTTCCTCCTCAATTCATCAGATGGATTTCTTTATTTTCAAAATAAGTCTTATCAAATTGAACTCAGAATCTCTACCTCTAAAGATATGCGGATGATATGAAAATCTTCAAAAACATAAATCTCTATTCGATTGATCCAAACTGCAAGAGGATATAAACAGTTTTATTATTTGATGCAAAAAGTATTGGCTAAGCTTGACCCAACTAAATGCCAGGCAATTGTTTTGTTTTAAAAACGTTCTCTTAATTCGATTATTCGAAAATATTGAGAAAGGTGATACCTAACAACTTATGAAGATTGTATGAAAATTGTATGAAAAACATTAAATATTTATACTGAATATTGAAGATTGGGATAAAAGATTAGAAAAACCATCACGAATTTTATTGAAATGAAATGCACAACTGAATCGTACGAACTTGCTTCTGTATTCAAAGAGTCTGTTTAAAAATAGGACTTATTTTTGAAATTTAAAAATATATGTGCAAAATGAGTTTTTCTTCAAAAATGTACTTAATTTTTATTTCGAAAATCATAAGAACGGTTTTTATTTTAATTCATTCAAGTTTAAAATATAAACTTTTTGAATTTTTTTTTCAGAAATTTGTTGGTTTGCAGTTTTTTAGAATGCATATAAACCTCAAGAGCCATTTTTGAAAATACTAGAACTGTTGAACGAAAACTGTTTTCTTTTTCTTTAACATCGATTTTATTTAAAAATTTAAATAATTGTACATATGTATGTATATGCGTACAAACAAAACCAAATAAATATTTAAACTATATTTTATTGAAAATGTTCGAAAGATCTCAAAAATATCTTAGAAAATATTATCGTTTTCGAAAAGAAAAATGCTCTTCAAAAATTCAAGTTAAGAAAGTTATATCTTAAAATTTTAAATATTTTTTATCAGAATTTTGGGGAAAAATGATAAACTTTTTTTTCATAAACGGTATTTGAATTTTAAGGACCCAGGTTTTTCTATACTAATATTATAAATGCGAAAGTAACTCTGTCTGTCTGTCTGTTACTCAATCACGCCTAAACTACTGAACCAATTTCCATGAAATTTGGTATGGAGATATTTTGATACCCGAGAAAGGACATATGCTACTTTTTACCCCGGGAAAATGACGCATTCCCATGGGAAAATTCAGGTGGACCGATCGCTTTTATGCCTAAACTACTGAACAGATTTAAATGAAATTTGGTAAGGAGATAGTTTGAGACTTAAGAAAGGACATGAGTTACTTTTGACCTCGAGAAAACAACGCATCCCCATGGGAAAATTACTTTCCGGGGAATCTGATCGCTTTCACTCCTAAATTATCATATATTTGAATAATATTTGGATAAAATTGGTATTACGGGAAAACAACGCATTCCCAACCCTTCTCATAAGTTGAGATTGAAGGTTGGTGTTTCAGTCCTGTTAATTAGAAATCTTGACGCATCAAAGTTATGTAATGGTACACGGCTACAGATTACTCACCTAGGACGAAATATTATAAAAGCTATAATCATGACTGGATAGCAAAAGAAAAAAAATGTTTTAATTCCCCGCATTCCGATAATTCCAACCGATTTGCCGTTTCAGTTTAAAAGAGTGCAGTTTCCTCTGAAAGCAGCATTTGCTGCAATAACAATGAATAAAGCTCGGGGGCAAACGCTGAAAGTTGCAGGTGTAAATTTGGAAAAAAATCTGTTTTTCCCATGGACAATTATATGTAGCGTGCTCACTAGTCTCAAACCCACAAAATCTTTACGTTCTAGCCAAGGAAGGAAAAACAAAAACCGTCGTATGTAAAAATGTATTGCAGTAACCTATCTTCTTCTTAAAATGTATTAACCCTAACCTAACCTAACCTAAACCTATGACAATCACACTTAGTATGGCCTCATCCCATCTCGGCACAATTCAAACATACGTACAAAAAAGTACACCTCAGGTTTTTTCATACTACTATCTAAAAAAACTATCTAATGCGGACGAAGTCGCGGGTAAAAGCTAGTTTTGAATAAAACATAAATTATTTAGGAAATTATTGTCATTTGTTGTTATTATGATAATATTGGTATGGTTCAATTATGCATGGAACAAAATATCGGCTAAATGGCCGCCGCAACCTTAGTGGCGCACTTCCATCCGATGGTCCAAATTTTTAGTGAAGCAGAGGCACAGTGGAGGTTATATGCCGTAAATGTGACGAATTATCTCAACCTTTAAATCTTTCACTGTTGCTAGTTGAAACCACATATCGACCACATCCATGTCTTCCAATTCGGGGTGTCTCACGATAGCGAACACCATTCACAGTAACTGCCTGACCGGCCTCATTTTAAAAAAATACGGCCCGATGATGGCGCAGTCCATAAAACGCACCTAACGGTCACTCTTTGTGTGATGCATTGGTGGTTTTCGACAATCACCCTTGGATTATCATTCGCCCAAATGCGGCAATTCTGCTTATTGACGATTCGACTGAGGTTAAAATGTGCCCCATCACTGCAGATGATTTTTTTCGATAATCGTTCATCCACTGTTGCCATTTCTTGCCATTCTGACTATTGACGACAATTGAAATGGTTAAGAGGCTTTAGTTTTTGGGTCACTTGCACCTCGTAAATGTGAAAGTAAAAGTCCTTACGTGTAAGATTTTGAAAAATGAGAAACATTTTTTATAATTTCACCATAAATATTTCATGTTAAAAAAATATAAGTAAGCCAAGTCTTGAACCCTTATCCCTGATGTTCCAGTTCAGTTCATATGTACTTAAAATTATGCTTATATGTACTTTTTTAAGGGTAGTAACATACATGCGACTGTAATACATAAAGATCTATTCAAGTCATTGAACCTTAATAAGCTTTCATATAGGTTGTTAACCTATAACACAATAACCTTAACGATAAAACCCTTTAGATCCGTCTTCATCTATTGTGAACAGTAAGACCCTTCAAAGTTCCCATAACCTTTTAATTGCAAATTTTACCTTAATAGAAATGGTTTTATAAATAGAAACTTTAATATATTTATAATAATTTTGTAAAGCTTTGGAAATTAATTTTAATACACACAAAAAATAGAACAATACAAATAATAACGAGGAATTATTATATTTTTTCGAATAAGGTAAGCAAAATGCCATTGGGGTTTGAAATACAACTAAAAATTAAAAACAAGAAAAAATTAATTTCGTTACAGATTTAACGGTCCCTTAGGGTATGCTTACTTATGCCAATTTTGAATAATGTCAACTTTAAATTGAAATATTAGAACTCAATTCTAAGAATAGAAAAAAAAACTTGAAAAGAAACATATTAATTAAGACTTACTTTACAAACTTTACAAAGATAATGATTAAGCATCTAGAATTATTTATATAAAGTTCACCTCTGGCGAAAATTAAAAATCTATGATGAAATTCCTAACGATAACACAATAGAAGATAATATCTTTGGCTTATTAATGTTTTTATTTTTATTAAATTAAAGTATTAAATTTCAATTGTTTAAGAATAATAAGGTCAAACCCGATGATGATGACGATGATGATGATGCACAGTTGGAGATGTATAGAGAAAACTCATTGATGGACACCATAATGGCAGATCAGATATTTTCCAATATTGCGAGTAAAAAATTAAATAATCAATTTAATTGAGCTATCGATTATTATCAACAATGATTTCATAATGAACTGCATTATTGATCCCAGAAGCAAGAAGCCGGAAAGGAATGTGTATGGCCGTGTTTAGGACAAAATAAAAAAATAGCCTCACTTCTTTGTTCCATTTGATTCCCAACTGAAAAAATACAGATACAAAACTTCAAAAATCCAACTCGGTGTAAGAGCTTCTTAGAAAGACACCTCTTTTTTTCGTGTATCAATAAAAATTAACATTTTGTGATAAAACATCGAATACAACAATATAATTAAGATCACATTAAATCAATCAAAAAGGCGCACTGTATAGAAGCATCGCTTGTTCTAACACCCTTAATTCAGAAGATATGTATCTAATTTATCATCAGATAGATCATTTAAAAAAAACACAACTAATTAATCGAAATTTATAATGTGCTGGTTCCATACATCGGATTCGATGTTCTTCTTCTGATGTTGTGTTATTCTTCTTTGACAATTTTATTCTTTATTATTGTTTTACATATGTTTTCACTTAATTGTTTCAATAAATATTCAAATTGACATATTAAATTGCTTCTATGTACTCATGTGGGTTTTTTTTTCAAAGAAATGAAATGAAATAAAATCGATTTCTTTATAATGATTTTAATTCATTGTTAACTTAGATGAATAAATCTGGATTTTTAATTAAAATAAAGAACAAACAAATAGATTCTTGGAATTAGTTATAATATTTGAGAAAGCTTAAGAAGTATTTTTAATATTTTTTCTGTGATTGTGATTCAATTATTGTCCGATACTAAAGGCTAACCGTTTATATGGGTGATTTAATCTATAATTATGTTGGCAACTTTAAAAGATATTGATCAATGTTTATTTATGAAGCAGGTGGTACTTCTCAAAGGGAATTCGTAGCAGATAATTCTTTATTTTTATTTATATGCATCAGATTATAAGATTAAGACCATAAACAAGTTAATCTATGAATTGTCATTGACAAATTACAACTTTACATATTTTTTTCGTAAAGGTTTTACAATTTTAACGCTGCCAGAAACGACGTAGAGGCAACAATGCTTTTCAAGTAGAGGGATGATGTGGATAGGAGTGAACATTTAAGACTTTAAATGGACAATTAATTTAACTTTGCACAGCTGAGAATAATTGAAACATTTAAACTTGGCGATCGGATTTTCAGCAGTTAACCTTATTTCACTTGACCTTGTTTCACGGCACCACCGTTCCAAAGATATTTGGGTCGAAAACCATATTTTATCAGTTTTAAGTTGTTTTTGTAGGTTGGATTTCTTTAAAAAAAAATAACTATGATTATACAACATCTTTGGAAAGTCAATCGGAAGACATAGCCCTACAACGTCAATTCGTCTGAAAACAGACTCAGGCTAATCGACTTCGTATTCGAGAAGAACATGAAAGGCACTCCTCTAACATACTTGGCGTTCAAATATAGAGATCAGTCAACTACGACTCAGATTACTTTCTATTGGTGCTCAACTGCTCATGCTAAAATCCATGGAAGCTTTCAGGCGAACAACAATGAACGCTCAATGATGGAAGACTGTAGTAGGAAGAAACTGCCACACGTTTCTTAAAAGCTGTCAAGAAACCCTACCACAGATGAAATGCGTTCAGAAGTTTACTGACAGTTTTGCTAACAATCCATCAACAATGCTTCTAAAAAGATGATAGGATAATCACAGCCGCCACAAAGAAATCCATGGTTTGACTCCTAATGTACCCAGAAAAACAAAGCCAAAACGGATGCCTACAGACCTCCAAAGGTGGAGGAAAAGGGTTTCCCACCAGAAAAAAGGTGTGGAACTTCTACAGAGGAGTAAAAATGAAAACGTCAGGATTCACCAGCTGCTCTATGGCCTGCCACCACAGAGGAAGGAAATAACAAAGTAGAGGCATAGTTGATGCTTAAGAATCTTAAAAGAATATTTCAACCATCTACTCAATGGCGATGAATAAGTTTAGGATCCAGATCTGGTTGATGATCAGAAGTTCCACCCACCCAACTTAAATAAGATCAAGATAGCCACCATCAGGCTGGAGTTTAACAAAACTGCCAGTGATAAAGGGCAACAGGCGGAACTTTTCAAGTACGCCGAAGATGATTTAGTAAGGAGCATACACTAACTTGTATCCAAAATGTCGGAAGAACTTATGACGAGTGGAACTTAAATACTAAAGGGTTTTTCAATAAGGGCGGGTAAATGTTGAAATGGAATAAGACAAGCTGTATGTGAAATATTAAAAAAAATGTTTTTTTATTTGAAAGGCGCATGTGACTTTAAATGTGGAGTATGACATCATTCAAATGCCCACTTCGGCTTCTTACGGTGGCACGGATCCGAGTGGTCCAATTTTTAACCATGGCCTGTGTTATGTTCAACTTTCGGGCATCAGTGGATTGTGGATTATTTGCATAGACCTGCGACTGCAAGAAACCCCACAGGATAAAATTCTAGCGGGGTCAAATCGCATGACCTATGGAAGCCAATTCACATCACTCTTGCGAGAGATAACCTTACCCTCAAATCGTTCATGCAAAATGTTAATCGTGGCGTTTGCTGTGGTGTGGCACGTAGCGCCGCCGTCCTGCTGGAACCACATGTCGTCTAGGTCCATACGGTTCAATAGGCCTTAAGAAATTAGTTATCATCGTTATGTAGTGCTCGCTGTTGACGGTGGTGACCGCATCACTAACGTCGTTTTAAAAAAAGCACGGACCAATTAAGCTGCCCGCCTAAAATCCACACCAAACGGTAACTTTTTGAGGATGCATTATCACGTGGTGAACCTCGGGTGGGTTGGTGTCGTCCCATATACGGCAATTTTGCTTCTTAACACTGCCATTCATCCAAAAATGCGCCTCGTCTATAAAGATGATTTGTCGGCCAAAATTGGGGTCCTCTTCCTAACGATTCGACGCCCAGTCAGCGAACAAACGGCGTTGTCTTTGGTCATGAACTTTGAGCTCCTGGGTCAGTTGGATCTTGTACGGGTGTAGGCCCAAGTCCCGACGAAAAATTCGGCAAGTTTAAGTCTGCGAAAGACCGAGTTCTTGTGCACGGCGAGGAATACGCTTCGGGTTCTGCTGTACACTTTCACGGACCGCAGCGATGTATTCGGCCTATGCGTTCCTTAAAGAGTCGACTGTGAAGGACCACCACGTCTGCCGTAACATGGGTGCAATGCGCTCAACGTTTACGTTAACGAACACTCATTTGCAACGTGCTGTTCAGTCGTGTAACTTGCCATGGTGATTTGGCATAAACAAAAGATTTTACAGATGTCACCAAAACAAAATGGTCACCACGTTGCGCCAAAATCTATCAGCGCCAATTGAAAAACTCTTTATATGTCAACTCCAATCCGGGAGAAGACCCAAAAATACAACATCGATACACATGACCTCTTCATGGATCTCAAAGAAGACCTTTGACAGTGTCAACAGGGACTAGCTATTCCGTGCCATGTCGAGATTTTCCCAATTTTGTTTAAAATCTATGGAAGACAAAAAGCAAGTCGATGTCCTATACACAGATTTTGTTAAGGCGTTTGACAGAGTTCGCCATGAACTTTTATTGCATAAACTTGAAAAACTGGGACTCAATACGAATTTTTTGAAATAGTTGAGGTCCTACTTGTCAAATCGTAAACAGGTCGTCCAGATTGATGGTTTTGCATCAATTTGTATAGAGGCGGAGTCGGGTCTCCCACAAGGTAGTTACTTGGGACCACTTATGTTCGATTTGTTTGTAAATGATATTCCTGGCGTTTTCAATTTTTGTGACTGTTTGATGTTTGCAGATGACGTTAAATTGTTTAGTCAAATATCTTCAGATAGTGGTTGTTTAAACTTTCAAAGTGATATTGATTTATTTTTAAATTGGTGCTCGCATAACCATCTCGCACTCAACACATCAAAATGTAAAATTTTTAGTGCTTACAGAACGTTAATTCCGTTAACTTTTAATTATAAATTTGGAATGGTAACATTCTCAAGGGTCAGTGAGGTGAAAGATATTGGTGTTATCTTTGATTGCAAACTCACATTTTGTGCCCACATCGATTTTATTGTTTCGAAAGCTAATTCCAAGCGTTTTTAAAGATGTGTATCTTTGAAGGCAATTTTTGTTTCATTAGTTTTTTTTTTTTTTTTTTTTTATCCGATGGAAATCTTCAAAAGACACTCGGTAAGAATCGGTACCGAGTAGTGTGGGACTCTTACCGCACTAAAACCACCGGTGAATCAGGACCAATCTATGAAAGATCGACAAATGATTTTTATTTCTTAATTTTTAAATCGCATTGGGGGAAGTTTAAGGTTATAACACTTTCCCGTAGCTTTTAGACCATCAGCTCATGAGGCTTGGTTCTTCTTAATCTCCGAACATTGTCTCGTACATTTAATACGGTCTCCATTTCAGAGTTAGTATGACTTTGCAGTCGCTGATTGTGTGATACAGCGTGTTTCTTAACCACTTCTGTAACCATTCCAATTTGAAGGTCACGATGTAGATCGCTATTTCTTATATACCAAGGGGCATTTATTATTCCACGAAGGACCTTGCTTTGGAATTTTTGGATGGGTTCAGCATTTGTTTTCTTTGTAAAGCCCCATAGTTGGATGCCATATGTCCAAACGGGTTTCAATACTTGCTTATATAACATTAGTTTGTTCTGGATAGATAGGTCAGAGTTCTTTCCTATTAACCAGTACATTTTTCTGTACTTCGAGTTTAGTTCTTCTCTTTTCTTTTTGATGTGTTCTTTCCATTTAAGCTTTGCATCCAAATTCATTCCAAGGTATTTGGCGGTATTGGAGTAAGGTACTTCTGTACTGTTTATAAATATTGGAACATTGTTTATGTTTTTGTTTGTAAAGTTTATATGCGTCGATTTTGTTTCGTTTAATTTGATACGCCATTTGTGCGTCCAATCACTAACTTTATCGACTGCATTTTGCAATTTTTGTGTAGCCTTCGTAACGGATTTATCTGGCACCAATATTGCAGTATCATCAGCAAAGGTGGCCATGATAGCGTTGATGTCCACTGGAATATCCCTTGTATATAACAGATACAGGGTTGGTCCTAGGACACTTCCTTGTGGTACACCGGCTTCAATTTTCTTAAGTTCCGAGTAATTTTGGTCGTACCGTACTCTAAAGAGTCGGTTCGTAACGTAGGATTTCAGTATTTCGTAGTACTGCCTGGGGAGGTCCCTATGCAGTTTGTACTCAAGTCCCAAGTGCCAAACCTTGTCAAAAGCTTGAGCAACATCTAAGAATACAGACGAGCAAACTTGTTTTTCTTCAAGTGCCTTTTCCACAACATCCGTAATTCGATGCACTTGGTCTATCGTGGAATGTTTATTTTTAAATCCAAACTGATGGCTCGGAATTAGTCTTCTTTCTTCAATTATTTTGCTAAGCCTTTTCAGTAGCAGTTTTTCAAAAACTTTTGCCATGATTGGTATAAGCGATATTGGTCTGTAAGATGTAACTTCTGTTGGTGGCTTACCTTGTTTAGGTATAACAATGACTTCTGCAATTTTCCAATGATGTGGCACATATCTTAGTTTAAGGCATGCGTTTATTATAAATTGGAGTTTCTTGAAGGCTATAAGAGGCATTTCTTTCAGAACCTGAGCAGGGGTTGGGGTCAAAATTCTGCCGGGGTCAAAATTATTTTGTCAAAATTCTGCTTTCAAAATTCTGCTTTTCAAAATTCTGCTTTTAAAATTCTGCTTTTGGAATTCCTGCTGCTCAGAATTCTGATTTCTTAAATTCTGCTTTTCAAAATTCTGCTTACCAGAATTCTGCGAATAATATAGAAAAGAAAGGTTTGAAAATATTAAAAAGCGCGCGCTTTTTAATATTTTCAAACCTTTCTTTTCTATATTATTCGCAGAATACCTTCTCTCATTAGAGATTAGCAGCAGATAATTTTTTGTTTGCATACATCAGTATTTATTATAATATGTACCTACTTTATCTCCTGTAAACTGTAAGGTTAGTCTTATTTGTTAAGCCTTCGAGTTAGTGCTCAAAATTAACCATGAATATTTCAATAGTAAAATCCAATAAGGGAAAAAACAAACTTTGTGTTGACGGCTATATGTTTTATCTTGAAAAGTTAAACAAATGTAAAACTTACAATTGGGCCTGTGCTAATCGAATTAAAGACAAGTGCAAGGGACGAATAGTGACTAAATTGAACGGTGATGTGCATGTAATTGTTAAGGAATCTGTACAACATAATCATGAGCCACGTGTTATTACTCTAGTTTTGTTGTTTTTCTTTCTTTTTTTTTTTTGATTTTGTTTATTGTTGTAGTTTTGTTATTTTTCTATCTTTTTCAATTATTTTCAATTATTGACTATAATATTATATTATTAAAGTAATATAAAAATTATTTGATGAAATTTGTTTGTGTTAATGAATAAAAAAACATACAAAAAGCAGAATTTTTTATATTTAAAACAGCCAGAATTTTCAAAAGCAGAATTAAAAAAAACAGAATTTTGGTGACCAGAATGCAAAAAAAAGCAGAATTTTGAAAATCAGAATTTTTCGACTAAAAAGAAGAATTTTGAAAAGCAGAACTTTGAAACCAGAATTATGACCCGCTCCTCCTGAGCAGTTATAAGATCGTACCCTGGTGATTTTTTGTTTGACAACTTATGTTGACACATGCTTCTTACTTCTTTGAGCGTGACAAAAGGTATTTCACATTCGTCGTTTCTGTCAACAAACTGTAAGGGATCTGTAGCTTTGCTTGCTGGGAATGGCTTGAAAACATTCGCGAGATGTTCAGCGAAGAGATCAGCCTTTTGTTTCGGGTTTCCGATCCATTTACCATCTTGAGATTTTATCGGCGGGTTTTGTGTCTGAGGTCTTTTTAGGCGCTTAGCTGCTTTCCATAAGGAGTATTCTGTAGAAGCATCCGTCGTCAGACTTTTCAGGAATCTACTTAGTGAATCATTTTCAAACTCACAGATTCTTTTTTTTAATTCGTTGTTAAGACGGTTAAAAACTACCTTATCATCTGGGAATCTCGTGGATTGCCATTTTCTTCTAGCTCTTCTTTTTTCCAATTTTTTTCATTAGTTTTGCCTATCTTAGAGTATTGCTGTGTGGTTTGGTCCCCATTTTACGAAAATGCTATTGTAAGAATAGAAAGGATACAAAAAAGGTTCTCGCGATTCGCGTTAAGGAATTTGAGATGGTCCGACGGAATGCCTGCTTACTTTTCAAGATTTATTAAATTTTATTTATTTTATTTTATTTATTCATCAAGCAGAGACACAGCTCTTAAAGACTACTTAAAAATATTTAACAATATAGGTAAAAATATAACAAAAATAAGTACATAAATACTAACCACCGAGATTGAGACTTAGTAACAACTTTTTTTTAAAACAATCTCTACTCATATATAAATTAAAATCAATGACATTACATAAAGAGTTAGCTTGTCTTAAACAGCGAGTTAAGGGTTCATTGCGAGCCCTTCCCGCCATTTTATCGTAAGCGACATTTTCAATAAAAAAGACAATTTGATTATTAAAATTTGGTAGTAACACATAGAGCCTTGAAAGCTATTGTCACGCCTTAACTTAAGCATAATTAACAATTTCCAATAATGACTATGGGTACAAGTTGTTTCAATTACCAGCAGTAAGCTTTTGATTTGTCGTTTACGATAAAATTTATTTTGGCGCTTACGATAAATTGGCGGGAAGGGCTCGATTGGTTCCATAGTTAACCCTATGAAAAGGAACATAAAATAAACGATTATTTCGTAAGGTACGATTTGGAACGTGAAAACCCACTAACGAAAGTAAATCAGGGCAATTGATTTTATAATTAATTAAATCGCTTACAAACATGACATCAAAATATTTACGGCGTGTTTCCAAGGATTGAATACCTAATAACAGACACCTCGTTTTATATGATGGCATGTCGACATTCCATCGTAAAATCCGGATTGCTGTTCTAGTGAAGCGTTTCTGTATTCTTTCAATTCTAATAGCATGAGCAGCATACAAAGGATTCCATATAGGAGAGCAGTATTCTAATATTGATCGTACATAACAAAAATATAGAGATCTTAAAGTAAAAGGATCTGAGAAGTCTTTAGCATTCCTTGAAATAAAACCGAGCATTGAACTGGCCTTAGAAATGATGTAGTCGATATGGTTGTAAAATGTGAGTTTTAAATCAAAGATCACACCCAAAAATTTTTTTTTTCTGAAACCTTGGACAGAGCAAATCTATTTATTTTGTAGGAAAACAATATTGGAGACATACCACGGTAAAACATCATACTATGACATTTAGAAACGTTCAAATGTAGATCGTTATTGGTACACCAAGCCACTAAACTATTAAGATCGTTTTGAAGTTTTATACAATCCGCTATAGATTTAACACGTAAGAACAGCTTAAGGTCGTCTGCGTACATTAAACAAAGACTATTACTCAAAACATTTGGAATATCATTTATAAATAAGAGAAAGAGAAGGGGTCCTAAATGACTCCCTTGGGGAACACCGGAAGTTACAACAATCGGGTTCGAGGTGACGTTGTTAATACGAACGTATTGAACTCTACCAGTAAGATATGAATCGAACCAATTTAATAAGTTAGAGCGAAAGCCTAACTTATGAAGTTTAGCAATTAATATTGAGTGATCGACCCTGTCAAACGCTTTTGAGAAATCAGTGTATATGACATCACATTGATATCCCTGTTCAAGAACACTCAATACATAATTACTAAAAATCGCGAGATTAGTGGAGGTAGATCTTCCACCAACGAAACCATGTTGCAGAGGCGAGATTATTTCTTTCAATGAAAAAACAAGCTTATTGTAAACAATTTTTTCAAAAACTTTTGGGATAACAGATAACTTACAGATAGGACGATAATTAATGACTTCATTTTTTGATCCAGATTTAAATATAGGGTAGACGTAAGAGCTTTTCCATTGTTTTAAGAAGAAACCTTCATGGAGAGAGCGATTAAATATAATTTCGAGAGGGGTTGTCAAAGATAAAGCACAATTTTTTATAATTATTGGTGCAATACCATCAAATCCCGATTGCTTTTCATCTTTTAATTTCAATAGTTCATTGAGTATATCATTTTTCTCTACATATAATTGACTAACATTGAAAGAATCAGAAGAACACATAAACAGAGGTCCTGTTTGCTGGCATGTTGGTTTAAAGACAGAACGAAAAAAGTCAGCAAAGAAATTACAGATACTAGACAGGTCACTAGAAGTTTGTCCCATATATCGGACTGAATTAGGAATTCCAGTAGAACTTTTTTTGTTATTAATAAATTTCCAAAACGATTTGCTATTTTTTTTTAATTTACTTTCCATACTTAATAAATAATTTTTATAAAGGAATTTATTAAGAAAATTAAATTCACGGTTAATTCGAAGGTAATTCATATATAAAGCATTATTATCCCTGGAATCACGGTAGAGTTTAAAAGCTTTGTTTTTCCGATTATTTAGATTAATTAGCTTTTTATTAAACCAGCAAGGTTTGGATTGAGATTTCTCTTGAATTTTTGGGGTATTCAAATCAATTGCCTCATTTATTAAATTCGTTAATATTGTGAAAGTTTCCTCAATATCAATATTATCAAAAATAGAAAACCAATTCACCCTATTCAAGAAACTAGAAACATTATCAAAATTACATTTATCATAGTTTAGTATATGGCCAATATCCGATGCTTGATTTATATAATCAAAGAATTCAAAGCTCATACAAAGTACTACATGATTATCAGTGTTAGGCAATGGGGGTGGAGTGGGACTGTCGATACACACACCTAATTCATTATCAGTAAATACTAAATCAAGGTACCGATTAAGATGATTTTGAAAACAATTGATCTGCTTTAGTCCGAACTCAGCTAGAGTATCGACAACCACACTCTCACAATCACTGCTAACGTTGTAAGGAATTAAACATTTGTCATCGTTATCAAAAACCCAATTTAAAAACGGTAAATTAAAATCGCCTAAGATTATAATATGTTGATTTTCTTTTAAATTATTTAAAATAGATAAACAGTTATCAATATGAGTTTTGTATATATCAAAAGAACTTTTCGGTGGTATATAACTAATAATAAGAAAAACAACATGAAAATTATCAACATCTAAACGAATAATTAATTGATCAATGTTGATTGAAGAATTTGAAGAAGACGGCAACTCTATTTGCATGCTTAACACAGATGATCGAACTGCAATCAATACACCACCTCCACGAGTCAGTCCAGTAGTATGATAGCAGCGATCATTTCTATAAACATTAAACAGCTGATTGTCAAACATTTCTGAGTTGAAATGGTTCTCAGAGAGCCAGGTTTCAGTTAAAGCGAAAATGTCAAATTGTTGTGAAGATGAGAAGAGAAGAATATCACTCATTTTAGTTCGTAATCCACCAACATTGTGATAGAATATAAGCAATTCAGATTTTTTGTGAATCGATGAATATACGGGGAGGGGTGCAGGTTGACAAGATTTTGTTTCAATATTATGTACGATGTTGTTGTTGTTATTTATTATGTTGTTGTTATTGCATTTTGTTGTTTTAAGTTTTTTGGAGTTGGGACAAACAACAACTTATTAGATTTGAAAACCCTTAAAAGCCGCAAACAAGCTCAATGCGTTCTTTTTATCTGAGAATTTGTAATGATCTGTTCTATGTTCCCATTCATCGTACAAATTATGGTTTAAATAATTCTGTAACTCGTTCGTTAACATTGTATAACTCTATCTGTAGTGAAGTCGACCTTTCTATGAATAGGGATAGTTTCAAAAATATTGTTCAAAATATATTTCATTCTTGAGTTGAGCTAGAATAAGTAAATTGTAATTAATGTAAATACCAACCTTTTTGTTATCAGCAGATTGTTAAGTCAAATCCATTGATGAATAATAATAAATAAATACAAAAACAAAGATTTGGTAATCCTACCAAGCTCATACGCCTTATAAGACCGGTGGTGTTGAAGCATGCTCGCAGTTCCATCAAAATGTATAGAAACTCAACAGATGCCTTCAAAACCACCAGAGGATTACGACAAGGTGAAGCACTGTCATTAAGCTGTTTCAATATTGTTCTTGAGAAAGTATTAGCAACTCCACGGCTAATACGAAAATCTACACCATATCCTAAATATGTCATCTGCATATTCGATAATAATTTAAAGAACCAGACTAGCAGTTACGGGTACCTTTTCCAATATCGAGTATTGAGCGAATAAAAGGGTCATTTTATTAATGAGGACAAAACGAAGTATATGCTGTCAACGGAGAGCGTCTTTTGCCATCGCAGACTTGGTCAGAATGAGCCATTTATAGGTATAACTTTGAGGTGGTCAAAGAATTCATCTATTTGGGCACTGCTGCTAAATGACATCAGTACTGAAATCAAGCTTAAAATAACTCTTGAGAAAAAAGTTGATATCTCTGCTGGTTCTTGAGATATGGGCGATAAAAGAAGATATCACGAACGTACAACGAACGTTTACACGCAAACACAGACGTCTCTCTAAAAACCTTTGATTTAGATTCTAGATGCCTTGAAAACACAGGAAATATCAATAATTTCAATTTTACAAATAGGACTGGTTACAATAATATCCTATGGCCTATGGGAAGCTGATAACCTCTTAAGTTTAGTTAATCGCAAGTTAAAATATTTTATCTATACGTAATTGTCCTTAAACCTGGTGAACCACACTTTAAAGTCCTGTATTTCATTTGAGAGTTTTATTGTAACAATTTTATGGATTCATCAAAGGAATCTTACCGCTGTCCACTTCTTCGTTCCCATCTTCTTTAAAAACAGCTCAAATTCCGGAATCTATGTAGATTAAGATTAATTTCCCATTTATTCAACAGCGCGGTATATTAACGTCAATGAAACATTGTAACTTGATCCTTTTAAAAACTGTCTATCATTCTGAAGAAAAAAATTACCTGATGTTGGGGTTTGAGGTAACACATCAAACTCAATTTCTTGATTGATGTCGATGATGATGATAATAAAAGAGACAATTTCTGCATAACATCCAAGCTTTTAGATCCATCAACTCAACAAGATCAACACTCAAATGATCCTAGAACAAGAACACATTATTCAGTATCATCTAATTTCATAGGCCTTCTATAGATGCAGCGACGACTGCTGCTTCTATTTCAGACAGCATGTTCCTGGGGACATATAACATATTAATCTGGATCTCGGTTACCATGTATGCAGCTTCCTAGCGAGATCTTTTGGATGACGGCTATGCGACTGCGACTGTTACAAAATGATTTAATTTCTTTGATATTTTTGTCCAGATGATGGGACAACATTTGATTTAATTCACTTACCAAATGGGCTAGAGCGGCGCGTCATGGCGTTTTACCACCAACAGTCAGATCAGAGCGGACAACGACGACGCGACGACAAGGCAACCGGCAGCAAAATAGGTAATCAACTGCTAATCTCTTCTCCTGACGACAATGATGCTCTTGGGCCCGAAACGCAGTACAAAGTTGGATCGCCACACCGCACCGGGAAGCACCTAGCACCAATGCACCGTACCACATTATTCAGAAGCAAGGAGATAGATTTTACATTGGCCGGCCGGCCGGCTCGGTGGCACCAGGTCAAGGAACCTGCGCTGTGGCCCAAAGTGGAAATATTGGTTTTGATTTCAGCCATCAGGGTTGCGAAGCGCAGTGCGGTCGGCATAGCCAGCACAGCCAATCTTGTAGATGTTTTAAGTTTGTTGTAGTTGTTATATGCCATTTGCTGGCTGGGATGGCTCTGGCTCTGTTTCGAGCTCTGGATGACTGCTAAAGCTGACTTTGGCTTCTAGGATGGTAGTTCCTGTTGGCATTGGTTACAGCTTTAGCTTCAGCTGGGCGCTCGAGCTCGGTCGGTCTGAGTTGAATTACTGAATTTTTTCCAAGATTTATTGCATTATCTTAAATTGCATCTAGCCGATGTTGTTTTTGTTGTTGTTGTTGCTGTTTTTGACTTTGAATCTGTTTCAAATCTTGTTGTGTTCTATCTGAATGCTATATGCACCGTCTACCTTACACTGCCGCGCACTGCATCAGAATAGAATAACAAGCATCCGCAAATAGGAAGTTGCTTAAAATTTAGAGCACACTCCGAAGAGGCTCTGAGGAGGTATCCGTATCAGCTTCAGCCGCAGCAGTTGTTGGCTTTGGACAAATGCACCATGCACTTGCATCACTACTTTGTATAAATGTGCGTTCAATTCAACTCTAGCTGATGACGGCTGGAGAGGCGCAGAGGCCGATACGGCAGCGATGAGACTAAATGTTCCGTCGTCACGTTCGTCTGCCAAGCGCCGCCGCGCGCCGCCGGTCCGTCGTCTTTTTTGTTTTAACAAGTTTTTGGAAATTTATATCGCCCGTTTTTCGAAAAAGAAAAATTCTTCACAAAGATTAAGTACATTGGATTTTGGTCAGTTGCGAAAGTATATTATAACGGTTAAGAAAATTAAATGGATTTATTTCGCAGCACAGCGGCAGTTGCAACGCTTCTATACAGAGAGCAGAAGCTCCATATCGCGTCCATATACTCGTACATAAATGGGGTTGAAGTGCGGTGCTATGCGCTTAAAAATAAATGCGGATGATGGGTTGATTGTTATTAAATTAATTGAGTTTTAATCGGGTTTAAATGCGCGCACCAGCTAAGTATATAAAATGAGACTTATGGTGAAACGCCTTTCAGATGTATGGTTACTTGAGCTATAAGTATAGCAGGATCAAGCGGCCTCATCTTTATTTGGTTCGAAGATAATAAAAATAATAACTCTCCAGAGGTCAAAGAGGTTTCTTATTTTCTTTACATTAGTTTCAACAATGTGAGATATGATTTTTCATTCCATTAATGGCTGACAGTTTAATTGGTTTAAACTTTTGAAAATATATACTTATAAAATTGAGACCACCCATATTTTCAAATTGTTCGTAATTTCAATTAATTTCTTATTGGGGCTTTTCTGCGATGAACTTATGTAGATAAAAAGGACAAAGTTGGTTTTAATATAAATATGGAGTGGAATGAAATTCTAATTCATTTAACAGTTAATTTAAGAACGTTGCTTTAATAAATTTCAATTTTTCTCGATTGATCAATTTTTTAATTCTTGAGTCGGGTAAAATTTATTTTAATAGGTTGGCACTAGTATTTTTAGATTGCATTTAGTCAAAATTTGGTCCGTTTGCACGAAATTCTATTGTTGAAAATTCCAGAAGTGTGGAAAAATTTTGTTTGATAGACATTTGCAAGGCATATGTCAAATTGGGTGAAAAATCTAAATTTCAAAATTCTTTTTTTTTTCAAAATTTTGTTTTTGTTTAATATGAAAAATTCTGTTTGCCAGAAACTTTGTATTTCTGTTCAATGAACACTTATTTTTTCTTTTTTTAATACAAATTCAGTTGACCAAAATTCTTATTTTTCAAAACACTGTTAGCTGGTCAAAATTGCGTTCATTTAAAAATGCATATAATTCAATATTATGTTTTTTAAGATTGTGAAGGGGTCGAAATTATGCTAAATTAAAATTATTATTATTTAGCAGACCAAAATTCTAGTTTAATGATTAGCTTTCGAAAATTCTAAATGCTTTTTTCGATTTTGAAAGAATATTTCAACATTATTTCAAGATTTTTGTTTTAAGAATTTGGATTTAAGAATTAATTTTTGTATTCAATTTTTTAAAAAAATCTTCACTTTATAATGGGTGATTTTTTTGAGGTTAGGATTTTCATGCATTAGTATTTGACAGATCACGCGGGATTTCAGACATGGTGTCAAAGAGAAAGATGCTCAGTATGCTTTGACATTTCATCATGAATAGACTTACTAACGAGCAACGCTTGCAAATCATTGAATTTTATTACCAAAATCAGTGTTCGGTTCGAAATGTTTTTATCGACAAATTTTGTTCAGCGATGAGGCTCATTTCTGGTTGAATGGCTACGTAAATAAGCAAAATTGCCGCATTTGGAGTGAAGAACAACCAGAAGCCGTTCAAGAACTGCCCATGCATCCCGAAAAATGCACTGTTTGGTGTGGTTTGTACGCTGGTGGAATCATTGGACCGTATTTTTTCAAAGATGCTGTTGGACGCAACGTTACGGTGAATGGCGATCGCTATCGTTCAATGCTAACAAACTTTTTGTTGCCAAAAATGGAAGAACTGAACTTGGTTGGCATGTGGTTTCAACAAAATGGCACTACATGCCACACAGCTCGCGATTCTATGGCCATTTTGGGGGAAAACTTCGGAGAACAATTCATCTCAAGGAATGGACCGGTAAGTTGGTCACCAAGATCATGCGATTTGACGCCTTTAGACTATTTTTTGTGGGGCTACGTCAAGTCTAAAGTCTACACAAATAAGCCAGCAACTATTCCAGCTTTGGAAGACAACATTTCCGAAGAAATTCGGGCTATTCCGGCCGAAATGCTCGAAAAAGTTACCCAGAATTGGACTTTCCGAATGGACCACCTAAGACGCAGCCGCGGTCAACATTTAAATGAAATTATCTTCAAAAAGTAAATGTCATGGACCAATCTAACGTTTCAAATAAAGAATCGATGAGATTTTGCAAATTTTATGCGTTTTTTTTTAAAAAAAAGTTCTCAAGCTCTTAAAAAATTACCCGATATTTCTGACAGTACATATTTTCTAAAACAAAACTTTTCAAAACTTTAATTATTTTATTAATGCAGTTTTGAGGAATTTTCAAAAGACATATTTTTTAAAGTAGAATTTTGACAAACAGAATTCTGATATGATATAAGAAATTTGACCCCAATTCTGATCAATTTTTATCATTAAACCTTTTGTACAGTGTGGAGAGTACACCTTCGTAGGCCAGCAAGGTAGTTCAGTGCTTGACTACTGTCTAATTAAGGAAAATTGGATTTCTATAATTTCAGATTTCATGGTCAAAAGTGTCCCGTTTTCCAATCACTTGCCACTAGTAGTTCAATTCCGAACTAACTTAATAGAGCAAGACAATATAACGGTTTTAAAGCTGCCACCAAAATTAAATTGGAAAGAAGACAGAGCGCACGAGTATCGATGCAACCTAGAATGGAAACTTCCAACAGTGCAGTGACTCAAATTTCAATAGGCGACATTGAAAAAATTATAAAACTTTCGTGCCCGGAATTAAGAAAATACCTACCAGGGAAAAATTCTTAAAAGTAAAGAAAAATGTTTCGACGTAGATTGCGAAAAAGCACGCAAGAAATCATTCGGATGATTAAAACCTTTTAGAAAACTCAGCTGCCATTTCTTCAAAAAAATATATACATATATAGTAGCAAACGCAGAATTCAAAGAAATATGCAAGAAAAAAAATAAATTTTTATGAAACCGAGGCTCTTAAACTTACAAACTGCAAGGATTCCAAGGAATTCCGGATGGCGATTAACCAATTAAATGGAGCAAAACCAAAAATTAGTTTGAAACTAAATATTGATGTATTGCATAATCACTTCAAGTTACTTTTGAACCCAGAGAGTCTTACGCTTCCTATTCAATACGCTAAACCTTCGTACTCGAATGATATTTTGGATAGTGTCATAACTCATGACGAAGTTTAAACCGTATTAGTGAAATTGAAGGACGGAAAAGCTTCAGGACCTGATGGTATACCATCACTGGAATTCTTTAAATATGGAACAGAAAGGATAACTTTAAATTTAACATCGGCTTTCAATACAATTTTGGATACTGGAATACTACCACATAAGTTAAAAAATTCCTTAATTTTTCACATACATAAGAAAGGCAACATTTATGATCCATCCAAGTACCGTGGGATATCCTTCCTAAACGCCACCTACAAAATATTCGCAACATTTTCAAATAATTGATTGACCCGTTGGATTCATGATAATAAGTTGCTTGGGGAATTTCAGGCAGGTTTTAGAAGATGGCTACTCGACTATCGACAATATTTTTGTACTGCAAAGCATAGCGGCAACCTCTATTGAACAAAAAAAGAAGCTCTACGTATTTTTTGTCGATTTCAAGGCAGCTTTTGATACCGTTGAACGCCGATCACTATTCTTCAAGCTTTCCAATTATGGGATGTCAGACAAATTTGGGCAGGTACTATAAAGCATCTATGACGAAAATAAGGCAGCGGTATGGAATGGCGCCGAAAAATCGGAAAGTTTCGAATCGAAGATGGAAGTTAAGCAAGGATGCAATTTAAGGCCAAATCTTTTTGCTTTGTTCATAGAGGACCTGATTGATTTTCTCCCTGGTGGAATTGAAATATCGAGGACACTCATCAAAGCCTTGTTTTTTGAAGATGACGTCATACTGTTTGCTTACTCGCCCGAAACCCTACATTTGATGATTAACCGACTAAATGTGTATTCCCGGTTATGGAATCTGAAAGTCATTTAGAGCAAATCCAAGATGATGATATTCCGGAATGGTTCTGGTAGAACAGCCAGGAATGAGAAATGGTACTATGACAGAGAACCAATCGAGATTGTTAAAGCCTAAAAATATCTAGGATTTACCATAACCATCAATCTTAATATGGAAACACACCTTAAAGAAAAGCTGATTCAATCTAAAAGTGCAATACCCGCAACATGGAAGAAATGCTTCTCAAACCAGTCAATATCACATAGTATTAAATATAAGGTCTTTGTTGCAGTGAGGGAATCTATTATGATGTATGCAGCACAGGTATGGGGAGGGGAGAAGTTTGAAATGGTCGAAAAACTTCAGAGGTTCTTCATTAAAAGATGCTTTCTTTTACCGAAAAACACCCCAAACTATATGATCTTAATTGAGACAGGACTATCACCGCTCTTCATCAAAACTGTTAAATGTCATGTTGATTATATCAAAAAAGTTATTAATATGCAAGATGAAAGACTCACAAAAATTCTGGCATTGAAAACAATTGAGAAGAAAAATCTGTGGTATAAGAAGCTAGAAGACCATGCTGCCTACTGTAGAACGGACTTTCGAATAGTTGATGAAAATGGTAAATATGTACTTCGATGACGACCTCCGAAATCTTATCTCATATCGGCAATTTTCAAAATGAGAGGAGAAATGATAAGTCTTAATTACATATATACCACATCGGGGGGATCTGCCTATCTACTGCAGCCTTTGTAACTTGTAAGGGAAAATGTAATCCATTTCATAGGAAAGTGTCCAATTTTATGTGAAATACGCAGAAATTTTCTCTGCAGCAATGTGAATTCACCAAAAGAAGTAGTTGCCCTCCTCAACTGTGAAGGAAACGTAAATTAATTATTTAATTATTTTCGAACTGCAATGTCTTACCTAAATCAAATTATAAACGAATCCTTTTAAAACAGTAATTTATTTAATTTATATTCTAAATTCTAATTCAAACAAAAAAACTTCAATTAGATAAATATTGTTAATTTTCAAACAGAAGTCAATCGTCAGAGGGCATAGCCAAGCCTTAACTAAATTATTTTTGTAAACAATGTACATATGCATATAAACGAATGTTAATAAATCGAATTATCTATCTATCTATCTATCTTTATGTACAGAAATAATTATGGTAAACATATTTTTTAAACTTTAGATTTTGAAATTAAAGCTGCAACTCATTCAGAATTTCAATCTATCTGTGAGTGGTATGTATTTGTTGACCCTTTTGCCAAAAAATTCCTCAATAAAAATCATTTAGTAGGTGTAGGTAAATTTTTAGTACTAGTTTCAGAAATTATGTTAAAATTTATTTTAGTGGCTCGAAAATCTGGTGTTCACAATTACTTATGTTGCTCAAAATGTTGTTTTTTTAACAAAGAATTCTGTTGCCCTTGTATGTTCTCCAGTTTAAAATTATAAGAAGGATCACAATTTTGTTAATCAATATTTAGTGTTTCATTAAAATTCAGTTTTTCAAAATTAGTACATAATTCTTGTTTCATGATTCCACTTTTCAATATTTTGACTACTCATTAAGAATTTTAATGTTAGGGTCAATCTTCTGTTGTCATAATTATAGCTTTCAAAATTTTGATTCTAAAATTATTTTTTTGTCCCTTCCGTTTTACAAAATTCAGATCTTCAAAAGTTCTGACATCTCACATTTAGTAAAACAAACTCAATCAATTCTGTGTTATAAAGTATAATTACATTTATTTATTTATATGATTGTGGATTAATCTCCATATTGTGATGTTTAATAAAACAATTGAGAAGCATTCAAAAATATCGTATTTGAGTGGAAAATCAAAATGGTACTAATTTTTCTGACTTATGAAAAATTTTTAGATTAACTGAATATTTAGTACAGAACAATTTTAAAAAAATATTTGGAAGTAGAATTTTGGCGAAAGAATTCTGAAAATTTCTGGATTTTGACAATAATAGTATCGAGATTCTGTTTGTGCGTTTTTGAAAAAAACATAATTTAAAACAACATAATTTGAGCAACCAGAATTTTGAAAATTTTTGAGTATTTGGAATTTTTAAATTTTGATTTTAAGTAAACCTTTTAAACCATTTTTAAGTTAAAAAACACAACCTTATATATTTTTATCGGGAAGTGAGATAAAAAGTTTTTTAAATTGATAGATTTCATTATTTATCGAAGTTGGCAATGATATCGAACTATCAAAGTGTTCACCAAGGTTTGCATTTAACTATTTATAGCGATGCACTTCCCGAAAGTGTTGAAGTTACAGACATTTTTCTAGAAATTTTGTCTCAGCGTGGAGCTGTTACAAAATTACTTTCTGAAGGAAAAATCTGGTAATTCGATCTCGGAGCGTACATCAGGTTCTTAAACAGTCTAGTCTATTAATTCAACCGCTTGTGAAGTTGAAGCAATTCATTCAACGAGGAAATAACACCAAATATATTTCAGCGAGTCTTAAAACTCGGCTTTAAAGAGTTTCTGCAGTAGAAAGCCGATTAGCATGCTTCGGGACTTTTTTTCCGACCTCTTAATAAACCTAGTACATTTATTAAAAAGTCAAGAATAAGGTTAAGGTTTTCTCACAAAATGTGAAAACACGTGCCTTAAAAATACACATTAATCTGACATTGTGATTCCTGAAAATTCATTTAAATACGTATCTCAAAACATTTCTTTTTCTTCTCAAAATTTCGTTCTTTTTTTTTTCCTTGAAGTTGAAGTTAAAGTCGAAGTCCAAGTCCAAGTCAAAGTCACACATATACCTAAATCTTCAACGAGTTGTAAGTTGCTTTACAATCGCTCACAATTATTTATCTCACGTGTTCCAGGGGTTGTTGTTTTACTCAGCTCATGTCCGAATCCGAACCCGTGTGCAAACGGAATTCTCTTCAAAAGTTCACAAGCTCAGAGTCCGGTTTAATTTCATAATAACAGACACAACGCGTTTTTATATACTGTACAGTGTATACACCATCTCATCGGAGTGGTCTGGGTCTGGACTGTGGCCAGAAGATTCCATCATCATCATCATCATCTAGAAGAAGACGCAAAGAGCGTGTTAACCCTTACTCCCGCATGGCAAATTAATCGGAGTGCGGATCACGTAGGGAACATACGAATACTGAAAAAAAATATAAGCAAATAAATTCGTATTCCTCAAGAACATTTTTCTGACTGAAGCTCAAAGCCACAGTATGCTCGTACCTAAGTTAGGTAGGAAGGTATCGCGAGGTATAAGAGGTACCAAAATCAAGTAGCCAAGAGCCAGCGCAGCGAGAAATGCTAATTCCTTAGTTGCCGCATAGTCGCGTCGTTGTCGTTGTCGTCGTCTTCGTTCTTGTTGTTGTTGTTGTTACTGTAGAGTAATCGCCAAACCGTGGCCGGCCATGTCGCCTTCGACTTCGTGCGTCCGTCGTGATGAGGATTCACATGAGGAACACATAATTCTGAACTTCATAAATTCTCGGCCGGCAATTCTGAGTTCAGAATACAAAATTAGGCCATAACAGGCTCAAGCTTCTGGCTACTGCTGCTTCTGCTTCTATGCTTCTCTGCTGCTGCTGCTTCTATAACCGCGTTGGGCCAACTTGCGCGCAGTTGTTATAAAGTGTTGTGTTGTGTTTCTGTTTTGTGTGAGACCGAAGAGCAATTCGTGATGAGCCACTGGAATTCCTTGTTCCAGAAGGTTGTGTTTTAAGTTTTGGACAAACGATTGATTGAGGAGTGTTCAGTGAAACGAACTGGCTGCGCTGACCCGCCGAGCTCCGCGCCACACCATGCCGGCCGTACAGTGAATATTGCGCGCCTCTTTATAAAAAAATTAAAGTATATAGGTAGGTTTATACGTAGTAAGGTATGTGGCGTTTACAAATTAAACTGTTAAACTTTGAATTGATGGATATTTATGGTCTTCGGGGTATTACCCAGAGAAATATACATAAATGTATATATGCAAACAAGAAACGCGTTACCAAATAAAATTAAAGTTTTTTATTATTTCAAATTGGTAACTTATGGCAATTTTAATAATACGTGTAGGTACCTACGATTGTTAAGCCTTAAAAGCTTTTATTATTCTTTATTTTATTGTTTCAGTTAAAGACCTTTTTTCATATAAAAATTGAGTCTTGAAAACTAGAGTTTACTGAAGTTCAAAAGATTTCTTGAAGAATTTCAAAAATGTACATTTGTATCTGTCTGTTGATTAGTTTTAAATCTTTGCTATTTTGCCATCATTTAAACCCCTCCATAATTTTTCATGGGCGGCGAAAACTTTCATTACATTTTCCACGAACCTTTCGACAACTTTACGAATTCAATGTGTAAGTTTTTTAATCTCTTGTTAACCATTGGTATAGGCCCTATCTTTCATGTGGTTCTGAAGAGAACCACTGTTAAATTACAGAGTCTCGGTGGCCAATTGTGATCTTCGAGAAACTAAAATGCCAATAAATTGTTCTTTCAAAATTCCGATTGTATAACTAACCTAATCCACATCAATATTTTTTTAATTCTGACATTACTTTTCAAATGTCAAAAAATGACAGCTGCATTTAATATATATTGCACTCTATATATTGACCGGGGCATTTAAATGAAAGGTTTGATAAGAAAATCCTGTTAATTATAGAGTGTTTTTTTGGAGTTTTATTTTTGGTAACACTGGTTTTGACAGCTCTCGGATGTTTCGTGTCTTTTGTTACTGTCAAAGGCCATTAATTTGGTCTACAATTTAACTATCAACCGTTTAACAAACGAACAACGCTTTCAAATTATTGCTATCGAAATACGTATGCTCTATTAGGGAAATTCATCGCATGCTTCTTCCATTTTATGGTCAGTTTTGACCTAGTGAGTCAGCTATTCGAACTATTTCGCACCAAATTGACATTGTTTGGCATTAAACCACCAATACGCTTACGTAAAGTCTAAGGTAAAGAAAATATCGTAGCTGTATCATCCACGGTTAGTGATGATCGTGAATTATGGATTCGGCGAAATTCCCATAAATTCTGTGTTACTCCTCCACGTGGATAATTTTCCGGAAGGATTGAGCCTCCCAAAATACAGCTGATGCAAAGGGCTCTTGAAAAGTTAGTGGTAGATGCACTTTTTGATGGAGAAATTGTGTTCAGAAACAAAGCCCTTATATTAGGTATTGGAGTTGAACTATGCTTAATTTTAAAATCTCAGCTTAAAAGTAAGTTCTTCTATAAATAGGCTTAATCTCTTCAGCAAATTAAGTCATCATATAATTTAACGTTTTTATTAAA
This sequence comes from Eupeodes luniger, assembly GCA_951509635.1. Classification (NCBI taxonomy): domain Eukaryota; kingdom Metazoa; phylum Arthropoda; class Insecta; order Diptera; family Syrphidae; genus Eupeodes; species Eupeodes luniger. Next base: position 128,099,863 of record OX608074.1, read on the forward strand.
TTTAAGCTAAGGCTTTTCGATTTCGGTGTTTTTTTTTTTTTTTTTTGTAAATTCATTTTTATTAATTCATTCTTAAGACTATCTTAAAGCTAGACAAAAATTCATAAAACTAGCCTAATTAACCATAACTTACAACTAACTTACTGGACCCATACGGACACTCTAAGTTAAACAATAATACTTAATGCTAATGCCTTTCGGCCCTAAGATCTATTTAACTTTAATTCATTTTATTTATTTTTGTATTCATTAGAAAATTTCAAAAAAACTAATATCAATATCCTTTTTTATTTTTACTTAAAAACTACTTAAAATAAGGTCCTTAATATAAAACTTAAAGCTAACTAAAACTACCTATTCTACCTATAAACTACTTAAAACTAGAACAACCACAGCAGCAAATCTAACTATCTAACGTTTCTTGTTTTTCATATTTTGTTGTCTTTTTTTTTTTTTTTTTTAATGTTTTTATTATTTCTTTTTTTTGTTTTTTTTTGTATTTTTTTTTTTGTTTTTTTTTCTGTATTTTTTGTGCATATTTTTTTTTTGTATTTTTTTTTGTGCCACCATGCCTATTCTACTTAAAACTAAACCCTAAAACTATAAAACAAGTATGTAAGCCGGCCAAGGCTTAAAACCCCATCCCGACTACCCACTATCAAGTGCCGATTGAAGCCACCAAAACTGGTTCTCCTGCTTCACCCTATCAGTTCGGTCCCGTTCGGACACAGCCCTACTGAACCGAAGGAGCTCTGCTTCGCCTTGTGCCATGACGTCCCGATTGTACAGGAGTCGCCTATCCACGGTTCGTCGTCTGACGTGGTAGATTAGCGGAACTGCCAATCTATCCTGTATCAGACCGCATCTATCTAAAAAGAGGAATGCCTCTGGTGGAATGAAGCCGCTCAAGCGTGCACTCTCAAAATACTCGTTGTTCGGATAGAACGCCCCGAAAATTAAATTGTTGGACCTCGTTGGAATAGTAATGCACGTAAGAAGATTCGGCTGTTCGATATAAGCCAGTACAGCGTCGTAAACACTGCCGCTCGAACACCCGAAACTTCTCCATCTGTGAAGGGGCAACGTTGAACCACACAGGACAACCATAAACGATCATCGGCCGTATGAGGGCCATGTAGCAAATTACCTTCACTCTGGAGTCAAGCCGACTGCTAAAAAACAGCCGTTTCGTCAGAGCGAAGGCTCCTCTGGCCCTGGTCAGAGCAGCATTTATATGTCTATCGAAATATAAATACTGATCTAACCAGATACCGAGGTACTTCACTACACTTTTGCTCGCTAACGGCTGCCCGTGAAGATCAACGATAACCATCTTGCGCCAATTCTTGCACGTATCCCTCGTGGCCCTAGCCAACGGAGTCCGGAACAGAATTGTCTCCGACTTCTGGACATTTATTTTCAGTTTCCAGTCGTCGCAATATCGCTGAATCTTGTCGAAATCACGCTGCAAGAGAATTCTAATAACCTCAACCTTTCGGGCCGTTCTGTACGCAATAAGATCGTCGGCGTACGCAATTGCCTTTGTAAGACTACCTATCAGATGGCTGGTGTAAATGCTGAAGAGAATCGGCGAATTCACCGCTCCCTGTTGAAGACCATTTTTAATTAAGAATGTTGTGGTAGAAGTTACATTGCCACTTTTGACAACAAACTTTCTACCGTTAAGCATATCATAAAGTATATACAACAATGGCTTGCTTATGCCAAGCCTGCTCAGTTTTAGGTAAAGACCCTCTAACCATACGGTGTCAAAGGCCTTTTCCAAATCAACCAGAACAGCACCTGTGCATTGTTGTTTTGTTTTATTCCATTGGATATCAGAAACGAGTTTAGACGCAGCATGAATTGTGTCATGACCCGCCTTGAACCCGAACTGTTTATCCGGAATTATTTTGTTGTCCGCAGCCCACTTAGTCAGAGCCCTATTGATGATCTTTTCGAAAACTTTGCTGATGCTCGGAAGAAGACTTATCGACTGAAGATTTGACGGGTTGGAGTTGTCCTTTCCCTTTTTCGGGAGAGGATGAACCACAGCGGTCTTCCAATGCACTGGATAATATGCATTATTCAGTGCATTATTGAAGAGTGTGGTGTAAATGTCAATTGCCTCCATCGGTAAATGTCTTAGTACAACGTTGGATATACCATCGACACCTGCTGACTTTTTATTTTTTATTGAGTTGAAGATGAGCTGAAGCTCAACCTTCGTCACTAACAAGGGACTTGGTCCCGTTTGCTCGGCGATTATGGCATTTGCCAAGGAATCGTCATTGAACCGCATGAAACCGCGGTTCTCAGATCGCCATTGTGTTATATCATTTCGAAGGTAAAAGTGATTAAGTAGGGCTCTGTTTTCCAGGTCGTGATTGGGGCGAATGGTAGCATTCACCTTGTACACTTGCTGGAAAGCAGCTCCCACCGCCTCCACTTTTTCCTTCGGATCTTCAATTATATAAAAGTCATCGTCAAAGATGGCTTCTTCTGGATCTATTTGCGCTGTCCTGAGTACGTTTGTGTTCTCTTCAGTTCTTTGGAGTTTCAGACACGGAAGGTCATTGTCGTTCTTTTTCCTAAATATCTTATTGATTTTAGGGAACATACTAGGGTCACTGGAATTAACTGACCGGATCTTGCGGTCCCAGTACTTGTTAATTGATAACCTGTAGTTCTCCTTAATCAACAGATTGACATTTTTTATTGACGACTTCAGTGTCCTAACCTCCAAGTCGTGTGGGTCTGTGAGTCGTCTGTACAAGTTTTTGAGTCTTGTCAGTAAGCCACTCTTGTGCCTACGTAGTGCGTCAATAGTCGCGTTTCTGTAAGCGTCCATTTGGTCCCGTTCTTTGTACTTTGGTATTGTCCGCTCCATTGTTCGTTTTATTGTTTCGTCCATTTGTTGTAAATGTTGGTCAATTTCTGTATTTGTCAGGTTTCTGTTGTTTGGTGGGGCTATGTCACTCGAACGAAGTTCTCTCGCTAGGGCGTTGGTGAAACGAGGCCAGCGCATCTTACTATAATTGTAAGAATGCGTTGCAACGTATTCCTCCAACTCCACGCGTTCGTTCGGAATCTGCATTACAGCAGCCAGTCCGCAGTGATCACTGTCGTACTCGACTGTGTGTAAGCAGTTTCGAGGGTGATTACCCACTTTGTCTGTAACTGTTAGTCTGGTGTCGTACAGCAAAAGATCCAGAAAGGAGCCGGTTCTTGGATACGATGGCTTTTCAGTAGCCAGCAGGTCGACGCCATATTCAACGCTGTAAAGATTCATCAAATTAAAAAGATGGTTACCTCTGGGATTACTATTTTGATTTCCCCAATCTTCATGTTTTGCGTTCAAATCACCGGCCAAGATGAAATAGTTTTCTTCCAAGCTCAGTTTCAGTTCCCTAAAAAGAATCTCGAGTTCTGAAGCAAAGTAAGTAACCTGCGGAGCTCCAGCCGCATAAGCCGCAATCATATACATCCGCTTCCCTTGAGTGAGAGAGATGCATACAACGCAAACTTCTAGCGTCTTGAGCTTTCGCAATTCATTGTTGTATATGACCTTATAATTAACCTTCCGACCACAACACTTTTAAAATATACATACACCACAACAGGGGTAGCATAACACCCCAGCCAAGAAAATATATAAAAAAAGTACTTTAAAGGACAACATACAATTTTTATTTAAACATAACAATTAATATGATTTATTAAAAACATAAAAAAACTTAATTCATAAAAAAGTAAATATTTTTACGAAAAACGGTAGAAAAAAAAATGAACCAAAATCAAAATTACATTTAAAATAAAAATGCCTGGGGTGTTATAGCACCCCTGTTGTGGTCGGAAGGTTAATGCCTTTTCGTATAAAGAGAGCGACACCACCCCCTTGAGTGGAGTCGGGCCGGTCTCTTCTTACGATATTGTAATTTTTATGAGTCAATTTGTGTTTGTGGTTTAGCTTAGTTTCGCTAGCCATAAACACATCGGGACTGTAGTCTTTCAACAATTGGAACATATTGGCTCTTCGTTCAATCCTAATCAGTGAATTTACATTCACAGCTAGGACTTTTAGGCGCGTCTCCGGCAGCGCGCCCATTATGGTCTAAATTGCGCCAGGCCAGGCAACAAAGAGTAGAGATGATCTACCCTTTTACCTTGCTCCTTTATCTGACTTTGCAGCCCTGTAAGTTGACCTTGAATGCTCACCAACAAGGCTACAATGTCAGGCTGCACCTCTGGTGCCTTAGGCGCGGGGGCCTTTGGGACAACCGTTGGTGGAGCCTGTCTCGTATTCCCATTCCCTGACACCATTTGGGCGTAAGAGAATTTGGGATCCACGAATTTTTGTGTTGGAGCCTGTCGAACTGTTCGACTTTTTTCGGCTTTTTGACTGGCCTGTTTCTGTTTCATTTCTTGGACCTTAGGGCAACCCCTATAGCTAGCCGGGTGCCCTTGGTTTCCACAAAGGACACACTTGAGCTGGGTTAAATCCTCAACCCGCTCATTCCCCAGCTTGCATTCTCCTTCATTGTGGGTTTCTGAGCACCTGACGCAGCGCAACTGCATATTGCAGTTGGCTCCGGCATGGCCGAACCTCTGGCACTTCGTACATTGTAAAATGTCGTCGTGCCTTTTTAATGTCTCCCAGTGTATGGCTTGATAGTCGAGGCATTTGATTTCCCTCAGACTCTCAAAGCTACTTTGGGGCGATAATGTTACGAGGAACATTGGCAGCCTGTAACCCCCTCGCCTGGACTTCACCGTAGTGAAGGGCTTGACCCCGATGAAATCGAGATCGTCGTTGGCTTTTTGGCGGAGCTCAGCTAAGAGCGCCTCCGGTTCCGTGCAGGAACTTATGCCTTTCAGTAGGACCGTCTTAAATTTTTCGCTTTTCGGCGTGAAGCTGAAGAACTCAGCGGTGGCCTGCTTAAGCACTTCTTTCAGTAGCTTGTATTCGGCCAGTGAGAAGCACTGTACCGAATACCGCTTTTCTTTTTCATTCAGAATATTTATTACAAAATTGCCCTTAGTGGCCGACTTACATACCTGGGCTACCGATTACTTGTTAAAAATGGTGGCACACTGCCGTCTTAAATGCAAACCCTACAAATGCACTTTTATTATTATATTTTTTTTAATTAAAAGTCAACTGCTAATCACTTCCAAACACTTGTATTCACTTTGAAAGTCAAAGAACGACTGATCGATTTCGGTGTAGTACCCCCGGCGTGATGGTAAGTGCGTAGGACTATCATGTCAGAGGTCTTGGGTTTAATCTCTGTCTATGACATCTTAAGGTTTTTTCGTGTGTACTGCCTCTTGCAAAGAATTTACAAATCAATTCAAATCGATTGTGAATTCCGGAAGAATTCCTGAAAATTGCAATAACTGGAAAAAGCCAGAGTGTGGCAAAGCATTCCACTTTCGTGTAGTACGGCTAAGAAACGCATCTCTATATTTGACAGTAAGACCGAAATTGGGCTCAAGGGTATGCTGATGAGCATTCCTAGAAGCGCGAGTATTACGGTTGAACTGTTCAAGGGGTTGAATGCATCTGGCTATTTCACCAGCACCAGCCCAGATATGGGAGTTATATTCAAGCTTTGAACGTATATAAGTCTTGTAGATAACAGCCAGATCAAATCAGGAGGAAAACTTCTTGAATTGCCTTAAAAACCCAAACATCTTTCGGCATTTTTGGCGACATCGCGTATGTGATCGTCCCATAAGAGGTTGTTCGGTAGAAGTTGCAGACAAGAGATCATGAAGAAAATTGTGAAAGAGTATCGGAGATAAAACGGAGCCTTGGGGTACACCGAATTTATATTATAAACTTCTGACTTCGAGCTATACTCCTGGAATTGAACGGTCAGAAAGATTGTTTCTAATCCAACGAAGGAGGGTTTCATCTTAACCAAAAGCACGCATTTTCGATAAGATGGCCCAATGCTAAACCCTTTCAAATGCTTTTGGAATATCAAGAGCGATAATCTTTGAATACGCTTGTCAGGTCTGGGCACCAAAATTGGTGCAAAACATATTCCTGAGGTTTGCACTGAGCTAAGTGCTGCATCTCAGAAACTCTTTTAGGTATAATGGAGGAAATTTGGTAAGTTGCTTGTAATCGACTTAAGTTTAATAAGTGGTGCAGATTTGAAGAATTTGATTAATTTGGAATTTAAAAAAAGGGGGCCAAAACAGGGCTGAATATGTTCCTGTAAGAAAGGAGTAGTGAAAGCTCAATAAGGCTCAAATAAGTATTTCCTTTAATCAACAATAAATAAAAGTATTGACTTGCTAGCTTGTGCTTCTTCCGAAAAATCATTCTTAAGCTTTTCTTATTTTCATACAGTAAATCTATTTTTCTACATATCGAATAATTTTGTTGTCATCTTAATTTATAGCCTCTGATACCCAAGCCTTTTTATCGTCCCAAATTCTTTGTTCTTTTCTTCGGATTTTAAATCTTGATTTATAATTCTTACATCATAAATCTCTTATCCAAAACTTGAGAACATTAAAACTTTTGTTAAATTGAATTTATCAAAGATTTATGCAAAAGACCAACACAAAATCCCCAAACAACTATGTCTTGAAATGAGGGCCCACAAGCAAGATAGAAAAAGAAAGGAAAAATAAAAAAAAAAACATCTTTTCCAAATCTTTATAGTCTCCAAGGATTCCAAAGTAACCATCAACTTTAAATGAAACTAATTTAAAATTAGCTCTATAAAACCTTTCGCTAACTTTTTTAACACCCAATACTACCATTACCATCACTCTATATATAGCTCTCTTTTAGGATTGGGGGTCATTTTGTTTTCATTCGAGTACAGTTACCCTCCATATGCGGTTTAGTTTTTGAACCATACATAATCCATATGGAAGACATATATGTACACACAGACACAAAGTATCATACCACAGACAGAATGTACTACGTGACGTTATAGCCTCGGAATAGAGCGAGTAAAGGAACATTCGGAAAATCGATTCCTTCTTCCTTTAAGAAGTTTACAAAAGTTGGCTTTGGCTTTGGCTCTCATTCTAAGGCCAGGGTAATTCTGTTGCTGCTGCTGCTGCTGTGTTTAGAAGCAACAGTGTGGTGGATGGTGGATGCTGATGGTTGCATGGCTACATTCACGTACCTACAATCTTTGATGGTAACCAACTATCACCAGCATTATGAGGATGAAGACGCTTGGACAGGTATTTCAGGTATCTCAGATGTGGAGGATTTTGTGTGTCTCCTTCATTTCTTTGGCAAAAGCCAAGGCACAGAACAAATCAATTGTTGCGCGCCTCGTGCAAGTCGTTTTTTTTTTGGCCAAAGGAAAACGAAAATCACGATGTACACGTATTATAGGTATATACATTTCCCTCCGTGCCTTGCTGATGTTCCCTAGTCGACGCTCTGCGCCGGCCGATACCGTCCTCATCCTCATCCTCATCATCCTCTTCGTTGTCGGTCGTTACAATTCTAAGGTTTAGCTCTCAAAGTGTTCGATATATGTACGAGCGAGGTACCTATAAACTTTCAAGCCAACAGGGAATTTGATATTATGGCCCCTTCGTGTGGTTGTATATAACGTATAAGTGAAAAAAAGATATAAAATTGCAAATCTTTTCTATAAGAGAATAGCTTTATAGGTATAAAGAATTTTATTAGTTTTCGTATAGAAAGGATGTTATAAAGTGAGAAGAAGTGTATTTTTTGGAACGTATATCGTATTTAAAAAAGACTTGATACTATAAGTAGCTGAATATTTTATTGCATTTGAAATAATGGATAAAGAGATTGGAGAGATATGAAATATTTAATAAAAAGCTATAAATAAAGGCGCCTTAGAATTGAGTGAATAAAATTTTCAATATCTTCATTTGGATTTTAGAGAAAGAGCGAATTGAAAGTTTACCTTTAAAGGAAAAAAATTAGCATCTGGTATTAGATAAGATAAATAACCACTTTTGCAAATGCAACGTATGGCTTAAAGTTTTCATAAACTTCGGAATTGATATAATAAAAAAAAAACTAAGGTTTTGTTTTTGAAAAATCCAATTTTCAGTTTATTACCTTTTTTGGTAAATGCTAAGACTTTGCAGATCATAAGATTTACCTTAAAAAAGTGTCTGATCCATTTTTGTCTAGTAGTAAGCGTTTTGAAGTAACATCGGTTTCAAAAAGTTAAAACCCTGAAAATATTAAGTTTTTGGAAAATGTGCATATTAATTATAGATTTAATGTCCTTATATTAGAAAAAATAATATTCTTTAACACTATTTTGAATAAACAAGGGCGTTGTTTATGGTCATGAGCTCCTAAGTCAGTTGGATCTTGTACGGATGTAGGCCCAGGTCCCGACGCAAAATTCGACAAGTTGAAGTCTGCGAAAGGCCGAGTTCTTGTGCACGACGAGGAATAGACTGCCTCGGGTTCTGCTGTACACTTTCACGGATCGCGACGATCTTCTCGGCCGATCTTGAGTTCCTTGAACGTGCGGGTGTTGGCTGATTGTTTACTGAACCGTTCGTCTCAAATGTGGCCACCAAACGTTGAAGAGTCGACTGTGAAGGGCCACCACGTCTACCGTAAAATGGGCGCAATGTGCACAACGTTTGCGTTAACGAACACTCATTTTGATAATAAAGATTTATCATTTGAACGTGCTTGCCATGATGGTTTGGCATTAGCTACTGAATAATAAACAAAAGATTTGACATATGTCACCAAAACAAAATAGTGGACACGGGGCGCCAAAATCCACCCACGCCAATTTAAAAACCCTATAGATCACCATTTCACCTGCTATTAATCGATTTTGAGAAGGCTTGTGACAGAAGTACACGCTGTGTGCTTGAAGACAAAGCTACGACTGTTCCGCTTAAACGTCGAATCAATACTGTTATACAGTTGCAGCACCCGAAAAATAACAGCAACAAACTCCCAGGAAACTGCAGATCTTCATTAATAAGTGTCTACGAAACATCTTACGGACACCGCTTCAAAAGGGTAATGATTTTAATCCACTCGCTTAAGAAGGCCGAAGAGCCAATAGACCGAGAAGCACGTGGGCAAGGAGAAATTTTTGAGATTTATTTATTTATTTATTTATTTATTTATTTATTCTTCTCTACGATATACATCAACAGATTTGATATTTAAATATAATAATATACACATACATTACATATATACAAGTTTTTAAGTTGTATTAAATTTGTGTGTTAAATATGCTAATAATAATTTTTTAAAGCAATCTCTTAGCAAACTTATATCTAGAACATAGTAAGCATTATTAAATAATTTACAGCAATGACTTAAAGGTTCACGCAATCCATAATTAGTTCTATGTGAAACTTCGAATAATAAGGGCCTCAATCTTAATGATCTTGAAGGAGCATAAATATTAATATTAAAAAGCAAGCTAGAGCAATCAATGTAGTTACACAAAACATCCCGAACAAACATTATACTATACATTTCTCTACGCGATTCAAGAGATTGCATTCCTAATAAAAGACATTTTGAACGATAAGAAAAATGAAGAGTATCAACATTTCCAAAAAAATTTCTCAAAGCAAAACGCAAGAAGTTTTTCTGTACTCTTTCAATCTTAGTTATATCAGATTGAGTTGTTGGATTCCACACAACGCACGCATATTCCAAAGAAGGTCTAACAATACTAGAATAGAGAGATTTTAAAGTATATGGATCAGAAAATTCTAAAGAATTTCTTTTCATGAATCCCAACAAAGAATTTGCTTTTGAAATTATAGAATTTATGTGAAGTTGAAACGTAAGTTTTTCATCAAATATTACACCAAGATCATTAAATTCATGAATAATTTTCAACATAACATTGTCTAGTGAGTACAATGGAACGATATGATATAAACAACGGTTATAAGACATACAAGTGCATTTTTGAAGATTTAATTTTAAGTCATTTAGTTTGCACCACCCTACAAATGCATTAAGATCATTTTGCATAAGCAAATGATCAGAAGAATTAGAAATAATTGCAAAAAACTTAATGTCATCAGCAAAGATGAGACATCTGCAAAATTTTAAAATGGCAGGCATATCATTTACAAGAAGTAAGAACATAGGGGGTCCCAAATGACTCCCTTCAGGAACACCAGAGGTAACAATTATTTCCTTAGAACAAATGTCATCTACAACTACCATTTGCTTACGACCATACAAGTAAGATTTAAACCAACCAAGCAAAGGTTCAGAAATTCCACAGCACTCAAGTTTCTTCAAAAGAATTTTCAAGTTTACTCTGCTAAATGCTTTAGAAAAATCTGTGTAAACTACATGAATTTGTCTATTTTTCTCCAAAGCATTTATCGAAAAATTTGTAAATTCAACCAAATTTGATACAGTGGAACGTCCTTTCCAAAATCCATGTTGAAAATCACTTACATGTCCCCTTAATAAATCGACAAAAATTTCCTTATTTGATTTAAATTTAAAGAAAACAGAGAATCACACATCATGAGTTCAATTTCAGAGTTTATTAAAACTGGCATTAATTTATTCTCATCAACCATAGTCCAATTTAAGTTGGGTAAATTGAAATCACCAAGTACACAAATATAATCATTTTCATTTTCTGGCAAGTTGGCAATACTATCAATATTATCAAGATGTTGTTTGTAGACAGCAGCAGCACTTCCGGGGGGTATATAACTGAGGAGAATGAGAACTTTTAACCCAGCAAATGATACTCTCACGCATAATTGATCAATATTAGTGCGATTTTCGTCTAACACCACATTTAAATCGAGAGCTGATGCAATAATAGAGCGACGCACTGCGATTAATACACCACCCCCGCGTTTCTTTCTAGCATCAAAACGATCAAGACGAAAAACAGAGAACACCGAAAGATTAAATAGTTCTTCAGTCATAATGTGGCTATGCAGCCATGTCTCAGTGAATGCATATATATCAAAATCAGATGCATCAATGGAGAGAGAGAGATCATTTAGCTTAGATGAAAATCCTCCCATATTTTGATAAAACACACTTAAATAGTTTTTGTTAAGTGTTATATATGGTGCATTGATGACTGAACATGTTGATGATAAGAGAGATGATGTTACTGATGATGATGATGATGATGATGATGACGATGGTAATGTTTGATGTGATTGTGGTGTTGTTGATGGGAGCGATGAAGGCAGCAGCGACGATGATGATGATAATAAAGGTAGTGATGGAGGTAGGGGTGTTAGAGGTGTTAAAGCTGAGGTGAGAGAAGATGTTACACATCGAGTGTATTTGTTTGAGCTCTCCCGTAGTTTTTTGGGCGATTTATAAATTCGGTTACACAAACACCCAATGGCCAATTTTTGGAATTAAAAACTAATTCAAGTTTATTAGCAGGGATACCGACCTTAAAAGTAATATGCTTTAAAGTAGAAATATCTACATCGGATTTAACTAATTTAAAACATTTAACATCAAGTTCAGAGATATTTAGTTTTGTTGCAATGTATTTTTGAATTGAAGATATCGAGGTAGTGATACTAAACTTTGATAAGTGCAACCATTTGGTGGGTGCAATAACACTTAAATCACTTTGAGGGACATCAGCACCTATCATTAACCTTGGATGTTTTGTATGATTAATTTTCACTTTTTTCTTAATAATTTTATGTTCATTTTTTAAATTATTATTGTCAGAATTAACCATTATGGGAAGGGAGGATAAAGAGGAACCATGAGAATTTAATTGCTCTGCATTAACATCAACAAATGATGCAGTGTTATGCAAGAGGTTAGATGAACTTCTAGGTGAAAGGGGTAAGGGTTGATCACTTGTAGATTGTGTATTTTTCTCAGTTTCATTTATTTCACTAGTGTTGGAGATCGATGCACCTTCAGAGATGAGGGATAAGGGATAAGTACTGATATCATGGTGTTGGAGATGGTCTTTCCCATTTACATTGATATTTTTGTTGTTATTGTTATTTAGTAGGGGAGCATTTAAGAATTCGCACAAGTTGGAATTGAGAGTTATCAAATCTGTTTTTATCTCAGGGAGACTTTTCAACAGAGAAATTGCACTCATTATATCAACAAAAAGATTGGGGAAGAGCTCAAGGGAGCTCAAACACATCGCAGGAAACCGCAGTAGTTGAGGCCCTATGTACCTCTAGGAGGGATCACACACGGACTTTATAGGTCTGAATATTTTATTGTGAATATGCACCTATTTGGTATTTTGTAATTTTTGAAGCTGTCATCTTTTGACATTTGTCAAGTTAAACTACACCATTATCGAAGCTGGAGCGATACACACTTAAAAAGGGCATGGAAATTTGTTAAGATTCCCAACAAAAATATTGAAAATTTTACAGTCACGGCAAATCCAAAGCACTTTTGATTCATGCATTGCGAAGGACTTCTAGGACAGATAATAGTAAAATGATGGACAAATTTGAGCTGTTGGGGCAAAAATTCAGTAAAAACCTACAAAACTGTCCAATATCTCGGTAGAAAACAGTTTTTGAAGTTCTTTAAATGACAATTTGGCACATTATCCAAAAATATTATTTGCAAATTTTTGAGGTCACCAACGCAACGTTAATTTATCAGTGTGAGTTATATCTAACCCCCTTTTTTGTAATTCTTAGTCCAATCAACTTCTTCAACTTGAATCTGATGGAATCAGCCGATAAACTATCGAAATATCAAATCAAATCCCACAAAGCCCAAAACGAACCCCTCCTGTTTTCTTTTGTTAAGTTTTTATGTAAATCTTATAAATTAATGAACGTCATTAAGCGGTTAAAATGTCTGTCCATCAATTCTTCTAACTACCAATCCATACTCAAGTTCCATTTACGGAGAAGGGCCCACATCACCAGGTGAAGTGGGATAGGAACGAAGAAAAAATCGTTTCACCTTCATTGGGATTTTGATTCTTTTTCCAGTTCAAAAAAGAAGGGTTTCTTATACCAGCTCGCTATATACAAGATCACTCACTCTTAAGAGGTGGGAGGAGGGAGACCGGGAGACGTACGGTTGGAGATGCCAAACAACACACACTGCAATGAACCCAGTGCCTTAGTGGCTCGCTAAAGGTTTTCATTTTCTAATTTTCAAAGGCGACTCTACATAATATCCATAGGTACAAGAGAGGAGGATAAGAAATGGACAAGAGAGCCCCCTGACTGGTTTCCCAACTTTTTATTATTATTTTTATGTTCTTTTTGTTTTTGTATGTATTTTGTTAACCCAGAACATACATACTTTAGATAGATGTAAGGTTATAGGTTCATATATGCCTGGTTAGCAGTTTTCAGGCAACAGGAATTCGCGTAAATTGTTTTAGTTCCTTCGGACAAGCTATGCGACCGTGCGTCGTCGGTCGACGAGCAACGCAAGGTCTTAAGATTGGAAGAAGATGGCATAGTAAGAGGAGGAAGAAAACAACAAGAGAACTTACTCTTTCCTTATCCTAAGATGGGGCAGGGTGCATTCACAAGACATATAGCAATTCAGAGATACCTTTATATACCGATACCGATACACTCTTTATCCCCAAGAGCAACTTTTGTGGCGTTTTTTATGACTTGCATTTAAGTTAAAGACTATTAAAGAGCCATGCGATGCCAAGAATTGCTGATGATTCTGGTCTTTGGCTAGCTTTATGGTTGAACATATACATGCATGTAAGTTGTAATATAGAATGATGAGGGAAGAACCCTTAATTGATAGACATATAGTCAAGAATCATCTCCTCTAAGATGGGAATAATCACATAAAGTTACAGAGCTGTTTAAGTCTCCAAAAAGAAAAACATCAGACACGTCAGACTAACATACACATTTCTATATGGAGGTATGGGTATTTTCTTTGCCAGTAGGTCTATGGGCAAAATGATTATCACAAGAACATAGAATAGCAGCCAAAAGACTTTAGTTATTTTTATTTTATATTACAAGAAAAGGTTTAACAAGAAAAAATGGCTGTTGTACATATTGGGCTGGACGGGTTTTTCATTTTGCTGTATACCAAACGGTTTGGGAAGATAGAAGGGGATAAGAGAGATTATATTTTATAACATAATAATGGTCAAGAGCTCGAATTAGTTAAGAGCCCTGGATTACCGAATGTGTATTTTTACAAACCAAAGCTTACTCAATATTTGAATTTACCGCCATTTGCGACGTCAAGTGTTATGAACCTCTAATAAGCGATTTCATAATTATTGAGATCTTAGGCGCCAGTTATAGCTATCATGAAAATCCAACCGGAAAAATGTTTTAATCGATATTTGACAGTGTTTCCTTTTGATTAGAAATGAAAATTATATTCTGATTGAAAAAAAGTGTAATTGCGCATTTATTTTTCTTTTAAAAATGTATTTTCCTATTTTCCGGACGGAAATTCATTTTCCTGAACAGCTAATACTTTTATGTTCAAAAGTGAAACGAATCGTTCCACTGATTTGTGTTCCAATTTCACACAGTTCCAATGACAGATTTCTGTCAGTAAAAATAGTTCGGTGGCTTTCAATCAGGATATTTTTTTCAATGACAGACATTTTTAATGAAAGCTATTAACGACTTGCCAAAAAAATTCCAATGTTTCTTTTCAATGATGAAAACCAATGATGCTGACAGTAGGTGTTTTTTGAAGGTGGAGAACTTTAAGTAATACTATTTTAACTTTCTGTCATTTTATCAGCTGGCAATTGATTAAGTTTAAGTTTGGTTTGGCATTTTCAAAATTGACGCCTCTCCTTCCTCATTAAACAAGTCTTTCTATTTATCCTGATCGAGGGCTGACGCCATCCAGTTGTGCGACCCAAGTCTTCGGCTGTCCTAACCTACGACATTTCTTCAGTGTAAGCATGGTCTTCCATGCTGTCATAACATTTACTTCAAAAGAATTTCCGCCATGGTTCTCCATCGCTCATGAACAAATTGCATACAGGTTATGACTGAAGCGTCTCCGGAATCGTACTTCTTTACATAAGGGGCCAATAATTTTTCGTAAGACTCTCACCTCTAACGCGCCTATGAGTCTTTGATCCATATGTGAGTACTGGCAGAACCATCGTCCTGCACAGCAGCAGCTTAGAAGTTTACAAAGCTTCGACAGGCTATAGTAGGCTCTGTAGGCTTTGACCAGCAGCCCGCGTATTTCTTCTTCTACGTTGTAATCGGCTACTACTTTTGACCCAAGCTTTTTAAAGGGTTAAAATACTTCAAAAATATTTATTCGAGTATTGTCAATTATTAACTGATAGTTGATAAATATCAAAATTTTGCTTATTTACACTTAATTTAAAAAAAAATTAAAACCAGATGTTTCATTGAAAAAGTTTAAAGTTTAGGTTAAAATTATGTATAAATAGGCGATATGATTTCGTAAATTAAATCAGTATTGACAAACATTTTAATTCTTTAACTAACTGTGAAATCTTGCCAAATTCCTGAAGCGAGCTGCGTTTAAATACCTTAACATAGCGTGCAACTCTTATATAGCTTATAGCTTGAAATACTGACGAACCTCTGAAGAACTGCCTACCGAACTTTAGATGGCTATCCTGCCCAACCTGTTAGATTTCTATATACATACATATAGTTTGATATTTCTTGACTTTTATAAAACAGACATTAATACTTGAAACTTGTTTTCGTGCAACTATCAGTATATTTTAAATCAAAAATTAATAAAAGTACAATTATTTGATGAAACATTTTTGAATACTGAAGAAACAATATTCTCTCGTTTTTCTGCTATTTTTCAGTGACCTAAAATTTTCATCTGTCAAATTCTTTCCTTTTTAAAATTTCTTACATTAAAAGTGAAGCAAATCTAGTGCTGCTTACTTTTTGACACCCTTTAAAATATAAAATATTTTTTTGACTCCACCTGATGTCAATCTTACATTTTTGAAGTAATAAAATAATAAAAGGCACGGAAGTAATTTTATTTTATTACAATTAAGAACGAAATCATAGGTGGAAGAGGGTAGAAAATTCTGGAGATATTTCCAAACCTTTTTTCAAAGTGTACTTTGATTCTTATTCACTTTTTGGACAGAACTTTGGGAGGTAAGTTTATAAAATTAGAAAACAGAGTTTGAATTTTTACCAAATTTGAAAAACAAGTGAAGTTTCCACCATAACTTCACAAATGTCATCATCAAGGTCTAGAATCGATGTTGAGCATTAGCAATAACTCTTTCTTTCAAGTGGCTCTAAAAAAAAGATCAATTGTTATCAATTCTTAGAGAAATATAATGGTCGGGAAACTTTCTTTGCAAACTTGCTATTGCTCTACCGTCTTGTTTAAAATTAATGTCGCCTACAACAATTTCTTCCGATTATGGCCATAAGAATCATTATTCATAGCTCTGTAGCACAATTTATCCACTGAAGATAATTATTTGATGAAAATCCGGATAATTTTGATGTATTTCTAGAACCATCAGCGAAGACACGATAATGCTGGTGATGGACTGGCTAAAATTTCTTGTGTTAACTCCACTTTAACAACCTTAACACTTAAGTCCTTATGCATAATTTGGAGTAATGCTATTTAATTAATGCCTTATCCCAATTATTGACTAGGAATAAACAAACCTGGGTTTTTGTCAACACAACAGACAACAACAATCATATTCTCAAATGTACTTGAGCGTTGTACTTGGTTTCGATTTTTCACATCAAAAACTTGTGCCAACACTCAATTCTTTTGACGGCCGAGAAGGCTATTCACGATTACCCAAAAGTGCTTATGTGTTAGAATATTTATACCAGTTTTAGAAATCCCACAGGACAGAGGAAGACCGCAGATCAGGTGGTGCGCACAACTGGAAAGTGACCTCACCCAACTTGGAGCGCGAAACTGGAGACATCTAGCTAGGGACCGAGCTAGATGGAGAAGTTTGTTGGATGAGGCCCTAGTTCACACAGGACTGTAGCGCCACCTTAAGTAAGTAAGTACGTTTAGAAATTCCATACTTTTCCCTTGTCAAATATTAAATGACGATACCCTAAAAATGACAACTTTTCAAATAGCGGACTTTTCAAAATGAAATAACTTATTGGTAAACCCTTTAGATTTTGAGTGCGTGAAGCTAGCCCTCCTTTTCCCATTTTCCTATTTTGGAAAGTTGTTCTAGGTTCTTCTCGGTTTGTAACGCATTGTTCCAAAGTTGTTTTTGAAAAATACCCAAAAATGGGGGTTTTAGACATGAAAAACTGTTTTTGACCTAGCCCCCCCTTTTTCAAAAATCGATTTTTTGAAAATTGTTCCAGGTTGTGCTAGTTGTTCTGAACATTGTTCCAAATGTTTGGACCTCTTTGATAAAAATTTGAAAACATATGACCAAGATTTGAAAAAAATTCTAGCCCCCTTTTTTTCGAAATTCCAACTTTTTATATTTTTTTTAGATTCTAAAAAATGTTCTAACCATTGTTCCAAAAATTAAGAGTCGTGAAATGTATAGTTTAAAAGATATTGCCGCCGATTTTTTTTAAAAGCTTACATTTTAATAAAACATTAATAAGCACATGTAAAGCAGCCAAAACTTGACTTATAACCTATTATTTACGCTGATGATCGATCTCTTAGAAAAAATCTCGATGTCTTTTAATTTTTTAAACATTATTTAAGCTCCCCTTTTTTAAAAATCAAAAATTCAAAAAATGTTCCAAGTTAAACGATACTTCCCCCAGTTCGTGTCCAGATTTCGTCCAAAACCATAAGAAAATATAGCTAAAGGCACACAAAAACGAATAAAATAAAATTTTCTCTCCCTAAGCCCCCCCTTTGAAAGAATTTAAAATTTTAAGCTAAAGCTGTATTCTTTCAGCAAAGACCAAAAGGTCTTTAAGATTCCGACTCCATGAAATAAATAATGATTATGCCTACATTCAAAAAAAACATCCCAAACCCCCCCTTTACAAAAACCCACATTTAAAAAATTTTCTTACATGCAAAATCACTCCGATCAAATTGTTCCGAAGTTTCATTCAAAAATAAAGAAAATAAGTCCAAATAAGACTTAACAGTGTACTATTCTGTTAACCACATTCTGGTCCCCCTTTTCCGAAATTAAAAATTCCAAAACTTGTTCCCAATTGTTCCGGGGCTCTTCTAAATTGTTCCAGAGATTTGTTTATTAAAATTGATTTTTAATATGAAAAAGTTACAAAAAATGTACATACATCAAATTTTGCCCATATCTTTTAAAATTTTGATCATAGAGGTCCAAAAATTTGGAACAATGTTCAGAACAACTAGCACAACCTGGAACAAAAAATTGATTTTCGAAAAAGGGGGGGCTAGGTCAAAACCAGTTTTTCGGGTATAAAACCCCCATTTTTGGTTATTTTCAAAAAAAAACTTTGGAACAATGCGGAACAAACCGGGAACAACCTGGAACAACTTTCCAAAATAGGAAAATCGAAAAAAGGGGGGCTAAACTCACACACTTTTATATTTTTAGTCAATACTTTTATTTCTACTTAAGATATTCGAGTCAAAAATATTATTAGTATTTTTTGTAGGTTTTGAAATTTTAAAAATTGAATTTTTCTACAAAATACAAATTTTTCTAAAATGTCATTCTACTACTGTAAAATAATTTTTTGGTCATACAATATTAAGCTATGTTTTGTATTACATTATTTTGTATTACAATTATTTCCAATGAGAATTTAATATCCTTATATTTTAAAAGTGTTCGCTAATTTTGTTTTGAACTTAAACTTGAATCAATAATATTGTAGTTTTTGGATCAAGGAATCAGAGCATTCTTTTTCTTCTGAATTAACACTGCTCTCTGAAATTATCTGATTCTGAATACTTTGACAGCTAAGTTCATTACGAGGGTGACAACTGACAAGCTTATCAATTGACAGTTTATTAAGAAAGTTGATATAAAACTTCTTCTTTAGTTATGAACATTCCTCACCCATTTTCTCAGTGAATCCCAGATTCAAACTGAGTTAATTGAACTCGAATTTGCAGTTACTTCAATCAACCTTATTTTAATGTAGGTTTTAAGTTTGTCTTAAATCTTTATTTTTATTACACTTGACAATTCAAATGCAGTTCATATTAAATTTATTATTATTATGTAATGGTTTTTATTTGTCATCTCTTTTTAATTTTGATGATTTTATTAAGTTTTTTTAACGATAAGATTAACTAATAAAACCTATGTACTGACGACTCTATATTTAAGTGTTCAAACGTGTTCAAATCATCAATTCCTATTTTATTAATCAACTTTAAATACATTTATTATTCTGGAATTGGATTGGATTGACTGCTTAACCCAAGTTTATTTGGTTGTCCTACCAGTTTCCCAATCGTTATCATTTTAGTATTAAAAGATGAAGAAAAACAAAACCTCCGATCAAGGAACAAGAACATGAGATTTATTTATTTTATTCTTAATTGCCTTCCTAGTAGTTGTTGGATATACCAAGTTCTGAGACTCCATCGGACAAGTTTGAGAGATCTCAACGAGGTGTCTTATAACAATATTTTCGATCAAATTATTACACAGTGCAATAAAAGATTTCACATAATTCAATTTTATTCGAATTTTATAAACCGTACATAGAAAAGGTACTGAAATAAAATGCACGACTGGGTCGTACGAATTTGCTCCTGTATCCAAAGAGTCTGTTTAAAAATAGTACTTGTATTTTAGAACTTAAAAATATACCTCCAAAGCAAATTGATATTTTGATCATAAAATATTACTTGAGCACTAAAAACGGCTGGAATGCAACCCACACTTTTTTTTGTTCAGGATTTTTTTTTGTTGGATTTTTCGAAGGCTTTCGATTCCGTTAATCATGTCAATCTATGTAGAAAGCTCATGCAAAATTTTAATATTTCATCTAGTGCAACTAAATTAATTTTTTCTTATCTAACTGATAGGAAGCAGGCAGTGCAAGTTGGTGACACCCTGTCAAATTTTTTGCCGAATGCCAGCGGTGTACCACAAGGTTCCATACTGGGTCCTCTCTTGTTTTCTGCTTATGTAAATGAACTTTCATTTTCATTAGTTAATTGCAGCTCTCACTTGTATGCTGATGACGTTCAGCTTAACTTCAGCTGTCCACTTGACCTTATCGAACATGGAGCTTTCTGCGTGAATGAAGACCTGGAGAGAGTGGCAAATTGGTCTTTGTCAAACGGACTTATGTTGAACCCAAAAAAATCCAAATGTCTCGTAATTAAGAGAAAATCTCTTGATCTTTCTTATTTTCCACCGATTGTTCTGAGCAATGCTCCAATCGAATATGTGTTTACAGCAAAAAATCTTGGTGTGACTTTTAATCGTCTTTTACTTGGGATGATCATATAAATGGACTCTCATCACCGATTCTCGAAATATTCGAATTGAACATCAATTCTTAACAACTTTTAGTATTCTTTTTTTTAAATTTTTAATTTTTGTAAAAAATCATTACTTCAATTTTTTTTAATTTTTCCAGCGGTTAAAAACGTTTTTCTTCGTTTCATAAAAATATTTTGGATATCAATATCATTTCTCGTTCGTAAAATATTCAAGGTGACAGAAATTAGGTTTTCATTTTTTTTTGGTATTTATAAAAAAAAAAACCGTTAATTGATTTTTTTTTTTTTTCAAAATTGAATTTCGCATCACGTTATATAACAAAAAAATAGAGGCAGGGATGTGACCCACACTGCTAACTTCCCAACCCGTCTGTCGATTTGTCTTGCTTAAAAGGTTTGTAGGTTTACATGTTTTGTTAAAAAAATTGTCAGTTGAATTATTCTAAAAAGTTTAAAAATTACCAACAATATTTTGCATATGATGAAATAGTTTGATTTCAAAATCTATTTTTGTAAACGAAATTTTTAGCCAAAAACCAATTTTTAACAATTTTATTAGCATTTCTTAAAAGTTTTTATTTCTTTTATAAACAAATACAAATTGGATGAATGAAACTAATTTGAAGTCAATATCTTCTATTGTTCACCAGATATCGAAAACCGAACATCAATTTTTACCAAATTTGCGTACTGTTTTTTGTAGATTTTATTTTTTTTTTTTTTAACGGACAGTTGGATTTTTATAAAAAAATTACTGAAAGTCGAAAACAATATTTTCTAAGAGATAAAATTAATTTGAAGGCAATATTTTTAATTTTTGAAAAGATATTCCAGCCGAAAGTAAATTTGTAATAAGTTTAAGTTAAGTTTTTTAGTATTGTTTGTTTTGTATGTTTTTATTGTTTGTAAAAAAACTGTCAATTTGATTTTTCTCAAAATTTTAAAGAATGTTGAAAAAATATTTCTTATGACATAAAAACACAACACAACAACACATAACACAAAATATGGATTGATGCCATAATCTCAAATTTTTAAAAATATATTCGAGTCGAAAATCAATTTTTACCAAATTTTAGTAATGTTTTTTTTTCAGGTTTTTATTTTTTATAAAAAAAATACTGTCAATTCGATTTTTCTCAAAATTTAATGAAATGTCAAAAACGTTATTTTTCGTTGCACAAAATTATTTTGGAGATAAAATCATTTTTTGTTCGTAAAATATTCGAGGTGACAAAAATTCTTTTTCAGTTTTTCTGGTTTATAAAAAAATTGGATCTTTTTCCAAAAATATAATAGTTTGGTATCACGTTCCAATATATATTATTAAATTTAATTTAAGTCTCTAGCGGTTTTGGTTCGTGAGATATTTTGGGTTAGCAAAAATGTTCACCTTTTTTTTATATTTCTATGGTAAAAAAAACCACCCACTCAATTTTTTTGAAAGTCCTTTCTGCATCTTTGACGTTATTATTTGTTAAACAAAATGTATTTGAAGTCGATATTTCTAATGATTCTTGAGATCTGGTTGACGAAAAATTGTAATCTAAACGTAGTTATGTACGAACGCACGAAAATCATTGATTTCGATTTAAGGGACCTTGAAACGTCGAGAATTTCGACAATTCAATAAATTGGACCGATTACACAATAACTTCCTATGGGAAGTTAATAGACTCTACCCAAAATTTCTCAAAACCTTAGTTTCCAAATTTGAATTCTATCGACTAAATGGCTTAAGCTATGTATTTGCAGATGAGGACAGACCGACGAAATCACCGGACCCACGTTTTTCTATTTCTCTACCAACGTAATGTCATGTTTGATTCAAATCTCAAGCTCGAAATTTTTACGAATACTATACTTACCATAAAATTCCTTTAGTAAAAAGTACAAAAAAAAAACGCTTCGCTTAAGACCTGACGACAGGTTGTTATCGTAATAAGATATAACGCCACTGTCACTGCCATTTGCCACCGGGTGCTGCATATCTCCATTTAATGTACAGTATTCATACATAAGTGAATACGTGAGGAAGTAAAATATGAAGCTGACAGTTGTGTGCTCCTCTCTTAGAGTACACACTGTTCAAGTGTAAACTCTGCCTACAACATCCAGTTCAAGTCCACATTTTTAGATAACAATCTAAAACTAAAATCTTGAATTTAAAAAGATGACTTTCTTGTTGTATACGTTGTACATTTTGTTTAAAAGTCAAAAGTACTTATGAAAATATATAAATTATTAAAATTACGATTTTAACAGTCATTTGGATTAAGTAAAATGTTATTTTAAGTTACAACAAACTGATCTGAAACTGAAGCAAAACTAAAAGCTTACCTGAATGCTCGCTAGATAGGTTGGAGATAAGCTGGGTACTGGAGTACGATGCTTTGCTTATCTCTTGTTTAATAACTCCCAATTGAGTAATTTATTTAGTGCAAAAATTTAGGTTAGATTCGAATGAAAAGTGATGCATAATTCAAAGTTAAGAAATGTTTTAATCGATAAAGTGCATTTGGAGATGCTTCCTTAAACGAGGCGAGGAGTATTATACTTAATCATAACTGCAAGAGAGGTGCGAACATAGAGCTATCTATCCGCGTAATAGAAATGGTGATATTATTTTCACCTCTGTTAACTGTTATATTATAGTTAGTTTCGCACTTTACTGACATTACCGTTATGTCTATTTGGATTTATAATTGAATGTAATTTATATCAACTATGATTGTTAATATAAGTGCAGTGATTTCTATTTTGCAAGTTTTTTTAAACAAACCACAACATTAAGAGTTATTTTATTGAGTTAAACTTCAAATGTGGAAGAAAACAATTTAATTGCAAAGTTAAGTGTATAACTAATTAACAACAAAGTATTCCATTAGTTCAATTTTCTATGAAATTTTATGCAATTTTTTGTCAATTAAATACTTATTTACAGTGATTCCCAAAACTAGCACAAGATTCGAACCTAGAGTCATATTTATTTAGTATAGTTTTGAAAAACCTTAAAATTATACAAAAATATAATTGACAGTTGACAGTTAAAATTTAAACGCAGCTCACACTTTTCTCTCCAATCATTTTAAACATTTTGTTTTAAATAGATTCTTACCTTCTGGATGGGTATTATATTTGCACTTTTATATATCTTACAACTCCTTATACTAGGTTTGTGTTCACAAGGACCACTTAATAGCAGAATATTTCGAGAATAAGCCCGAAAATAATGTACTTCCTATTTACTGCTGGCGCTAAGTTTTAATAAACAGAAGACGTACAGTGGCACATTAAAATGATTTCCTTTATATAATAGTGGCTATTTTTATCCAGAAACTTTGTATGGGACTAAAATTATAGCAAAAGGCTTAACACGTTAAATCAAAACTAATAATAGTCTTTAAGCTACAAACTTCTTAAGTCAATTTCAAACTCGATCCCAGTAACTATCGGTTTGTCAAAGAGTTGGCCGTTTTTCAATCAAGAGCTTGTGTTAATTTTGTAAAATCAATTTTCTTACTAAAAAAAAAAATGTTCATAGTTTTGAGTTGATAGTCCGAAATTCGATTTCGATTCAAAGTCCGATTCGATCTGGTAAAAACTTAGAAATATATTTTTCAAAAGATATTTGAGCCACAAATCAATTTTTATCAACTTTTGTTAAATTTTTTTAGGTTTTTAATTTTTTGTAAAAAAATGACAACTCGATTTTTCTCAACATTTTACTGAATGTTGACAACAATATTTTTCAAAAGATAAAATTAGTTTAAAGCCAATATCTCAAAGTTTTGAAATGATATTTGAGTCGAAAATCAATTTTTACCAACTTTTATTACTTTTATTTTTAGGTTTTTATTTTTTGTAAAAAAACAGTCAATTCGATTTTTTTCAAAATTTTACCAGATGGAAACGTTATTCTTCGTTGCAAAAAATAGTTTTGGAGATAAAATCATTTTTTGTTCGTACAATTTTCGAGGTGACAAATATTTTGTTTTCAGTTTTTTTGATTTTTTTTTTAACTGCAATGGTAAAAAAACTACAAACTCAATTTTCTTGAGAGTGGGTGGTTTTTTTACCATAGCAATTTAAAAATAATTTAGTTAACCCAAAATAACTCACGAACTAGTAACGTTAACGGATTGAATTAAATATTGTATTATAAATTGTGACGTGATACTAAACTAATAAAAAATTTAAAAAAAAATTAAATAACGGTTTTTTTTATAAATCACAAAAACTGACAAGAAAAATTGTCACCTCCAATATTTTACGAACAAAAAACAAAAACATTTATTTTCGACTTAAATATCATTGTTAAAATTAAAAATATTGACTTCACACTAATTTCATCTTGTAACGAATGTTTTTTTTTAACATTCAGTAAAAATTTGAGAACAATCGAATTCACATTTTTTTTACAAATACATAAAATGGTTTTCGACTCAAATATCTTTTCAATAATTTAAGAAATTAGCTTCAAACTAAATTCATCTTATAGAAAATATTGTGTTCGACATTCAGTATATTTTTAATAAAAATCCCACGGTCAGTTTTTTTTGATAAAAATTAAGATTTACCAAAAATAGTAAGCAAAATTGGTAGAAATTGATTATCGACTAACAATCTCGTTAACAAAAATAGATTTTGAAATCAAACTCTTTCATCATGTGTAAACAATTGTTAAGTAATGTTTTTTAATTAATTTGTTATACAAATTTTTATCAAAACACGACAACCTACAAAAGCAACAAAAAACTGTACGAAATGGTTTTTGACTCAAGTATTAAGAGAACAAAGAAAAATATTGACTTCAAATTGTTTGTTAAAATTTTAATTTAAAAAAGGTTGATTCTTTTTAACACTAATTTTTTGATTTTTTTCAGCCCTAAAAGCAACAGTTTTGCTTCTTAACGTAGCCTCCTAGATACATTTCAGGATTCAAATTTAAGAACTGTTTCTGTTAGACGAATTTTAAAAGCCTTAAGAACTAAGTCTTCAATCAAAATACGGCGTAAGGTCTTTTGTGGAATGCCTGACTCCAAACATCGTAGAAGACTCAACGAACCATATGGGTTTCCGTCAAAACTACTTATGCTACAACAGCAATATTATCAGATGTTCTTAAGCTACGTATACGGTTTTGATTTTTCACATCAATAACATTAACATTTTCATTAGTTTCACCATTGCCGCCCGAGAAAATTCTTCATGCAAACTGAAACGTGCCGAACTGTGGCTGTAAAATGTTAAGCTTTTTGTAGTAAATTTTAAAAATTTGAATGTGTTATTAAAGTGTAATTTGTCCAATTTGTATCAATGGTGTAGTTTTAACTTGGCAAAATATGACAGCTTCAAAGGTGCTCGAGTCCAAATAAAGGGTTATTGAAAATGTCACCTCTTATGGAAAACATCTACATTTGATTTGTAGTTATTATTATATAAATAACTTCGTTTTAGAATATGTAGTCCTTTCATGTATAATGGGCATTATTATAAATTTGATTTTCAGCAATTTTATTTCTATGTTTACTCTACATTTCTTAAATTTCATTTAACATTTTTTTAAAATTTGTAAAAAAAAAACTCATATGTGAGACTCATTTAAATGTTTAAACTTAACAATTAAACATTTTACATTTCATCAACCATTTATTTTTAGAACTTACTGCAGCACTGCGAATATCATTTAAATTACAAAAGAAAAGAAAATATAGACATTTCAATAGAAGGTGGCAAAACTATCACACCCATTTCTATAAACCAATTAATCACACTCGATAACAAGATCTTTCGGAGTCTCCTATACGACTTCGAGCACTACTATATTATAGTAGGTACTAACTTGTCATCGCAAATAAATTAGCCATAACCCTGCTTTGCGTCTGTCAAAAGATTGATAGCTGGTATAAAACAAGGAAATGTATTTTTATATGATTACCTAAAAAAAATGGGAGTGTGAACTTGAAAAATGGATGCAATGAAATAATTTGTCACCAGCTTTACAAAAGAGTCAAAACAAAAAGTATTTGAAGCTGCATTACATTTCCATATTTTTGCTTGGATTGTCATGACATAGTATAACACAGGAGCACCTGTGACTGTGTCAACTAGTGGTTCAATTTGTATGGAAGAAGTCAGAAAATCATAATCGATATACAAGGTTAACCTTGGAATTAAGGTATAGCAAAATAAATCATTAGAATGCATTTGTGCCTATTGCCACGCCCTTTTTTAGAAAATTATTTAATTTAAAGTAGTTCAAAAATAAATATATAATATAGGGTCATATATTTTGTGGTTTCAAGCTAAAATTGTTTACATTTGACACATGTCAAACTCAACTGTCATTTGAAATGTTATAAAATTGCTTAAATGTTTGCCATTTACGATGTTAGATCACTTTACTGTAAAACAACCCGTTGAAATAACTTATGCATTTTGCAAAAGTTACGGAACTATAATGGTAAGAAATTTGAAGCGATTGGAAGCGGTATTGATGTTGTAAGGCGTGTGCATCTCACTCACTCATTACGACTCAAAAATATTGAATTTCCAGAATTGATTTGAAGACTTTTTTTTTGGTTGATAATTGAAGATCATAACTTGGAAGAAATGAGATTCTAACAGACCGTGTTTCTTGATCACGGAATTTCACGTGATGTTGGTGACATCCATTGGCCACAAATATCAATGCGATTTGACATTTACAGATTCGTTTTAATTGAAAATCAACATTACTGAAGCTGTGGCCGAAAAAATTTGACAGTTGACAGCATACTATTGGCAACCCTGAAATAGTTATTTGACAGCTGAAAGTTCAGGATTGCTGAAAATGGGACACTACATGAGACAGTAAAAAATCACAAATAATTGAAAATTTGGCTGCCACATTTTTGGACAGTTCCCTAAGTTGTTCTTGTATAAAATCAAAATTTCGATCAAAAGTTAAGACCATGTCTTTAAAACTGCAAATTTATTCATTTTAAAGATTGTTCTAAAATTAACTCAAGACTATGATTTGACAGATGACAGTTAAAGGTGAATAAAAACAGGGAACAATTACTTTACGAGAGGAGAACAGTTCGTTTTCATTATGGAAAAGCTAAGTTAACTTAAAGAAGAGTCATGCATCAACATTTAATTTTCGCCCACTGACACGCCTACTTCTTAAAAATTAAACATTTGAAAGGTGTCCCAAAATTGATGAAATGTTGAAAATGTCTAGAATTTTCAGCAAATCAATAGAAGTTTTTTGACAGCTGTCACTTAAAGTGTTGCTAAAGAAGGTGACATTCCATGAGAGAATGAAATTTCAATAATGAAGAAAATTTCATCAGTCGAATTTTAAGACAGTAATGATTAATCAATTCAGTTTCACCAAAGTGGTTACCATTTCCGTCTGTGACCTAAATTTTCCAGTGGATATAAATAGAATGTCTCAAATAGATGTCATCACTCTTTTTCAATATTCAAATGTTTAACGGCTAATTGTTATTTAATGCCAAAAAAGATCCATGTAGAAGATCATAACAGAAAACATTCACGCAATTATTATTATGATCCTTTCTCTTTAACTCTTACTATACGCGTTTTAATTTAACCTTTTTCAAATATGATTTCAGGAAGGAATATTTCTTGAATAAATGATGCATATACTTTGTGTACAGTTTTCAATTGCATATCTTTTTTCAATTGGCGCATCTACTATATTTATAGTGACCTCTCTTGATTGGAATGGAAATAGATGCTTTCTTTCATCGCATCGTCGCGGTCGTCGACGTCTTAGTCGATCGGTCTTTTGAAATCTCTAACAGGACTTTGCCGAAAGCCAATATTTGCCTTAAAGCATATTCTTTTTATAAATGTTATTCAAAGAAAGAAGATGCGCTACACAATGCACTTAAAATTGGCATTGGCAGAGAACAACAACAACAACAAACATGGAATCGACAACCGGCCTTGTCAATATCAATTTCAAAATTCATCGATTACCGACTGTAATTATTCTACATCGCGCCTTGTGTCAGAAACACGATTCCATATTCCAATCCTGATCCCATCGTCATTGCGTCGTCTTCGTCGTCGGTCGTCAGGTTGTTCGCCGACGACGACGAATGGCCGCCGCCGGCCGCCGGCTCAGGCTTCAAACTGGAACTATAAATACTACAATCCAAACATTATGGTAAGCCCGACTCGTGTGTAAGATGAGTACTAACCATTAAAAAATTGCAGAGGAACATGCTTTTTATGTATAAATTTGTTTTTTTTTATTCTTCGACTTTAATCCAAACTTAGAACGTGTGGTGGCAATGGCGAAATACCAATGGAATGGACTTTTGGGTCGAGTGAAAGACACCAATCTTGGAATGTTCCAGAACAAATGATCATAAATTATAATGGAAACGAGCTTAAGCTAGGAGCTGTGCATGTGCAGGTTCCTTCAACTTAAAAAGCACCTGTACATAACACCCACAGTCAAGACGCAGCAATCCAGTAGGTTAGGTAAGGTATACTTTTCAATCTTTCGACAAAAGTTATCTGACGAGTGGTTTGAGATCTTTGTCTGAAATTCAAGTCAATGATCATGCTTCTTTATTTTAGATGGATCTATTAGTTTCCTGCGGGACTTGTTTGCATACAAGAAAAATGTATGTTTTGAAGATTCTTTATCTTTCAACTCAAACAGGTCCGGATTAAAAGAATTCAATCGCACGTTGGGAGAAAATGTGGTCACTAAAGGGTGTCTCAAAATATATGAAACATTTGAATTTTCCATAATTTTTGTAATACATTTTTGAAATGATTAAAATATTTTTCACCCAAGGTACTGACGAGACCGACGAGATTGATGAGGCCGATGAGACCCATGAGACCTCTGAAACCGATGAGACCCATGAGACCTCTGAAACCGATGAGACACAAAAGACCCATGAAACCCATGAGACCGATTAGACTGATGAAACCAATTAGACCGATGAGAGCGATGAGTTCGATGACACCGAGGAGGCCCGTGAGACCCATAAGACCGGTAACCGATTACACTGAGACCGATAAGACCAATGAGAGCGATGAGACAGATGGGTCCTATGAGACCATTGAGATCTATAATACCCATGAGACCCATGAGATCCATGAAACGCATAAGACCCATGAAACCCATGAGACCCATGAGTCCCATGAGACCCATATGATACCCATAAGACCCATGAGACTCATAATACCCATGAGATCCATGAGAACGATGAGAAGAACTATGAGATTGATGAGGACAATGAAACCAATGTGTAACATGAGACCGATGAGACTGAGGGGACCCATGATACTCATGAGACCGATGAGACTCGTGAGATCGATGAGACTCATGAGACCGATGAGACCCATGAGACCCATGAGACCCATGAGACCCATGAGACCCATGAGACCCATGAGACCCATGAGACCCATGAGTCCCGTTAGACCCATGAGACTCATAATACCCATGAGATCCATGAAAACGATGAGAACTATGAGATTGATGAGGACAATGAAACCAATGAGACCAATGTGTCCCATGAGACCGATGAAACTGATGGGACTCATGAGACCGATGAGACTCATGAGACCGATGAGTCTCATGAGATCGATGAGACTCATGAGACCGATGAGACCTATTAGACTGATAAAACTGATGAAACCGACCATGAGACCGATGGGACCCATGTGACCCATAAGACTTATAAGACCGAGGGGACCGAAGAGACTTATGAGAACTGTTAGACTGATGAAGCTTATGCGACCAACAAAATTGACGAGGACAACGAAATTGACAAGCCTGACGAGATCGACAAACCTGAAGAGATCTCCAATTCCAAAGAAATTAAGGAGAAAGAAGAAACTACGTCAAATCCACTTTGAACAATGTTGAGGAAATTGATTGAGGCACTGTCGCCCCTTCCATATATTCAAAATCTCGAGTTGTTTTTTTTACGAATCAAAAATGTTCCGTGACCGAGATGATACTGCATATTTTCAACCGTAATTAACCGAGATTCTTACCGTTCATTGTAACGTGATGCAATTACAATTTAAAATTATCACTAAAGTTACAAAAAGAGATATAAGGCATACATTTTTATACCTTGAAAAGACCGAAACGAAACTAGAAAAAAAGTCTTGGGGTACAAACTCTTACTCCCGTAAATTAACCCAATATCCCAAATAAATTCCCTCATCCAATCACTAACGCAAAACACAACAAAACGATAATAAAGACATACCTACTTTATACGTCATATAGTCTTGTTTCCGTTAGGAATTATGGAATTTATATTAGTTCTTTAATTTCCCATTCAACATCGTCGCAAGTTTATTTCTTCAATCGTGTTTCCATCAACTGAACTTGAACGATCTTACACACGTCATTCCCTGAGGCAATTATCTAAAAATTATCTCTTAACCAAGCCTCCTCTGTGCGGCGCGGTGTTGCACGCCGCAGCACGGTATGCCGCCGCGGCATACCGTGCAGAGTCTCGCCTTATAACATAAAGCCTTTGCTGCTGAATCATTGGGCCTAATTCAATCGGGCCTAAGATCAACTTACTTCCTGATTTACTTCCAATGGTG
The DNA here is from genome assembly GCA_951509635.1 of Eupeodes luniger. Classification (NCBI taxonomy): domain Eukaryota; kingdom Metazoa; phylum Arthropoda; class Insecta; order Diptera; family Syrphidae; genus Eupeodes; species Eupeodes luniger. The sequence goes on from OX608074.1 coordinate 128,130,836, forward strand.
TGTTGGCCACACCATAGCACAGCACAGACTCGACTACAATGTATTAGATTTTTCTAGCTGCCAAAATCAAGTTTCCGTATCTGAGTTCTTTGGACGTTGCGTCTCGCATCGCGTCGTTGTGGTCTAAAAAAGTCGGTGGCCAACACTTGTGTTCGTTGCGAGGGACCTTTTTATTTTACTTCATCATCATGCTGTTAAATCACAGCTAACAAGGTTAAAAATTTATTACCCCAATGGCTGTTTGGTGGGTTAAGTGCCAAACCAACTTGGTGCCGCACTTACCATTCTCAGCACCAGCAAATCGAGCCATTCAGCTCCCAGCTTCAGCACTCAGCTTCAAACTTCCAACTCTGTGCGCTGCGCAACCCAAATTGTCACCGGCTGCTTTGGCCGCTTCGGCCTAGTCATGAATTCGAGTACATACCATTCCTATAACGAACCGCACCGCAATGGACTTCGGACTGAGCCAGGCGTTAATAATTTTCAAAGATCATTTACACTGGAACACTGATGGGGATGGCAGAAAAAAAGATGGGTGATTGGTGGATCTCGTGCCATCGCAGGAACATGACCATCGATTAATCATCTTCCATTTTGAGAGGTTTGGCGGTCTTTTGGACTGACTATTGGACGTTTTCTTTGATTCTTTTTGAATACAATTTGAAACATGTGCGCAACGCTGCCCCGATGTCGCCCAAGATTTTCACGGACAAGGCGGGCACTCTCGAGCAGCAGCGACCAGCACCAGCTTCAGATACCAAGACCAAGATGTTTCGTCGCGCAAAAAGTCATCTAGTTTCTTGCTGCTAATTATCTGGACACGGTGCATCTCTCGACGAGGAAGTTATTTTTGAATGGGACAAAAAATTGATTTACAATGTTGTTTCAATGATCTAGATTAATATGCAATTTATTTTGATTGATTTTACAGTTGTTGTTGTCGTCCTGTGAAACAAGCATTCGTTATAAATACAAGATGGGATATAAAAGAGTCGAGTTTAGTGCGAGAGGGACAAGGGACAAGTAATCAATAATAATAATTGAACAAATTTGGTGAAATAACTTGTGATAAGTTGTCTCTGGGTCAGTGAAGTGAGGCAATTTATACTAAGAAAAAGAATCGACACTAATCCGGACTTAATTGGATCTTTGGTTTTGTATAATTAAAATTAATGTGTGAGGCTTTTTGTACAACATTTTGTTAAATGTCCATCAATTTGTAAAATATTTTTTTTTGTTTTTTTCATTTAAAGAAAATGACTTAAGAAGATTTCAACACAAGAAAGAAAAAAGCAGGAAAATGTATCAGGTTGTTGTCTGACAAATTAAATTAATTAAAAATTCTAGATTTTAGTTTTATTGATGATACATGAATTTATAAATGGGAAACACATTGGATAGAAATCGATCATGAGTTCGGCAAAAGCGGACTGAAAACGGAGTAGAAACGGATCAGAAATTGGATTCGGATAATGAGTGAATAGTTCATTTTTGTTTCCACAAAAAGCACGAATAAAAAGACATTGGGCAGGTTCAGACGTCATAAGGGTCTTGAAAGTAAGGCAAGTTTATAGTATGTGATTGGCCAGCTGCCAAAAAATTAGTACCCATTTAAGGCAACTTTAAGGAAAAGTTGACTGGAAAGTTAGTCAAGAAACTAACTATCAAGTCAAGTCTACTTCTGTCAAAATGACAGTTGATCATGTTTTTTCATTCAACTGAAAGCTGAACTTTATTACACTATGATTTATTCATTTTCTGCACAACATTATTTAATGTTTTCTGTAAAAGGGTTAATTGTTATTTTGGAAAAGAAATAAGTAATATTTCCTTACAATACAAAATAAAAATAGTGATGGACTTGTAGCTTGCTTGAGAAGTGTTTTGTGGACAATAATTTGTTTGGTAGTTTTTGTACTACGAACTTAAAGTACAGGTTTGTGAAGTAAAGTTCTAAATTTGAAATTCATGACACATGAAAAATTAACTAGTTGTTTGGTAAAAATGTTCGTTCGAAGAATAAAGTTGACTGCAAATGAAGTCCTTTATGTTGCCTAAACCTGCTTAAAGCTAATTGTGTTTTGACTACGTAGCCACTACCTTTATGAATGCGAACCATTCCACTTATGACAAAATGACAGCTAATTATAGTTTTTAATTCAACTGAGAGCTGAACTTTTATAACTCTGTGATTTATATTTTATTTTCTGCACAATTCTTTTTGATGTTTTATGTAAAATGGTTTTCTGTCAAACTGGAAAAGGAATAAGTAATATTTCCTTAAAATACAAAATTCACGTCGAGATGGAATTGTAGCTTGCCTGAGAGGTGTTTTGTAGACAATTAAGTTTTTGGTAGTTTTTGCACGGTCAACTGAAGGTAGATGTTGGTGAAGAAAAGTTGTGAGTTTGAAGTTTATGAAACTTGCAAGACTAACTATGTACATAGTTGAATTTTTCTAAACTAACGTTCAAAGAACGCAGTCGACAGCAAATGAAGTCCCTTATGAGAAATTGAATTGAAGAATGGGAAAGGGAAAGGGAAAGGGAAAGGGAAAGGGAAAAGCACAGGTATATAAGACGGATAAATGGATGAAAGCCTTCTGGATAACTGAAAGGATGTAAATTGAAATCGATTGAAATGAACCAAATACATGCATGACGGATAAACGAATACAAAGAAATAAATAAATTGCACTAATTGAAAATTGGTGGAATAGAAATAAAATATGAATTAGAAATGCAGAAAAATATTTCCTAAATATAAAAAAATATCGATGCTTTAAGCTGTAACTATGGATCGGAAAGGAAAAGGAATAGAAAATGTCGCATAAACTGGATAAAACTAATACAAAACTAATAGAATATGGACAAAAATTGGCATTGATAAAAGAGCTGTTATGACTATAACAGCGGAAAAGAATAATTAATGGATCGGAGAAGAAACGGATAAAAGGATTACCACTGGATAATGGATAAAATAACAACAAAAACGGACAAAAATAAACGATAAAGAGAAAGAATGAGATAACAGAGTTATTAAAGATGGAAAAATATGGTAATAGATAATGGATCGAACGCATATACGCAATAGTTCGAAAGTTAAAACATCGTATAATAAGGGTAAATGGATCGGATAAAGAACAGAAAATATTGATTGCGGATAAAAATATACCCAATAGCATCAAAGATTATTGTTGATTGGATAGCATACCTATAAGAAAATGATGTGAAATGAGTTTATTCTTAACTTGGATTCTTTCCGAATATATAAAGTGCACGACTTGGTCAAATGAACTCGCTCATGTACCTAAGAGCTCTTTTTATAAATGGTAGCTATGTTTTAAAGTTTTTTAATGTACGTATAAAATAAGATCGTCTTCAATAATGGAAATACCATCATTTCATTAATCAAAAAGCATTGATTTATTAATTACTAGCTTTTTACCCGCGGCTTCGCCCGCAGTGGAGAAATTAAATAAGTATGAGAGATAAAAGGGCAAGGGTATAATAATTAATAGAAATGAGTCAATATAATAACTAAATTTTATTGCTTGGCTGAGATCAACAATTTTTAAAAATTACTACAGAGAATGAAGTTTCAACACCTTAATATATGCTTATTGAAATGCAACAACAAATGTTAAAATATATTTCACCGTAACAAAAATAAATAATTCTGAATTCAACAATTTAAAAAAATAAAATACAAAGTATTAATTTAAGATATTTGTATAGACAATGTTATAAGTTTTCCCGTCGGGTGCAAATATGTGTAAATTCCGGGCATTAGATACACGTGAAGAGGCTACATAAAGTTGACCATGAGAGAAGCATGGGTTTTCTAAATGCACTCCTGCTACCTGTAATGTTTGTCCTTGTGCCTTGTTTATAGTAACAGCAAAGCTAAGCTTGACGGGAAACTGAACCCTTTTAAATTGGAATGGAAGGTCAGTGGGAATAATTGGTATCCGAGGTATTATAACACTATTTCCCTTACCGACACCTGTTAAAAAAGTAGCACCAAGTATGTTCTGTCCAAATTTTGTTATCCGAAGCTTTGTTCCATTACATAGACGAGGAGCATCTAGATTTCGCAGTACATTTAGTTTCAATTGAAGTTTATGTGACGGTACACCCGATAGTTCAAGTGAATTTAAAAACTCCACAGGATATGAAATACTTAGTTCCGTACCCATAATTGTATCCATTGACAAATATTCCTTCATTTCTCCTTGAACCTCGTTTAAAATGTCAGTGTTGATCCTATTTACAATTTCATTTCTTGGTGCTAATATTGCTCTTGCACACAACCACTGATCACTACACAAATTTTGTTGCAATTCCGGAAAAACATTAGCAATGAGATCCACATCACTTTCTACTAAATTACAAAATTCTCCTGACAGTGATATGTAGCCTTCAGCGTTAACGCCTAAACAACCATCACCAATTTTCAACAACATTTCTGCGTAAAGTCCTGAATCCACGTCATTATGAAGATGCACTCTCATATTCGTTTTCAGGCGGAGTTTTTCAACTGTCGGCCATAAGCTTGATGATTTAATGCACGCTTGAATTTCATCTGCTGGTGTCCCCCTTTGAATCACTGGGAGCGTTTGACGGAAATCACCAGCCAATAAAACTACCATGCCTCCCATTATATCTGTACTATCTCGCAAGTCCTGGAGGGTCCGGTTTAAAGCTTCTATAGCCTTCTTGTGAGACATTGTACTTTCATCCCACACTAAAAGATTGCATTCTCGCAGCATCCTACCTCGTGAACTATTTTTACTAAAATTACAGATGGGCGAATCTTCCTGTGCCAAATTCAATGGTAATTTTAAAACGGAATGTGCCGTACGACCGCCCTTTAATAGCGTCGCGGCAATACCTAACCAAGATACAGCAACTGCTATTTTTTGGTCTTTTCTGACGGACATTAATAATAAGTTAAGCAAAAACTTTTACTTTGCACATACACTCTTGAAGGTATTAGAAGTAACATAGGATACTTTTAATTAAAAAAAAAATAAAAAAATTTTACGAAAAATAAGAAAATTGTTTGTCAAAATATCGTCAAATTTAGCTACAAACAATTTTCTTATTTTTCGTAAATTTTTTTAATTTTTTTTAATAAAAAGTATCCTATGTTACTTCTAATACCTTCAAGAGTGTATGTGCAAAGTTTCATGATGATCGGTTAAGTAGTTTTTGCGTGAAAGCGTAACAAACAAACTTACATTCGCATTTATAATATTATTATATATTATATATAATATATAATATATAGTAAAAAGTAATAGTAAATAGTAAATAGTAAATAAAGTATATAAGTATATATATAGAAGTATAGATATAGATAGATTTTTTTATGAAAATTGTTAGAGCTGTTTTTAAAATTATTTTTGGATTTTTGAATTTCAGCTTAAATATATTTAGTATACGTTTTACATTTTATTTTCTTAAAAAACTGATGACAAATTTTAGAGATATCGAACTTTGAAAAAAAAAAATATTATTTTAAAATCCAAAATAAAAATGCACGCATCGCATAAAATTGCTTGCTCAAGTATCCAAAGAGTCCGTTTACAAATATTTCCTGTTATTTAAGATTGAAAAATGAACCTGCAAAAATTTAAATACCATTTGATTTCTCAAAAAAAACCTTAACTTTTTATTATTTTTATTTAAAAATCGTTAGAGCGGTATTTTTAAATTATTTTTTCAATTTCAATTAAAAAATATTTTTAGTATGCAGTTATTTAGCGCTTATTAATATACGTTAAATGTTTCAACTTCGTTAAAAAATAATGACACATTTTTAAGATATCGATTTATTTTTGAAAAAAAAAAAAAAAATAACCCAAAAAGTAAAACTTGACATTTTTGATCATCAAATTTTGTTAAGACATTATATTAGTTCTTGAGAAAATTTAAAAACAAAATAACGTTTCTACGGGGCTAACCTTCTGGAGCAATAAAAAAATATATTTTTTATTGAAAGAAGCCAACTTAAACAAAAAAAAAAAATATTTGAGAACATTTAATAAAGTCTATTGGTTTGTTTTGGAGAAAATTCGATTTTTGAAAATTTGTAGGGGGGCAAATATTTTGTTTAGTCTTAAAAGTAATGAAACAACGGCTAAGGCGAATCTACTTAAAACCTTTACTCTTAACTTTGAACTCAATCGGCCCAATTGTTTGGGCTTTAAGAGCGAAGATAGACAGACGTATGGAATCAGGGGACCTTCTTTTTTCGACTTCTCTTCCGTCGTATTGTCATGTTTGATTATAATCTTGAGTTCCAAATTTTGTACGAATGCAAAACTTGCTATAAAATGTCTATATGTCACAATGGTATTGCTCCCGAAAAGTAAAGATTTTTCTCAGGAACTAATAAATCGATTTCATTTTTTTATTCTAAACAAGCTCCTTCGTGTCTAAAAAATATTTTGTGACCGAAAATTTCAAATTTCTTTTTTTTTCAAAATTTGATGTATGAGAAATGAATCAATATATTTTTTAACGAAATTCAAATTTAAAACATAAATTATTTAAACAAAAAAAATAAATTTACATAATTAATTTATAAAAATATATTTTTGAAAAAAAATAATAAATTAAGTTTCAGAAATTGAATGAAATTTAAGTTTTTGAAGTTAAAGTCTTATTTTTAATTCTTTAAATATGGGTTCTATTTTTAAGTTGGGCATTTTTTTAATGACTTTTTGATTTCGTATTTAAAACTTTCAATAAAATCGTTGCACTGTGCTTTTACCTTTTATGACCAGCTCTTAGCTTAAATGCATAATTTCAAGAAGGAAAAAGCGTTAAATGACAGAAATATTCAACAATCGCTACAACTGACCTGTCAAAATTATTCCAATGATACAAACCAATCTTCTTCTTCTTAAGGTGGCGCTACGTGTGTGAACTAGGGCTTCACCCAACAAACTTTTCCATCTAGCTCGGTCCCTAGCTAGATGTCTCCAGTTTCGCGCTCAAAGTTGGCTGAGGTCACTATCCACTTGTGCGCGCCACCTGATCTGCGGCCTTCAATACAAACCAATGATAGCTATAAATTGTCCCTTACTGCCCGTTGTCCTTATTTTCTTAGGATTACCTACAAAAATCGTGCAACTGCAATAAATTTTAGGCCAATCCTTTTAAGTAGTTTCTTAACCATTTTATATTAATATTTTTAAACACAAACAGTTAAAAACCTTCAAGAAAAATTCAAAAGAAATTCGAAATATTTAAAAAATCATAAACCAATGATTTAAGAAGGTACAAATTATGTTCTTACACATTATTTTTTTTTTTTATTTTAAACAAAAATCAAGCCAAGATTCCGTTTCCAATCCAAGGTTATTTAGCTTGAAACCCGTTCAATGATTCAATGACCCAGAGCCAAAGAGTCATTTAAGATTATTTTATTATTTTTTTTGTCAATTTGATGAGGTGCAAGTTTTGAAAAATCTTGTTATTTTTTGTTTTGTCTTTTAAAATGTTTTACTCGTTTGACCAAAATATTTCAGACCAAACGTAAAACGGCTTCGAAATACAATACAAAACTTTTAAGTGCCCTGAAATGACCGAAACAAACAACCCCGTTGAAGAAGAGGAGTTGAGTGTGCAAATTGGGGAGATCAATAGAGTCATACAAGATACAAGATACGAAATATAATAAGAGGATTTTCAGCTTTTTGTGTCTGAAGATGATTACGGTGTGGTGGAATTTGGGTGGCCAGTGATGCCAATTCTACTTAAACTTGACATGTGTTTTTTTCTTTATCTTTATTTAAACTTATTTTTAAAATTAAAGGAAGGGCCTTAATTGTTTCAAAGAGTAAATTTTAATAAAAATGTATGAAATATTTTTGACATTATTGAAACAAAAATATTATATTTAGTGCACACAGTGCCTAACATCGTTCTAAGAATGGAATTTCGAACTGAAAATATGTCAATGATATTTTAAACCCTTAGGCCGAGCTAAAAAACACTATTTGATTAATATAGAAATTTACAATAAAAAAATTCTAATAAAGTGGCAACCCTGAATGGTGACTTCATTTGTAGTGCTGCGTGTTTTGCGCATCATAACTCAAGAGTTAACCTATAGCCGTAAAGAAATCAAAAGTTTTTTGTTTTTGTGTTTTATTTTTTGGTTTTATTACTCGTATTTCTTTTTTAGAAGTTTGGTGTTATTGTTGGTAGCACTTTGGACTGATATTGCTATTTTGGCAGGAAACTTTAATAAGAGTATATTCTCATGAGAATGTTTATTTTTAAGATTTGATCTTTTTTTTTTATTTTGTTGTATACTTACTTAAAGAAGAACGAATGTATTTACCAAGCAACTCGTTTTACTTTTGTGAATTGCGGCTAATTAAAATCGCTTCAAGTCTATAGCAGGATTTTTTGTAGATTCATTTGTTATTATTATAATCTTTTTTTTTTTTTTGAAAGAACTTAAAGTCAAGATGATGTAACCATTACTAAGACTGGTGTTAAAGAAAGAAAATAAAACATGAAATCATCTAGAAGTGGTTGCTGTAGGGTGTTGATTGTTCTTTTTTTGGTAATTTTGTATTTTTTGAAGTAGGTACCCGAGTGGAGTTTAAGTCGAAGTATTACTTCATGGGGTTTTGAGATTTAATTTGCCGGAAAACAAAAGCCAATCAGATATAATACGATAACAATGTTATTTCTTTTATAAAGGGTGATTTTTTTAGAAGCTATAGGAAAGTTTAAAAAAAAAAACACATACAATTCAGAAAAATACATGAAATCTTTATTTGAATCGATAGTACGGTCCAAATAATTTAATGTTTGAAGATTATTTCTTATTATTTATGCAAATTCAGTTCACAGTTACGTTACGATTCGCATCATCTTTGAAGAAGTACGGTCCAATGATGCCACCAGCCTATAAACCGCACCAAACTGTGACTTTGCATGCATTGGTAGCTCTTGTAATGTTTCTGCCTGATATTCACTCAAAAATCGACAATTCTGCTTATTTACGTACCCATTGAGCCAAAAATGAGCTTCGTCGCTCGTTGGAAGAAGCGCGCAATGAACTTTTTTAACAGAGCACGCATTTTGATAATAAAATTAAATAATTTGTAAGACGATTCATGGTTAAATTATAGACCAAACTGAAGATGGTTGACAGTAAAACAAAGCACGAAACTTTTGTCAGCTGTTTAAACCAGTGTTGCCAAAAACATAATCGCTAAAAAATCACCCTTTATAATGATCACATACTCAAGGGAAATTTTGATACCCTTATTATGCCAAGACACAGTGTGTACATTAGGAAAGGAAGAGAGGGTTTGAAAGGAGGTGTTAGTGCACATTGGTTTTTAATTCCTCAATTTTGCAATGAGTGGGAAATCCAAAATGTGATAAAGCATTCCACATTCGCACAGTTCGGCTTAAGAACGAATCTCTGTTCATGACAGTACGACCGTAGTTGAGCTCAAGAGTATACTGATTTGGAGGGATTTGTCAAAACCAATGGCACGCATTTTTTATAAGAGAGATTGATGCCAAACTTTATCAATTGCTTTTCAAATACCAAGTGCAATAATATTACTTTCTCCAAAACGATGTAAGGATTTGTTCCACTGTGACGTTGAGATAAACCATTAGATCATTGGTGGAACTATTTCTACGAAGTCTTCGGTCTTCGAAATATTTTTTTGAGCTGATAGTTAATGAGCATTTCCATGACCTTGGAAAGAAGGGACGTAAGTGCGATCGGTTCGATGGGGGAGGAAGAAGTGGGTCAAAAGTCCATAGTGAAATTTTATGACGAACTCTTAGCTTATTAATTTAAGATTATTTCGAGTACGTCAAACGTATTTTTTTTTTTTTTAAGTTCTTTTCCCTTTTTCGGCGGATTTTTAAATAGCGAGGAGCTTATTTTCTTCCAGAAGTTATTTCTTTACATCGATAAAAAATTTCTCATTTTCTTCTTTTAGTTTAATAAACAATTGAAGACTTATTACAAACTTTTTTCCTAAAATATTTGTGTTATGATAGTGTTTTAAAAAATGGAAGCAATATTTTTCAAGAATTACAGTGTCTATTTTTAAGATCTTGAATATATTTGTCCGTCCTAAATGTTAATGTTCCTTAACTCTCAAATTCATCTTTTACCGTATTTAAAAATCTTACATTTTAAATAAATATCCAGTTTTAATAAAAAATGCCAAGTTTTTTGAAAACTGATAAAAATATTATTATCAATTATAATAAATTTTATTTAACTTATTTTTTGTATCCAAATCAACAATCGAAGAAATATAAAAAAATAAAATATAATAAATTAAAAAAAAGCAATGTTTTATTTTAATAGATAAAAACCTTTAAATTTATTTTATAGAATAAATTAAAGAAGGAGTCAATAAAAATAATTGAAAAGAAGTTTATTATTATTTTATTTTTTTTTTACTTTTTATTCTCACTTTGTTGATGTTGCATGTTTGAGATTATTAGATTATTCTTAAGACAGGTTTTTTTTATTAATATTTAATATATTATTATTATAGAAACACGCTTTATTTTTTCTTTACAAAATCCAGTCAATAAATTCTAGACAACTTGCCACCATGAATTGAATTTTAATTGAATTAATAATTTTTAGCGTTTTTTTCTTTTCATATAGAAATATTGTAATGGGTGCATTATATCGAGTTCAGTTTCACACCTTAGTCATTATCTCATACTTGTTGATTCAATTTATTATTGAAATCATCGATTGATTCATATAAATAAAAGAATGAATAATATTTTGTTATTAGGAAAAAGACAACAACAACACTCGAAGCATTAGAATATTTTTTTTTCTTTGTAAATAAAAATGTAGAAATGATTAGGTATAATTTACTCCCACATACATTGCAGTGCTATGCTGTTTTTCCTTTCCTGATTTATATCTTTGGTTTTCAATGTTTACAAGCTATTGTATTTGAATTAATAAAGCAAGATTAAATCAAAATTTTAAAAGTTTTAATAATTTGAAAAAATATGCACTAGTTGAAACGTTTTACTAAACAAATATAAGTTTTATGGTGGAATTGATTTACGATCCTAATATTGTACACTTCACCCCTTTATTGATATCGTAATGAAATTTAAAACATTTGTAAGGTTTTTAAATTTGTTGATTGTTCTTTGTAAATTCTCAAGTTTCTTAAATGCTTCAAAAATAAAAATAATCTCCTTATAGTTCAATCTGTTTTTGAACTTAAAATAGACAACTATCTTCTTCCAAATCATGTGCTTTTTCAAAAAATAATAACAACTCACTTTTTGTTGTTTTATGCCATTGAATAGATATTATATTCAACTTGAAAGATTTATGATTTTTTAAAGACTTGATAGCTTCTTAATTGTCTGTTCGTACATTAGGCCTACCATTGTCATATCTTTTTTTGTTTGGTTAAAAAAATAATAAAAGCAATTTTCCCGCCAAAAACTAAAGCTATACAGTGATAGTTTATATATACAACATATAACTAATAGCAGTATAATGTACCTTTAAGCTGCCTACAACGGTGTATGAGTTTTTGGCTAACAACCCCAACCAAGGCCAAGGTTGCCATTTTGTCGGTTATTTAAATTGTGTGTGCTTTGTCGAAATTAAAATTAATTGCTAACCAAGAAACGTGCAGCATATTTTGTGTATAGGCATAATAAATGAATGGCTTGGGTAGGGTATAATATGAGTTTTTGATTTAAACCAATATTTAAAAAAAACTAAAAAACCTTTAGTGCGTATAAGTACGTGTTTTGTATTTCTTTTTTGTTGGAAATCTATGGAAATGCGTGCGAATTAAGTTATCATAGAGGTACATTTCCTGTGAACGTTTTTTCCGTTTTTTTTTTTGTTAATTTAATTTGCACTTCAATTCAGAGTCATGATGTGCAAATTTGGAAGTTTTGTCGGTCTTTTTATTTTGTATTATTTTAGTACAATTTATTTGTTTTTCTTTTTTTTTCGTTTGGACTATTTAAAGTCTGATTTAGTATAAAAATAAAAACACACATGTGTCCATGTGCTCACAAGAGGTGAGCAATTAAAGGCGGAAGTCAAAAAAAATATGTTCAATTGATAATATTATAATTACGTGGGAACGTGATAGTTTTATTTATATGTACAACTTTGATACTTGAATATACAAATAATGAATGTATCAATTTCCAATGAAAAAATAAGGTTGATTGGAATGGAATTAATTTTTTATGATTTTGTTTTATATACCTACAACAAAATGTTTAAGGTGTTCCCAAGAAACCTATAACAATTAATTACGAGTAAGAGTAGTATGATACTAGTAACATACTTTTTTTGTTCAAAATACAATTATAATTTATGTTGGATAGATGAAACCTAAAATAAACTATTGAATTTGAACAAAGCTTCATTTGCTTTGCCAAAATGGTGAACTAGGGCGTATGTGTAATTTTTAGTTGATTTTCTTTCGTCGTTTTTAACTTCCCATAGAAAGTTATTGTAAACGGTCCGATTTGTCGAATTGAAAATTTTGACATTTTTCGACGTTTCAAGGTCCCTAGAGTCGAAATACGTACGTACATTCGTACGTCCGTACGTTAGCGATATTTTTTTCGTCGTCCATAGCTCAAGAACCAGTAGAGATATCGGCTTCAAATAAATTTTGTTAGGTATACATATAATAATGCAGAAAGATGCAGAAAGGACTCTCAATAAAATTGCGTGGGTCATTTTTTTACCATATCAGCTTAAAAAAAGGTGAAAATTTTGGTTGACCCTAAATATCTCACGAACCAATAATGCTAGAGACTTGAATTAAATTTTATATTATATATTGTAAAGTGATACCAAACAAATATATTTTTGGAAAAAATCCAATTAACGGTTTTTTTATAAATCAAAAATACTGAAAAAAATATTTATCACCTGGAAAATCATACGAACAAAAAATGATTTTATCTCCAAAACAATTTTATGCAACGAAAAATAACGTTTTTAACATCTGGTAAAATTTTGAGAAAAATCAAGTCGACAGTGTTTTTTATAAAAAATAAAAACCTAAAAAGAACATTACTCAAAGTTGGTAAAAATTGATTTTCGGCTCAAATATCTTTTCAAAAATGTCAGATATTGGCTTTAAATTAATTTTATTTTATAAAAAATATTGTTTTCAACATTCAGTAAAATTTTGACAAAAATCGAACTAACAGTTTTCTTACAAAAAATTAAAAACCTAAATAAAAATTAACAAAAGTTGGTAAAAATCGTCTTTCGACTTAAATATCATTTAAAAAATTTGAGATGTTGGCTTTAAACTAATTTTATCTTGAAAAAAATATTGTTTTCAACATTCAGTAAAATTTTGTGAGAAATCGAATTGACACTTTTTTTTACAAAAAATAAAAACCTACAAAAAATTAATAAAAGTTGGTAAAAATTGATTTTCGACTCAAACATAATTTCAAAAATTCAAAATATTGGCTTCAAACTAAATTTATCTCACAGAAAATATTGTTTTCGACATTCGGTAAATTTTTCATAAAAATCCAACAGTCAGTTTTTTTTCATAAAAAAATACAATCTACAAAAAAAAAAACGGAAAATTGGTAAAAATAGATGTTTGGTTAGCGATATCTCGTGACTAAAGAAGATTTTGACTTCAAATTAGTTTCATTCATCCAATAAAGAATAAAAACTTATAAGAAATTCTACTAAAATTGAAAATTGGTAAAAATTAGTTTTCGGCTAAAATTCCCCCTTAACAAAAATAGATCAAACTACTGTATCATATGCAAAATATTGTTGGGAGTATTTTATTTTTTTAGAATAATTCAACTGACAACTTTTTAAACAAAGCACGAAAACCTACAAACCTTTAAAGCAAGACAAATCGAGAGACGGAATGGGAATTTATTAGTGTGGGTTGCATCCCAGCCTCTATTTTTACTATTACTTTTGGCAATTGAAGAACTTAATTCTGTATTGGGAATAAACGTTAAAGTTTACTTTAATTGTGAACACACCCTTATTATACATATTTTAAATTGTGAGGTGATAACAAATTGGTATTAATTTAAAAAAAAAATCAAATAATATTGTTTTTGATATCTTATGAATTTTTTTTAAATTTAAGTAACATTTTTTTTTCCAAAAAAGTAAAACTCAAAAATATTCTACTAAAAGTTAGTAAAATTAATTTTCAACTCGAATAATTATTATAAGCTTCAAACTTTATTTTATTTATTTTATAAATTTATTTTGTTTTATATTTTAAACAAAATGTTGTTCTTAATATTTTGTAAACAATTCAAGAAACATTTACAAACGGGCACGAATGGGAAGTTATCAGTGTGGGTCCCAACCCAACCTCTGTTTCTTTAAACGACTTTCAAATCGTGTTTTCTTTTTTCATTAAAAATCTTTTCAGCATCAATGGTTCAGCATTTCATACAGATTTTTTTTTTTTTTTTTTTTTTTTTTTTTCAAGACTTCAAAAAGGCGCTATTTATTTATTTATAATTCATCTACAAGCTTAGCTTAACAGACTTTAAACATAAAGTAAAGCAAAATATAAATACAAAAAATGTTAGAAAAATAAGTTAAATTCATATTGCATATATTAAAATTAATAAAAATTTGCTTCAATTGAATGAGTATGAATTAAATACAATGTTTTTGAAATGGTCCCTTGAATAGTGCAAATCTAAAACAGAGTAAAATTTATTGAAAGATCTGATAGCCCTGCAGATAGGTTCATTCATCCCATAGTTTGTTCGATGCTGTTGCTGAAATAGAAAATTTCGTTCCCTCAGTGACCTTATAGGAGCATAAATGGGAATAAGACAAAGTAGCGAAGGGCAATTTATATGGTTACATAACACATCTCGAATAAACATTACTTCATGCGCGTTTCTTCTATCACTAAGAGGCAATATGCCAAGTAACTGGCATCTAGCGGAATAAGAAGGGGAAAAATCCCAACACATTTTCCTAAAAACATATTTGGTAAAACGTCTTTGTACGCTTTCTATGCGATCGGAATGTACTTTTTAGATAGGATTCCATATTAAATCAGCATATTCAAGAATAGACCTAACCATTGCTACAAAAAGAGATACGAAGGTGTGGGGATCGGTGAATTCCTTACTGTTTCTTTTGATAAAACCCACAACTGAATTAGCTTTTGCTACGATATAATCGATGTGTAAGTTAAATGTCAATTTCGTATCAATAATTACACCAAGATCTTTAATTTAGTCGACTATTTTTAACTGACATTGATTCAGGTTATAGTCGAAAATATACATAGCAGAGCTTCTAGAAAAAGTTAAGACATGGCATTTTTTTATATTTAGTTTGAGGCAGTTTTCATCACACCAATTCGAGAGATAGTTTAAATCATGCTGGACATATAAGCAATCTTTAGGTTGGTTTATTTTGAGAAACAGTTTTAGATCATCAGCGTATATCAAGCATTGACAAAACTTAATTCTTGAAACTATGTCATCAATAAAAATAATGAACAACAGCGGTCCCAAATGACTTCCTTGGGGTACGCCAGATGTACAATTTATAGATCGAGATAGTTTGTTTTCTATAGATACTCGCTGGGTTCTACCAATTAAGAACGAAGCAATCCAATTTAGCATTGCTGAGTGAAATCCAAAATGCTGAAGCTTCTTAAGAAGAATACCATGGCTAACTGAATCAAACGCTTTGCTGAAATTAGTGTATATAGAATCTACCTGTGACCCATTTTCAATGGCATTAGCAACATAAGATGTGAAAAGCGCAAGATTGGAGATTGTTGATCGACCAGTAATAAACCCGTGCTGATTTTCGGATAAATGTTCCTTAATTTGAAATTGTAATTTGGATTTAACAATCGATTCAAAAACTTTTGGTATTGAAGACAGTTTACATATACCTTTATAATTTTCTATGTTATTTTTAGATCCTGATTTAAAGATAGGGATTAAAAACGACGATTTCCATTCCTCAAGGAAAATTCCCGAGCTAAGAGATTCATTCAAAATGATTAATAATGGCTTGGAGATTGTTTGAAAGCATTCTTTAAGAATTATGGCAGGTATTCCATCAACACCAGGCTTAGAATTTGGCTTCAGTTTGAAAAGAGCATTTTCAACATCAAGGATATCAAGTTTCATTAATCCGATATCAATCCGCGATGTTGTATCAACATTAATATTAATATGCGATATTGAATTTGAGTAGACAGATTCAAAAAATGAGGCAAAAAGATCCAGGGTTTGATCAACGTCATTTGACTCGATATCATTATAAAACATAGTTTTTGGTATTCCTACTGATTTTTTCTTATCACTTATGTATGACCAGAATGCTTTTGAATCATGTTTGAGTTTGCTTTCTGTATCAAAAATATAATTTCTGTACAGGAACTTGTTTAAAACCTCAAAATCTTTCCTATGAATGCGGAAGAGATCGTAGTCGATTTGGCTAAGGGTTTTTTTGTATTTAGCATGGGCTTTCGTTTTAATGTTTTTTAAGTGAACGAGCTCATTATTGTACCAAGGGGGCTTAGACAATTTTCTATTAGATAAGCATGGAACAAACCTAGGAAAAGAATTTTTTAAAATATTAGTAAAAGAAGAAAACATTTCTTGGATATTAAGGTATTTGAATTCATTCTCCCAATCAAAAATGCTTAGGAAATTATTAAGTCCAGAAAAATTTGATCTCGCGAAGTTGAAAACTTTCTCAGAGCAAAAAACTGGTTCCAAGAATGTATAACCTCTAATTTCTATCAAAATTTGATTGTGGTGAATAGAGTTTTTTAATAATTGATAGGGCGCTTCAAAAACATCGGTTTTAAAATCATCATTACAGACAAAAACTAAATCTAAAATTTTTTGTAAAGAATTTAAGATTGAATTTTTTTGTATAAGATTTAATGAAAATAGATAATCAATGAATTCGAATTCAACATTTTTTTTCATATTACAAGGAATTAACATTTTTTCATTGTCAGACCAAGTCCAAACAATATCACTAAGATTAAAATCACCAATTATACAAACATTATTAGAAGCATTACACTTATTAAAAATATAATCTATATTCGTAGTATGATTAAGGTAAATATCCAGACCACTATTTGGCGGAATATAACTAACTAAAAAATATAAAGATTGTGATGCTAGATTGATAGAAACACATAATTGCTCGACATCAGGAATAGGCAAATCAATTTTATTACCCGCAAGAGATAAGCGAGTTGCTATTAAAACTCCACCTCCACGATCAGCAGCTGTTTTACATCGATCAACGCGAAATACATTGTAAAGTTTGCTATCAAATATTTCAGTAGACAAGATTCCATCATACAGCCAGGTTTCGGTTATAATTATGATATCATATTCAGTATGACTCGAAGCATTATATATGTTATTCACTTTAGTTCTTAGACCGCTGGAATTATGATAGTAAATTTTTAAGTTTTTATTTAAATTTCCAACTATACGATCAACGTTGCTCCCATTATTCTGAGAACAAGTGGTTATACGTTTTTTGGAATGAAGATAAATGGGCGAATAATAATCCCAGCAGGCCAGAATTCCGCATTATAGATTGAATCAACAAAATCAATTGGTATACTCAATTTGAAGTTTGCGAATTTTGCACTACGTTCACTACCTTTGGGTTTGGTGAGTAAAAAGCAGGAAAAATCAGATGAGTTAGCATTCACATTCGATAAAATATATGATATTATATCATCACCGGTTGTTTTTGGATGAAAATTCGAAATATGAAACCATTTAATTTTTCGCATTACTTTGATGTTTCCAAAATGCACTCTATTGCCAACAACACCTGGTGGATTCGTGAATCGTAGACCAGTATCCGATGTAGTGTTTGAAGATGTACCAGCTTCATCATTGTAGGTGCCAGTAGGCAATTCACCAGCACTAGCAATGCCAGCAGTACCTGCGACACCTGCAGCACCTTCAACACCAGCAACACCAGCACCATCAGCAACTTTAGCAACATCGGCAATATCAGCAACATCAACAACATCTGAAATATTATCAGCGATATCAGCAACAACAGCAACAACAGTAGCATCAGCAAAATCAGCAACATCAGCAACAGCAGAAATATCAGCAACTACAGCAATATCAGCAACACCAGCAACAGCACCAACACCAGCAACTTCAGCAACATTTGAAACTCCAGGGCCATCAACCACAACATCATCAATTTGAGAGTATTCCGCCGTAACATTCTCTTCAGCACACGTAGCAACAGCATTAGCGCTATCAGTAGATAATAAGTCAGAGTGCAGAATTGAGACATGAATAGCACGCACATCGGAATTATCTGTATTATCAGTCAGAGAGTTAGAGTACGCTCTATTAGAAGTCAAGGAATCTCCAACTGCAACAGTTATCTCCGCAGCTCTTTCAATTGTCTCACTCTGATTACAAGAGTCGGAATTTATAAAAGCTTTAGCGTTTGATTTTGACGTAGAGGCCGCTTGTTTGGGAATAACTGCAGTGTTTTTGTTCTTACCACCAGACTTAAGAGCAAGAGAAAGTTTGTTGATTTTAGGTGGGAGGGGGGACATAGAGTTTCGATTTTGGGCAGGGGAAAAGGAAACATTTTTTGAACATTTAAACTCAACTTTGATAATACCATCATGATTTTAGTGGAAAAGAATGAATGGGATGCTACCCAAAGTGATAACCTCCCATCATCAGTGCCTGTCTGTCGATTTCCTTAAAACTTTAACAAAATGTTAATAACCATATTTTGTGTGAGATAAATATTTAAAGTCGATATCTTTCTTTGTTCTCAAGAAGCTTCAGTCAAAAAACCATTTCTTATTAGTTTTTTGTTATTTTTGTAGTTTGTTATGTTTTGTAAAAAATAAGATGTCAATTTAATTTTTCTAAAAAATTAACTAAATGTAAGCAACAATATTTTATATTTGATAAAATAAATTTAATTTCAATAACTGTTTTTATTTTCGAGATTTCAAGTCGAAAACTTATTTTTACCAATTTTAGTAACATTTTTAGAAAATACAGGTTAGATTTTTCTAGCGTCATTATTTTTCGATAACAATCAAATTCAACACAGAATGAAATTATTTTGAAGTCAATATCTTTACTTATCCATGTGATACCGAGAATAGAATCTTATTTTTTAACCAATTTTGTTTTTAAAAAATGTACTTAATGTTGAAAACAACATTTTTTTAATACAGAAATTAGTTTGAAATAAATATCTTTAATTTTTGACAAGATATTTGAGCCGAAATTCAATTTTTAACAACTTTAAGTAATGTTTTTTTAGGTTGTTAGTTTTTGTGAGAACGCAATAACAACAAAGGTTAACAAAAACTTTAGATCTCTATAACTTGGTAATAGCACATACAAAAACAGTACATATAAAATGTTGTTTTTTAAAATCTAAATATTTTGATGTTAATTTTTTTAGAATATGTTTCGTAAAATATAAAAATATTTAAAATCATTACGATTTCTAGTAAAAAAAAGAGGCTGGCATGCGACCCACACTGATAACTTCCCATCCCGTCTGTCGATTTTTCTTGCTAAAAAGGTTTGTAGGTTTTCGTGTTTTGTTAAAAAAGTTGTTAATTCATTTATTTTTAAAAATTTTAAAATTACCAACAATATTTTGCATATATGAAATAGTTTGATTTCAAAATCAATTTTTAGTTTCTTAGGTTCTTATTTTTTATTAAAAAACTGTATATTAGATTTTTCTCAGAATTTTATCGAATGTTGAAAACAATATTTCTTATAAGATAACATCAGTTGGAAGCCATAATCTCAAATTTTTGAAAAGATATTTGAGTCGAAAATCAATTTTTACCAACTTTTACTAATTTTTTTTTGTGTTTTTTTTTTTTGTAAAAAAAAATCTGTCAATTCGATTTTTGTCAAAATTTTAACGAATGTTGACAACAATATTTTTTAAAATATAAAATTAGTTTAAAGCCAATATTTCAAAGTTTTGAAAAGATATTTAAGTCAAAAATCAATTTTAACCAACTTTTGTTAATTTTTTTTAGGTTTTTTATTTTTTGTAAGAAAACTGTCAATTCGATTTTTCTCAAAATCTTATCGAATATTGAAAACAATATTTCTTATAAGAAATGAGTTTGAAGTCAATATTTTTAATTTTTGAAAAGATATTTGAGTCGAAATTAAAATTTTACCACCTTTAGTATCTACCTAATGTTTTTTTAAGGTTTTTATTTTTTATAAAAGAAACTGTCAATCCGATTTTTTTCAAAATTTGGACAGATGTTTAAAACGTTATTCTTCGTTGCGCAAATTTTTTTTTAAAATTGCTTTGGTAAAAAAAACACCCACGCTATTTTTTTAGTGTCCTTTCTGAATCTTTCTGCGTAATTATCTGTACAACAAAATTTATTTGAAGTCGATATCTCTACTGGTTCTTGAGCTATGGACGACGAAAAAACGTCGCGAATATATGTACACATACACACGCACGCACAGACATCTCTCTAAATATCTTTTATTTCGACTCTAGGGTCTAGGGACCTTGAAACGTCAAGAAATATCAAAATTTTCAAAAACTTCCTATGGGAAGTTAAAAAAAAACAAGTTCATAAAATCAGAAAGACTCGAAAAGCTCGAAAGTAGTTTATCTAAATCTTAACTTAATAAAATGATTTTGGAGTCAGATTTGAAAAAATCGTTAGTGAAATTTTCTTACAAGGAACGAAACCTGGTCGATCGTTTTAAAGTCAAATAGTTTGAAGTTGCAATTTTTTTAAGCTCTAAAACTCCCTACTGTTTCAATGAAGCACTAATTTACTCAAAAAAAATTTGAAAACTTTTGTCATGTAAAGGCCCAGTTCTTTTTTAATTAACTCAATCAGGACTATGATTTCTATAGGCTTTAATTATGGTTGAAGAAACAAACAGATCTTTAGTCAAACAAAATCATTAAATCGTTCAAAAATCTTTGTCTTAAAAATATCCCTTTAAAAAAATCACCAAATTCTAAAGAATTTGTATAAAGTTTATGCACAATATAAATCTTACCAATTTAATACCCCTTTCATAAGCTAAATACAAAAACATTTTGATATCATTAATTCTCACGACAACAGTTATGTGTCCCATATAAAGATCACATGGTCATTACTTTTGCCTTGCAGTCATTATACATCAATCTCCAAACGGGTAAACGGTCAAGGCCACATTAATCGCACGATCGCCCTTGGTAGCGTGCATTTCTCAATGCAACGCCACCATCCATCGCCACAGCCACAAAAGCAACAACACTTAAACCAAGTGAACACTGAACATGCCGCCACCGCCGCGCAGCTGCCGTAAGTCGTAATTCTGTTCATCGGTCTCGGTCGTTGTCGTTGTCGTGGTCGTCATTGGCCACACAAAAACGGTTACAATGTGCTCGAAGCGAACATTGCAGCATTATCGTTGTAAAGCGCTAAGCGACGATGACTTAAAAATACAACTCGGATTGACAAGCTGCTGCTGCTGTCGCATAGCTTAAATACGATTAGTCCCTAATGCTTAAATCTTATGTTTTTTTGTATCGTTTTCAGCCAATGACCAAGTTAAGTTCACTTGATCTCAAAAAAAGCTTTTCATTTTCAGCTTCACTTAGTTCTGACTTTTAATTGACTCTAATTCGAAAAGAATTTTCAACAGTGCTTTGTTAATTATATCGCGCAGTATAACGGTGAAAAAAGGTACCAAACCTCCTTTAGCTAGTTTGGTGTATGGATAGATCTGTTAAGTTCGCACTTCAGAACGTTTGCACGCGATAGACACCCCCCATCATGCATCACCATAACGTCGTCGTCGTCGTCGTCGGTTAGGTCGCTAAAAAAAAAAACAAGTTACTGCCGTGATTAATGTGAAATTGGAGCTTTAACTAGTTGCCTCCAAGTGCACAAGGCAGTTCAAGCCGGTTTGGCCAGAATAGTCTATTTTAAAGACGAAATATTTTTATTATTATGACAAAAAAGATAAAAATAATTTGATATATGTATGTTTCGAACTGAATGGATTTTATAGCCTTTTTTGCATCATGCTCAAGCTCAAGCTCATATCGTAGGTAGGTATGAAGTTGGTATATACTCGTACGTATAGAGTCGTGACAATCTCGGTAGCGTCATCTATTTATGTTTAATAGTCTCTTGACTCTTGGTCTTGGTCTCTAAAGCCGGGTAGGTTGTTTATTTTGGTTGTATTTTTTTTTCTTTTTGTTTTATTTTTGACACTTTAATGTCGGTTTCATGTGCAACAAACGGTTTTTGCATAATTCATGAATGAATTCAGATTTATTGACCTATACCTGGTTACCAATTCAACAAGCATAAACAAAAATGTTACTGTGGTTGATTGAGAGTGTTTTGAGTACGTAAGTAGATAAAAGGCGATATAATTTTTGGTTTGCAAAATAAAGTTTATTGAAGTAAGAAAAAAGCTGGTTGTAGATTTATTTCTTGGTGGTATTTTTATTGCTTGAGTTATTTTTGTTTGTTTTTTAAAAATTTAAGGATTCCACGGAATTTTTTAAAATAATGATTCCGGTTTGGAAGAATTCTAAGAATAAAACTTTTTATGGTTTCTAGTTTTTTTTTCTATGCATATACATATGTGTGTATATAGGTTTTGAGTTAGTTGATAGTTTTTTTTTCAAAATTATGTGTGTAAAATAAAACTTGAAAAATGTTAACTTTATGTGGGCTCCTAACAACCCGAATAGTCCCACTTTATTAAACCTATACATAGCTCAAATTCTCACTTTAACAATTTTATATATGAACTTCACGTTGTTTTTTTATACAGTGCTTAAATATAATTAATTAAGGTAAAACTCAAAAAGTAAAAAGATTCGTAAATAAAACGGTACCCAGTAAGACACCAGAATAAATTGAAAACTGTGGAAAAGTACTAAAGATAATATTTTAACATGGTTATGGTGTTCAACTTCCATTCAAGATTAGTCCGTATTGACCTCCGATAAATAATTTTGAAAAAATAAGTTGCATTCCTCAAACAATTTAGCCGTAATACTCACACTTCCAGGAATTCAATCAGTTCAATTTCAGATGCACCACTTAATATAGAGATTCATTTTTTAGCCGCACATCAAGAATGTTGAATGTCTTAGATTCCATATATATTTTTCTATTTAAACATAAAAATGATGTCTTAAAAAGACATTTGGCATCAAATAAAATTACCAAATTCATTTTCTTTGAAAATAGCAAATAACATTTCCAATGAGAATTTTCAATAAGTGCTAAAATAAAGTTTAAAGGTTTTGACTTAACAGAGATCGACAAATTTAATAAATCCTATTTTAAATCAGCTTAAAAATTTAATACATTTTTTTATTAGTCTCAAGACAAAAATAATATATTTCAGTGTTATTATATCCTTTGGAAAAATGTCAAGTTAACTTTTTTGTATATTACGAATACAGCATTTTTTTGTCTTTGAGGGAAAATCGACAACAAGCTTTATAAGAATCAGCAAAATGCGAGGTTTCCTTTGGAATAGCCTACAATTCGAACAGCTGACACTTTTTAGGTGTCATTTTTTGACACATGACAAGTAAAAACTAAACGATTTCTAAAATGGAACGTTTAACACTTCAACAATTGGTCCACCTCAGATGATTAGACAACCTTCTTTTCAACTAACATTTCCTCTGAATCTGAATCGCTGCTCATTGATCTTCTGTCTGATAGTGGTCTTTTTCAACTAAATGGAGTAGCAAATCTTATGGGGAGACACCTTGATCTCATCTTCTCCTTTGATTGCGATAACTGCGTCGTCTTCGAGAGCCCTCACTTTCTCTCAACCTTCAATCGCTATCATCCTCCTCTTACTCTCTCCTTCCCTATCGAATTTGAAAATAATTTTTTGAAATGGAGAATTACTGTTATGATTTCCGTAGGGCTGATTTCTCCAAACTCAACAATCTTCTTAGCTCAGCCGACATTCTATTAAGTTCCCTTCACTCAATAGTAGAATCTCTTACAAATTGATTTTATTTGATTCTCTCATACTGGTATTGAAGAATCAGTACCGTTCTCTCGTAGATTTCACCTCTTCTCCCCCTTGGTACAACAGAGAGCTCCGTAGCCGAAGAAATAAACGTAACAAGTTTTTGAAGATTTTTTACAGTTCAAATCTCATACCGACCACAACAACTATCTTCTCGCCTAAAATTCTTTCTCCGAATTAAATGAATGCCTTTATAACTAATACCTTAAACAAGTTGAAAATAAGCATCTTTCTGATGCAAGGATATTTTTCAAGTTTATAAATGTCAAACGAAAATCTGATGGGTTTCCACCTTCAATGAGTTTCTCCAACATAATCTCCTCAGATCCAACAACTATAACAAATCTATTTGCTTAATACTTTAGCAGGTCTTATACTGAAGATCTTCATGATCCTGATCCTCACTACTTTAGTTATTAAGATGGTTGCACACAAACCTCTCTTTCATCTTTTACAATAACTGAAGAAATGGTACTTGCCAAAATCGTAAGCCTTAAAGAAAACTTTAGCCCTGGTCCCTATAGCGTCCCATCAGTTCTTCTTAAAAAATGTATGCATTCTCTGTCAAAGCCTCTAAGCTCTGCGCTCTTTGAACTCTCTCTTTCCTAAGGTGTGTTTCCTCATATATGGAAAGATTTATTTATATTTCCGATTCATAAACTAGGCAATAAAACTGAAATTAACAATTATAGACCTATTGCTAAACTTTCATTCATCCCAAAACATTTTGAAAGCTTAGTTTATGATTCCGTTTATTTCCATTGCAAGCCCTTATTCTACCCCGGTGGTTTTCTGAAAGGAAGATCCACTACGACTAATTTTATAGAATTTACATATATCCAAAGTTTTGTCAGCCCTTGAGAATGGCATTAAAGTTAATGTTGTATACACTGATTACAGTAAAGCCTTTGATAAAATATCTCTTAAGAAAATTTACCTCAAAATTAGAGCCCTAGGCTTTCCATCTATATTTATAAACTGGATAAGCTCCTACTTTGAAAATAGAACTTATAGAGTCCTCTTCCGTAACTCAGTCTCAAGTCCCAAACATGCAACTTCTGGAGTCCCTCAAGGTAGTAACCTTGGACCCCTACTCTTCGTCTTATATGTTAACGATGTCTGTCTTAAATTAAAAAAATAAGATATCCTAATGTTTGCGGATGGTAAGAAAATTTTTAAGATTATCGCAACTCCATCTGATTCCTTACTTTTACAAAATGATCTTAATATCTTTTTCTAGAGATAAATGTAGGTAAATGTAAACAAATGACCTTTTTGCGCAAACAAATTCCATCTTATAAAGTATACTACTTCCTTAATGACGTCGCCGTCAACGTAGTCGATTCTATTAGAGATCTTGGTATTATGTGTAGCAAACACTTGAAAAACCATTCACATTTTGACCAATTTATTAATAAAGCTAATAGATCTCTCGGTTTTATTAAGAGATGGTCAAAAGAATTTTCCAACCCGTTTGTAACTAAAGCGCTCCACATTTCCCTAGTCCGACCACATCTTAAATATGCATGCTAAGTATGGTCTCCCTTTAACGAAAAACTTTCACTTAGAATTTAAATTGTTCAAAGACGTTAATGGGCAATATAGATTCTCCGGCAACCCTGACTGAAAATCATCTTAGCACTAACCCTCGGAATCACCACACTAATTACGGGCACTTTGAACCAATAATGTCCAGAATTCTTCGTCACTGCAACGCTGCTATGACATTTCGAAATCCCACCTTAACGAGTCCGCATTCCTCGCGTTAATTTAAGCCTAATAAAATTAAAATTGTACATTAAAGTGCTTTTCTTTGGCCCTTAGGGCCCTCATGAATTAATGTTGAAAACTGATACCAAGAACCAAAAAAAATTGTTTAGTAAGTATTAAGTTTAGATAAGTTAAGTTATAGCTTGAATTAAGCTGAATAAATAAAAAAATAAAAAAGAGGCTGGGATGCGTCCCACACTGATAACTTCCCATTCCGTCTGTCGATTTGTCTTGATAAAAAGTTTGTAGGTTTTCGTGTTGTGTTAAAAAAGTTGTCAGTTAAATTATTCTTTAAAATTTTAAAATTACCAACAATATTTTTGATATAATAAAATAGTTAGTTTCAAAATCTAGTTTTGTTAAATAGATTTTTAGTCGAAAACGAATTTTTAGCAATTTTAGTAGCATTTCTTAAAATTTTGTATTTCTTATATAAACAAATAGAAATTGGATGAATTAAATTAATTTGAGAGATAACGAGAACCGAACATCAATTTTTACAAAATTTGCGAACTATTTCTTGTAGATTTTATTTTTTTATGAAAAAACGGACTGTTGAAGTTTTATAAAAAAATTACTGAATATCGAAAGCAATATTTTCTGTGAAATAAAATAAGTTTGAAGTCAATTTTTTTAATTTTTGAAAAGCTATTTGAGTCGAAAGTAAATTTTTACCAAGTTTTAGTATTGTTTTATTTTTAGGTTTTTATTTTTTTTTTTGTTAAAAATAATATTTCAATATTTCTTATAAGTAAAAATTAGTTGTAAGCCATAATCTCAAATTTTTGAAAAGATATTTGAGTCGAAAATCAATTTTTACAAAACTATAATTAATTTTATTTTAGGTTTTTATTTTTTGTAAAAAAATTGTTAATTCCATTTTTCTCAAAATTTTACCGAATGTTGAAAACAATATTTCTTATAAGACAAAATTAGTTGGAAGCCATAATCTCAAAGTTTTGAAAAAATATTTGAGTCCAAAATCAATTTTTACCAACTTTTAGTAACGTTTTTTTTTTTTGTTTTTATTTTTTATTAAAAAAAACTGTCAATTCGATTTTTCTCAAAATTTTACCAGATGTCAAAAATCTTATTTTTCGTTGCACAAAATAATTTAAGAGATAAAATCATTTTTTGTTCGTAAAATATTCGAGGTGACAAATATTTCAGTTTTGTTTCATTTATAAAAAAAAACGTTCATTGGATTTTTTTCCAAAAATGTATTAGTTTGGTATCACGTTACAATATATAATATAAAATTTAATTCAAGTCTCTAGCATTATTGGTTCGTGAGATATTTAGGGTTAACCAAAATATTCACCTTTTTTAAAACTGAAATGGTAAAAAAAACACAAACGCACTTTTCTTGAGAGCTTTTTCTGCATCTTTCTGCATTATTATGTAAATAACAAAATTTATTTGAAGTTGATATCTCTTCTGGTTCTTGAGCTATGGACGACGAAAAAAACGTCGCGAACGTACGGACGTACGAACGTACGTACACACGCACTCACACACATCTTTCTAAAAATCTTTTATTTCGACTCTAGGGACCTTGAAACGTCGAGAAATGTCAAAATTTTCAATTCGACATATCGGGCCTTTTACAATAACTTTCTATAGGAAGTTAATAAATAACGCATTTGTTAAAATGCACTTTAAAAATGGTGAACATTTTGTTTTCTAATATTGCGTTATTTCTTAAAGACGTATTCACATTTAGCCCCCAACATTTTGTAATTTGGCACCTTTACATTTTCTTCCTTAAAAAATTAATAACAGAATGATACCTGAAATTGGAAAACCCTATATAACTAACTATATTTCCTTTTCAAGAATCTAAAAATGTGTGCATCCAATTTTTGTCTATCAGTTTTGTAAATTAGGAAACCCAGAAAATAAATTATTTAAAATTTTTAATTATCTACTAATTATTTTCTAGAAAATCTCTTTATTTATCGTTTTTAATTATGACCTATTTTGGAATTAATAAATTTTGTTTAGCAAAATATTCCTGAATATTTAGACCTACTTATAACTTATAAATAAATTTCCTTAAATTTGTTTTTTTTTTTAAACTTGATTTGAGTCACATAATTAACTGAAATTCTTTTTTATAGTAAAACCTGTTTTCAATCAAGATTATCGTATCACTCTAAATCCCGTTTATTTCAAGTAAACGTCAATACAATCAATAAATTTCTCAGAAGACCAAATAGTGAGTCTTACGTACATATTTTGTGGTGTGTAGTTAAAAAGGTATACGCATTGGCTTAATGCCTACGTACCTTTTTTCTCGCAAAGTGGGATATGAGAATGAAGAACAGAAGACAGAACCATTTATACCACAACAATACTTTGTTTTGAATTTCAAACTTAAAATTCAAGACATAAGAATGTCTGTACATACTCACCACTGTGCCGTCACACCGTTTGTTGGATCGTTACCCGGTCACAGCCTCCTCAAAATCAAAATCCAAAAAAAGTAAAAATAAAAATCCAACCAAAAACTATAATGGAAGTCAACAACAATCACTTACCATAATCCACCTTCTTCTCCACCTCCACTCTATAGCACCTTCAACTTCAACGCGACGACCGACGACGCCAAAAAGATCCATCTCCATGCATCAGGTATACAAGCTACAAACAACAAGACAACAACACAACTTGTCTCAAGCCCCGAGTTTTATAGGTAGGTGGGCAGACGGATTTTTGTGTGTTTGCATTGTGTGTCTCCTTCTGAGGTCATCTCAAGAACGAAGAAACAGGGCAAAAGAATAAAAAAAAGAAACACTTTACGAAGAGGGAGGTAGGACGCATATACATAAACCTACCTACATACATACCTGTATACAAAAAGGTGAATCGATCACTTTTGTTTATTTACCGTAATCTATATGTATCTTTAATGGAAAGGGTTTTATTTTACTCACTCACTCATTCCATTTGTCGGGAGAAAAACGAATTCGATTTTGTTTTCATTGCTGTGTTAAAAAACAAAAACAACAACAACAACAACATCACAACAATAAAAAGAAGATTTTTTGGTAGATACTTCGTAAACTACCTTAAAACGTAGGTAGGTGTTTAGACCGAAAGTAGCCGGATGGAGTTTCAAGTCAAGACATCAGTGAGACGGGATTACACTTTAAGGCTTAGGACGAATGGGAATGGAAATGGAAATGATTCATCCTGATGTAAATATGTATATGGCTATCGGTTTATTTGTAATTCAATGAAATCAAAAATGTGACACATTCAAATCCATTGGTCATGCTTTATGAACTCATTTTGAAATTAAAATGTAGAATGATTTGATTCTACGGAACAAAAACAGGAACTTGAAACCCACATTTCACATATTAGAGGTAACCACACAAATATCATCACTCGCTATAAAGATGCTATAGTTTTTGAAAATTGCCGTTAACGTCACTTTTATTGCAAAAAATATATGCAAATAAACGCCAACAAGACACATGACTATAATATTTAAGAGTTTCAGCTTAAAATATAAATCATCCATTCCAAATTAAACAATTTTTCAAAAAAGCACAAGAAAAAGCCTGAAATTCGAACACACTAATACACTTTTTACTTGCGACATTAGGAACTACAGGCAAGTATTCCATTCGCACAAAATTTCGAACTCGAGATTTTAATCAAACATGATATTACGATGGTAGAGAAATAAAAAAAGTTGGTCCCCCGATTCCGCCAGTCTGTCTGTCCTGGCCCCTACAGCCCAAAAAATTGGGTCGATTGGCTTCAAATTTGGAAATTAAGGTTTCGAGCCGATTCGCGTTAGGCTTTTTTCATTTTTTTTAAGACTAAAAATAACAGTAGTCCCCATACAATTTTTTTTTGTAAAAAATCGAAAATTCGAAATCATTGTTTTTATTTTTGTTTTTTATAATACATTAAAAGTTTTTTTTTTTAAATTCGGTATATTGAAAATGGGTCATAATTTTCGTGTACGTCCGCACGGGAAGTTTTTTTCGTCGTCCATAGCTCAAGAACCAGTAGAGACATTGACTTCAAATATATTTTGTTATTTAGATAATAATGCAGAAAGATGCAGAAAGGACTCGCAAAAAATTAATTGCGTTTTTTTTTTTTTACTATACCAATTTAAAAAAAGAGGCTGGGATGCGACCCACACTGATAACTTCCCATCACATCTATCGATTTGTCTTGCTTAAAAGTTTGTCTGAATGTATCAATTCTTACCAAATTTGCGTTCTATTTTTTGGAAGTTTTATTTTTTTATGAAAAAACGGACTGTTGTATTTGTATAAAAAAAATTACTGAATATTAAAAACAATATTTTCTGTGAAATAAAATAAGTTTGAAGCCAATATTTTTAATTTTTGAAAAGCTATTTGAGTCGAAAGTAAATTTTTACCAAGTTTTAGTATTGTTTTTTTTAGGTTCTTATTTTTTTTTTTAAAAAACTGTCAATCCAACATTTATCAAAATTTTACCGAATGTTGAAAACAATATTATTTATAAGATAAAATTAGTTTGAAGCCAATATCTCAAAGTTTTGAAAAGATATTTGAGCCGAAAATCAATTTTTACCAACTTTTATTAATTTTTTTGTTTAGGTTTTTATTTTTTGTAAAAAAAACTATCAATTCGATTTTTTTCAAAATTTTTCTTAATGTTGAAAACAATATTTCTTATAAGTTAAAATTAGTTGGAAGCCATAATCTCAAAGTTTTGAAAAGATATTTGAGTCGAAAATCAATTTTTACCAACTTTTGTTAAATTTTTTTTCGGTTTTTAATTTTTTGTAAAAAAACTGTCAATTCGATTTTTTTCAAAATTTTACTGAATGTTAAAAACAATATTTTTTGAAAGATAAAAGTAGTTTAAAGCCAACATCTCAAAGTTTTGAAAAGATATTTGAGTCAAAATTCAATTTTTACCAACTTTTATTAAGTTTTTTTTTTTAGGTTTTTATTTTTTGTAAAAAAACTGTCAATTCGATTTTTCTCAAAATTTTATCAGATGTCAAAAACATTATTTTTCGTTGCACAAAATTGTTTTTGAGATGAAATCATATTTTAGTCGTAAAATTTTCGAAGTGACAAATTTTTTTTTCAGTTTTTTTGATTTATAAAAAAAACCGTTAGTTGGATTTTTTTCCAAAAATATATTTGTTTGGTATTACGTTACAATATATAATATAAAATTTAATTCAAGTCTCTATCGTTATTGGTTCGTGAGATATTTAGGGTTAACCAAAATTGTCACCTTTTTTTTGAACTGCTATGGTAAAAAACCACCCACGCAATTTTCTTGAGAGCCCTTTCTGCATCTTTCTGCCTTATTATCTGTATAACAAAATTTATTTGAAGTCGATATCTCTCCTGGTTCTTGAGCTATGGACGACGAAAAAAACGTCGCGAACGTACGGACGTACGTACACACGCACGCACAGACATCTTTCTAAAAATCTTTTATTTCGACTCTAGGAACCTTTAGGGACCTTGAAACGTTGAGAAATGTCAAAATTTTCAATTTGACAAATCGGACCCATTACAATAACTTCCTATGGGAAGTTAAAAAAAGGTGAAAATTTTGGTTAACTCAAAATATCTCACGAACAGATAAGGCTAGAGACTTGAATTGAATTTTAAATTATATATTGTAACGTGATACCAAACTAATAAATTTTTGGAAAAAAATCCAATGAACGTTTTTTTGTAAATGAAACAAAACTGAAATATTTGTCACCTCGAATATTTTACGAACAAATCCAATTTGTATTTGTTTATATAAGAAATAAAAACTTTTAAGAAATGCTACTAAAATTGTTAAAAATTGGTTTTCGAATAAAAATCTCGTTAACCAAAATAGATTTTAAAATAAAACTATTTCATCATATGCAAATTATTGTTGGTAATTTTTAAACTTTTTAGAATAATTCAACTGACAACTTTTTTAACAATACACGAAAACCTACAAACGTTTTAAGCAAGACAAATCGACAGCCTCTTTTTGTTTTTGTAACGAATCTGACGTCTAAACAAGGCTTACACATCAAGTTTTAAAAAATATATTGAATATAAAAATATTGTTTAAAATGGGTATTAGCAAAATTTCAGTAGATAGTCAAAATTGAATTTCAGATTCAAAATCAGCACTAAAATTTAACTTCAAAACATATTTTTAAAAATCATGAGATCAATAACTTAAAAATTCATAAAAAATCAAAAATTAGGCCGGGATAACTTCTCACCCGTGCCCGTCTGATTTTTCAACAAAAAAAAACGTTAACAAAACTTAATAACAATATTTTGTGTGAAATTTAAAGTAATATATTTCTTTGTTCTCATAATACAGGGTTATCCATTTTGCGGTTTAAAAGTAAACGTAAATGAAACACATTTATGAAATATTTTTGTCATGATATTTTTTTTATTATAAAGTTTGAACGTTGAAATTATGTGTGAAACACTACATTATTTAAATGACAGATACGCGAATTGTTACCAGCATCGATTCTTTTGAAGTTATTTTCGACCACTTTTTGACATAGTATATGGGGCGGTATCTCAGTCATAACTTGTCAAATGTTGGTTTATAAGTGCTCAAGAAATATAGGTTTATCTGCATAAACACGGTTTTTCAGCGTTGTCAAATCGCATGATATGATCTTATTGGCCAGTTGATATCGCCACGACGAGGAATAACGCGGCCAGGAAATGTCTCTTGCAATAAAGCCATATTCGCTCGAGTTGTGTGGCATGTGGGACCATCTTTTTGAAACAACATATTCTCCAAGTCGTATTCTTCAATAGCAGGCAAAAAAGTCGGTTATCGTATGACCATAACGCTCCGAATTGACGTGACAGTCGTTCCATCGTAGTTTTCGAAGAAGTTAGGTCCAATCACACCTCCGGACCAAAGAGAGCACCAAACAGTGACTTTTTGTGGATGTAATGCATCTCTTCAATTACTTAAATATTCTCAGAACCCCAAATACTACAATTTTGTTTATTGATTATTTCTAAACAAAATTTAGTAAAAGTTAAAAACCATATCTTTCGTATGATAAAATGAGTTTGATTTTTTACCAATTTTAATAGAATTTGTTTAAAGTTTTTATTTCTTATAATTTTATCATATGTTGAAATCGTAATTTTTTGATTAATAAAATTATTTTTGAAGTAATTTAATTTTGTATTCGCAAAACATTTCAAGTGATAAATATTTTTTGTTAGTTTTTTTGTTTTTTCATTTACAAAGTTCCCAAACGTTTGAATAAACATACACACGCACACACAGACATCTCTCTTTAAACCTTATATTTAGGTTCTAGGGACCTTGAAATGTCTTATAAAAAGTAAATATAGACTCTTTATTGATAAGTTTTTCCAGGAAGTAGACGGCACAGATTATTAAGTACTTTAGCCTTTAATAAATTGTTAAAAGTTGTCTCAACGTACATACGTCCGTACGTTCGCGACGTTTTTTTCGTCGTCTATAGCTCAAGAACCAGAAGAGATATCGACTTCAAATAAATTTTGTTATACAGATAATAATGCAGAAAGATGCAGAAAGGGCCCTCAAGAAAATTGAGTGTGTGTTTTTTTTACCATAGCATTTTAAAAAAAAGGTGAACATTTTGGTTAACCCTAAATATCTCACGAACCAATGATGCTAGAGACTTGAATTAAATTTTATATCATATATTGTAACTCAATACCAAACAAATATATTTTTGGAAAAAATTCCAATTAACGGTTTTTTTTTTATAAATCAAAAAAACTGAAAAAAAAATTGTGACCTCGAAAATTTTACGAATGAAATATGATTTCATCTCCAAAACAATTTTGTGCAACGAAGAATAATGTTTTTGACATTTGGTAAAGTTTTGAGAAAAATCGAATTGACTGCTTTTCTTATAAAAAATAAAAACCTAAAAAAAAAACTAATAAAGGTTGGGTAAAAATTGTTTCTCGACGTAAATATGTTTTCAAAACATTGAGATATTGGCTTTAAACTAATTTTATCTTATAAGAAATATTATTTTCAACATTCGATAAAATTTTGAGAAAAATCGAATTGACATTTTTTTTACAAAAAATAAAAACAATACTAAAACTTGGTAAAAATTTACTTTCGACTTAAATAGCTTTTCAAAATTTAAAAATATTGGCTTCAAACTTATTTTATTTCACAGAAAATATTGTTTTCGATATTCAGTTTTTTTTTATTAACATCCAACAGTCCGTTTTTTCATAAAAAAAATAAAATCTACAAAAAATAGTACGCAAATTTCGTAAAAATTGATGTTCGGTTCTCGATATTTCTCAAATTAATTTGATTCATCCAATTTGTATTTGTTTATCTAAGAACTAAAAAATTTTAAGAAATGCTACTAAAATTGGTAAACATTTGTTTTCGACTAAAAATCTATTTAACAAAACTAGATGTTGAAACTAAACTATTTCCTTATATGAAAAATATTGTTGGTACGAATACACGAAAACCTACAAACTTTAAAGCAAGACAAATCGACATACGGGATGGGAAGTTATCAGTTTGCATGGCAGACAAAAAAAACTTTAATTTTGTCTACTGCAATATCTTAAAAACAAATAAAAATTTTGACTTCAAACATTCGTACATTTGTACCATATGATATTGTCATTGTCATTTATATTGGTAAAATTATCAAAAAAATCAATCGATAGTTTTCTGGCAAACAAAACTTAAAATTCAACTAAAAATATCCACCCCGTTTCGTTATTATATATAGAACGATATTTTCGATAAAAAAAGAACACTTATTTTAAAATTTGTTCGTAAAACATGAAGTCAAAAAGCCTTTTGTCAAGTTTTAGGTTTAGTTTAATTAATATTTCGGATTAATCGAGTAACTCGACAAAAACTAACTAAAATTATAATTACTTACCGCATACTTTTCAAAGTTATTTATTTGATAATTTTTCGAGATGTTAAAAATGTCGAATATCAGTAAATTTTTTTAAACTTTTGAAGTGAAGTTACTGTAAATATAACAAATTCTAAAGAAAAAAAATATTGTTTTGAAAGAACACCAAGGAATAAAAATAGAAGAATGAGATTAAAACAGATCTAAATGCATGTTAAATACCAAAAAGGCAAATCATTTTATATCGATCTAAGACGTTTGCCATGGAGATTTCATTAGTTTTAACCACTTTTTAACCTCCTTATTCAATTCGAAACCTCTTTTCCTTTAAATAATTTTTTTCTGTCAAATAGTTCCGTTATAATATCCAATTAATTTTCATCTACTTAATCCATTCGAAATTATTATTTTCAATCAATTTATAAAACAAGGATTTTATTTTTATCTTGCTTAATTTTCTCTAATCACATATCTTATATTTAACCGTGAATATTTCTAATCAATAATTTCTTTTAATAACTCTTAAGAGTGCCCCCAATTTAATAATTATTGCTTCTTTTTTTTATTTTTTTTTTCAACATAATCTCACATTCCAAAAATATGAATATTTATATTTAAATGAGATTTGAAAATTCTTATGAAAAATTATTTTCAAATATTTATTTAATTTTTAAACAAAATGTGTGTGTTCTCTATTCAAATTTATAAAGCCATGACTAATTAAAACATTTATAACATTTTTGTTGTCAGTTTTGTTTTTTTTTACATTTGCATTCAAACTTTGACATCATACTTTCATAAAACGATCTTCTTAGTAGGTTGATAGGTATTGAAATTTTGACTCTAACTGCTGATTTTAAATTCTTTCTCTTTTTTTTTAAGGACCATTAAAAATAATAATTCTACTAAATTAATTTCCTCCCGATTGGGGATTTATAATCAAATGAAGATTAATTTAATTTTCGATATAATAAACACGTTGTAATTAGTCATACTAGTTAAGATGGAAAAAAAAATAATAATCTTAGAACTTTTTTCAAAAATTTACAGCTTTCTGATTAATTATCACAACTTCTATGAGAAATAAAGCCATCAGTGAGTCAAAAAGAAAAAATTAAATTTAATGTAGTCATGGTTGATTTAAAATAAATAAAGTTATGTGTCTTTATTTAATGATAGATACGCATATGTTAATTTGAGACTATTAAAAGTTTTAAATTTTAATGTAAGTAGAATTCTATACCTTTGGCGTCATTATTATCTTAAAGATGCATAAAGATGATAAACTTATACTAATTTACCACTAATTGAGTTATTAAACTATGAATACGATGGGTTTTCTAAAATCAAAGCGAGATCTTTAAATATGAAATCATTTGTGAAGTTAAGGGTTCGGTATGTCAACATTTTGTTGTATACTTCGTCAAAAGAGAATAATATTTTAATTCAACACAGATCTTCAACGTAAGAAGTTTTTTCAAATATTTCATACTCTGCAACATAATAAAATCATGTAGTTCACTCAGGCGTATACGCACTTTTTGTGATCTATCGATTTTTTTTAGTAAATTCCATTAAAAGGTTAAACAACTTCTACCCGGAAAGCTACTACATACTTTTATTTTTTGAAATAAAGAAGTATTTATAATATAAAAATGAGGACACATAATTTTTGTTGTCATCAAACGATCTCAAAAACCTTCAAATAACAAAACAAAAATATTACAAATTCATGTGTTTCATCTGAAATGTATTTATATTGACTTGAAGTGCATTAAAATCTCAGTAACTCGCTGTAGTAGAAAAGCCACTTATTAAAAAGCTAATATGTCTTAATAATCGTGTCATCAAGTGCCACATCAGTGCGTCTCAAATAAGTTGCAAGGCACACGTTCACATTTTAATTGGTTTTATGATTTTAACTTACAATTTTTTACTTAACACAAATTTTATTTATCTTTCAGTTGATTGTCAACGATGATGATTTTTAATGTTTTTTTTTTTCTTATTTCATATGTTTTGTTTGTTGTTTTTAATTTATTAAGTCATCTTCGTTGTGTATTTATACTCTACTGTCATATCAAGAATGTTAATATGAGTTTTTTTTTCTCTTAAATATATTTACGTATCTACATTTATGTGGTGAATCAGTAGGTAAACAATAAAACAAACAGCAAATGAATTAACAACAACAAAAATAATAAAACAAAATATAAGAAAGAATAAAAAGCGTCATAGGTAACGGTATTTGTTAAGTATATATTTTTTTATTATTATTTATTTTTTTTTAACTACACAGACACACGCAAACTTGGTCAGGGATTCATGACGAATAAAAAACAAAATAATAAAAAGAAAAACAATAAAATAAATATGGGAAAAAAAACAACAACGACGACCGACGACGACGTTGATATATTGAAAGAATGTTGTTCCTCTCGACAGAACAACTTATCAGAAGTTGTTGTTGTTTTTTTGGCTGTTTTTTTTTTGCACAGAAGATTCACTTGTGCGTTGATCTTTCAATTCAATTAACAAATCTTAGTAAAAAGCCGAGTATAATGAAATTGAAAATGACGCAGAATTGCATGGCTATGTAATATTTGAGTCCCTTTCATTCTCTTTTTTTTTAATGGTCATATATTTATACTCGTTATAAAATATTTAAAGATTTCTGGAACAAAAACAACTTAATATTTTATACAAAATGATAATTTATTGATATTTTATCGGTAAAAGCAATAATTGTTTGAGAAATGAGGTGAGTATCTAAGATAAGGTTTGTAAATCAGCTCTTTTGTTTTTTTTTGTTTGTGAATATTTTAAGCAGTTTGTATTATTGCTTAAAATATAACTTCAGTTTCTTTTAATGCATTTGATTTACCTTAGAGCCTTAACTCAACAAAAATTCTTTATGAGTTCATCTAAGGTGAGTATCAACAAATTCCAAGATTCATTGATCTCGTTTGAAAATCATGTTTTTTTATGGACGATAGTTTGAAACATGTAAAAATGGAAGTATTGTGAACGCTTTTACTTACTTACTTACATACTTATCCGGCTCACAATCCATGAAGGGTCTCAGCCTGAGATACTGCAGTCTTCCATCGTGAACGATCCCTCGCATGCACTCTCCAGTCACCGAGACCAAGCGCTCTGGCATCCGCAGTCACTTGGTCCTTGTACCGTAGGTTCGGTCTTCCTTGTCGTCTTGAACCTGGGGGCTGGAGCGTTGTCGTCCATTCGCTCGATGTGGCCGAGCTAATGTAGTCGTCTTTTCTTGGCCTTCTGGACTACATCCATATCTTGGTACAGCTCATACAGTTCTCGGTTGTATCTTCTTCTCCATTCGCCATCGTCGCATACGGGACCAAAAATCCGTCGAAGAATTTTTCTTTCGAAAGTGCCCAGTATCAATTCCCCTTTTTTACTTATCGTCCAGCACTAGGTGCCGTAGAGTAGGACTGGTAAAATCAAAGTTTTGTATAGCAGACACTTTGTCTTTCGAGTGAGGAGTTTTAAACCCAGTTGTTTGGCCAAACCGAAGCAGCAGCGGTTCGCTAGGGTAATTCTTCTTCGGATCTCCACTTAGGTGTCGTTCGTGGGATTGATGTTTGTTCCAAGGTAGTTGAACTCCTTAACTACCTCGAAATTGCTGCTACCAACAGTGAAGTTTTGTCCTAGGCGGTGGACAGATATTGCTTTGTTTGTTGATAACATGTACTTTGTTTTGTCGTCATTCACTTCAAGACCAACTAGTTTCGCCTGTTCTTCAATCGCTGTGAAGGCCTCAAGCACAGCTCTCTTGGATCGACCGATTATGTCTATGTCGTCCGCATAGCCTAGGAGCTGGGTGGATTTGTTGAAGATAGTGCCCTCCGTGCTCACACCTGCCTTACGCACTATCTGCTCCAGGACTATGTTGAAGAAGTCACATGACAACGCATCTCCTTGTCTAAACCCTACGCAAGTTTGGAATAACTCGGATGAGCTGCTACCTATTTGCACACTGCACTGCGTATTGTTTAGCGTCATGCGGCACAGCTGGATCAGTTTGTTCGGGATCCCGAATTCAGACATCGCCATCATAAGCTCTTGGCGGTGGATGCTATCATAAGCAGCTTTAAAGTCGATGAAAAGATGGTGGGTTTCGACTTGAAATTCGTTGGTCTTTATCAGGATCTACTTCAGTGTGAATATTTGGTCTATCGTTGTTCTGCCTGGCCTAAAGCCACACGCCACACTGGTACGTGCCGATTATTGTGTTGCAGAAAGGTTTAAGACGCTCACACAGTACGTTGGATAGGATTTTGTATGCATCATTAAGCAGGGATATGCCACGGTAGTTTTTGCATAACATCGGATCGCCTTTTTTGTAGATGGGGCATATGGAGCTTATCGACCAGTCAGTGGGCATGCATTCTTCCTCCCACACTTTGGTGATGACCTGGTGCATGCGGTTCATCAAAACACCTCCTCCATGTTTAAAGAGTTCCGCGGGTATGCCATCTGACCCGGCAGACTTGTTATTTTTTAGCTTTTGGATGGCTCTTTCTAACTCTTCTCTGCTGGGGTCTGTGACTGGGTCTTCATTGACTGGTCTTGCTTCTCTTTCGTCATTATCTTGCTCGACATTTTGCGTATTCAGCAGCTGTTGGAAGTGCTGCTTGAAAACATCTACAATTCCCCGTGCTTCGGTGACTAGGTTTCCTTCACTGTTTCGAAGAGCTTGTGTCCCGGTTCTGAAACCGTTGCAGCACCTGCACACCTGAATTTCCTTCTCTCTTTTCAATATCACGCACTCATCATCATACCACGGGTTCTTTTTCGGGGGTGGCCTATGGTGGTCTCAGCTACATTTTTTATTATTTCGCGATATTGGTTCCACAATGTGTTGACGTCTGTAGTATTTGGGAGGTCGGCGGCGGAGAGTCGCTCGCTCAGGCGCTCACTGTAGTCTCTGGCATACTCTGGCATTCTCCAATGTGCTAAGGCAACCGATGTTGAACTTCTTTCTTTGGGCCGTACGTGTTTTTTTTGTCGTTTGATATTCGAGCTCTAAACTTAGCCACTACCAGAAAGTGGTCAGAGTCGACATTTGCTCCTCGGAAAGTGCGCACGTTCAGGATGTTGGATGTGTGCCTTGCGCCGATTAGCACATGGTCGATTTGGCGTCGTACTCTGGACAGGCTCCGTAGGCTCTATCCAGGAGGTCGTAGAAATCCTCCTTGCTAGACTCCTCAGCATCATCGGTAGGGGCGTGTGCACTTTGCACATATTATACTGATGTTCTGTAATGTTGCCTTGATGCGGATCACAGCCAGGCGATCACTTATTGGCTT
Source organism: Eupeodes luniger (assembly GCA_951509635.1). Lineage (NCBI taxonomy): Eukaryota > Metazoa > Arthropoda > Insecta > Diptera > Syrphidae > Eupeodes > Eupeodes luniger. The sequence continues at coordinate 128,170,978 of OX608074.1, forward strand.
GAAATCCATGACTTTCGATCTAAGCCGATTTCCCACGACGAATCCGCATCCAAATATATGCAATCTTTTATGACAGCTATAATAAATGTCGCAATTCTTGCTCTTCATTGTCCCTGATCCTATCCATCGAATTTCCTGGATCGCAGTAATATCTGCCTTATACTGAGGACAGATTCAAGTTTCTGAGTTGCACCTGGAGTGTAGAGGGTTCTTACATTCCAGGTACAAACTCTCAATGCGTAGTCCGTTGTCGTTCCGGGTCTGGTTACCATAAGAGGGGGTTCATTATCCGAGGCTGGTATCTCTCTCATAACTTTCAAGGTTTTCACTGTGGAGGGGTTGTTAGCCCCTCGCACTAAACTCCAAATTTGTTGGGCTTTTTTCCCGATTTTCACCCACGCTTACAAGTTTTGCAAGTTAATTCTAGAGATATAACCAGTATCCGGTGGTTACCACGAGGAGGTAAAGTAAGCACTTGGTGTGTAGGAAAAGTTACAGCATAAGCCCCCAGATCCTACAACACCCAACCACGCTTTTGAATGGAGAGAATAATCAAGTTCGAACCTCAGGTCTTTTGTTTTTTTTTTAATTGAGAAATATTTATGTAGAGGCAATTCAAATCTTAGAAAATTTTAATTTGCTATTAAAAAAGAATGAGTACATATTTGCTACACACACAAATCACAATTTAGACAAAGATCTTCACGAGTTTATCTTATAATCCAAACTATTGCCAATTACTCTGATTCATTCAAATTCATTTATTCATTTTTATTGCATGACATTTGTATATGATTCATGTAAAAATAGTAATTTCATGAACGACTTTGTTTTTAAAAAAAAAAAAAATTGAAAATATAATCAAGTTCGTACCTCAACTCTTTTGTTTCTGCTAATTTTTCAAATAATTTAACACAGGAAATAACAAAAAATAACTTTTGTCTGGGTATAGCATTCTCCAAGAGTAAATAAAATCAATTTTCAACCAGAATTAAATGTTAGAGCTTATAGTTTCAAGACAAGAGTTTTTGTCTTAAAATTATAGAATAAGTTTCAATTTTGTTTTTCAATGAATTTTAATTGCTTCTTTTGAAGCAGCAGATACTATCTATGTACAAACTCTATAAAAATGATTCAAATGCCCATATTTTCGACCAAACTCAAACCGACAACAATCTTATAAGAAATCCATCGGTCAAGAGCTCAAGAGTCAAAAAACGAAATAAACAACATCGTAGCATTGCATAATTCCTGAGAATTTGTTTGTTTTGTAAATGTGTTCTGCCAAGATTAATACCAGTAGCTAAAGAAGTATAATTAACTGGGCAATCATATCATGATTCCCGCGGAAACCGGTGGCGGTATAAAGTAAGGGCAGTGTCCGCCAAGCGGCCGTGCGGTGTGGGGGAACTAACATAACAACCTGATGGTTAGGTCAATTCACAAGAACCAGATATGAGTATAGTATAAGTTGTATATAGCGTAGGTTTGTTAACGTAAAGTAAAGTGCGAACAACAATTAAGTCAAGAACTGATGACGGTATAAAGGGAATGAATGAATCAACAACTTGAGAGCCATCATCATCTTCTTCTTGGAGTTCATTCTTCTTCTTCTTCTTTTGTGTCTGTTTTTACTTTTTTTTTACTGTGTGTGACAATATTTTGTTGTACCTCCTCGCTTACATCCATTCGACATTTTTCTTGTTTTAATTCGCCAACTTGTTGTTATTATTATTGTTATTATAATTCTAGATCCGGTCAACAGAGTACGACAGCACATACATATTGTATATAGGGCTAGACTGTGGGAAATCTGAGACTTGAGATACGCAGAGAACCTAAGAACTTGTGATGATTTCATGTTACACGAGGCTCTGGAGGGCGATGGGCTCATGGAATAGTTAAGTGCGCGCAAAAAACTAACAAATACAACAGTTGGAAGCGGTGCAAAAAAAGAAACAACCTTACCTAAAGCAATAAGAGGCTATACGTACATACGTACCTAGGTAAGGGGACAAGAAGAAAAAAAAAACACTAGAAAAATAAAAAGTAAAGGCATTGTGGCTAGAATTGCCCGTTGTTGTTATGCTTTAATTCTGGATTTTCTCAGAGATGGCTGTAAGACTCGAAGAATAAATAGAAAAGAAGTCTGTAGATAAATTTAGACAAAATAAAAAACCTCTTCCTATATTTGTTGTTTTTTTTTCGATTCAGTAGAGTGATCTCTCGACTAAAGAAATGAAGAAAACAAAATCAATTGGTTGAAATCACGAACAGTTTTCAGTTTTTTTAGTTTTTTTAACTAACAGACATCAGAGTTTTTTTTGTTGCATCACCACTGATGTTTAACGATTTTTAAGAACACAGAGAGTAGAGCGAGAGACATGATGATTAGGAACGAACGAGGCTTGAACCTGAACTGAAAAGAAGGATTAAGGATGTTAGTTTTTGTTCAGTTCCGCATAAATTACCCCACACGATTGCTCTGTCATGTGTGGAAATAGTTAAAATATATACCTTAAGAGAGTACAACATCTACGAAATGATATGGAACGAAAAATAAGAATTCCATTTTGTGGATCCCGATTTTCATTTCTGATTTTTTGAAAATCAGCAAAATAAAAAAAACAAGTCATGTGTTCGGGGAGCAATCATGGATGAGTGGGTATATATATTTATTTATTTTATTTTTCTTAAATTTTCACCTGTTTACAGGATATATCCAAAATACTTCAAAAGATTTGTAAGTTGAAGGCATAAGCTATAAGTTTTCATGCATGAGTTTTGATACAATTTTGAAGAAATACGTAATCACCAAATATGAATGAAACTAATTGTATGAAAAATATGTTTCAATTCTTTTGTAGTTTCTAATGCAAAGAGATTGAACAAAACAAAATATTTAAGGAAGGATGGCACAATTGCATAAAAGAGCTTTCATAATCGGCTATGTTTTGTATGATTCCTTAAGAAGATTTTATAATAAAAACTTAATACAATTTTGCTTTAAAAAAAATAATTTTAAAAGTTTATTTAAAATAACAAAACCAAGCAGATAATGTTAAGAAACAACAAACTAAGAAAATGAATTTGAAAAAATTAAACTTTTCTATTTTACAGGTAACTTTATTTCAAAATACATCGGAAATAGATAATACATAATTGGGTTACATATGGCTACATTACAAATACGAACATTAAAACAGAATAATTTACTGTCCGGCCAGAGGTTTTGGATTCAATCCCTGACTGTGTCATCTAAAGTTTTTTCACGAGTATTGCCTCTTTCGAGGAATTGACAAATCCTCCAAGAGTGTCTCTTGTCATTAGAAGTGATTTCTCAAATAAGCCTTTCGGAATCAACTAAAAACTGTATGTCCCCTCCATACCTGACATGACTCGCACACAGGAATGGTTGAGAGCTGTAAGTCACTGGGCTCTAGTTCTCAAAGAACTATTGCGACACCTAATTTATTTATTTAATTTACTTTTAATAGCCAAAAACCATCCAGTTCAAAAACAAAGGGTTAGTTGAAAATGCTGGCTAAAAGTAAGAACATTATACATGATAAATTTGATGATAAATATTTATTACCATTATTTAATTTTATAAAATGTATACATATTGTTTAGACTTTCAAATTCAAAAACCTTATAGAAAAATAATTTTGTAATTTAACCCATGAACAAAAATTCTCAACGCGATCAAAGAATTATCAAGTATATATCAAAAATTAAAGTATTTTAATATCCACTTACATGAAAAATCTTCATGGCATAACACATAGGGCTGGCCACGAGACAAGACCTGGCGATACTTTTGCTAATCTCATCTCGGTCTCATCAAAATCAACAAAAAATTCTGTCTTATCTCAGTATCGGTCTCGTATAACCGAGTCTCGTCCTGGTCTCGCTTTTTTCTAGTCAGTTTTTTTGTCGGTAGTCTCGTCTCGTCTGACCTATAATTTGATTCGGCTGTTGTAAATAACAAAATCAAATACCCATATTACATTATAAACATTGTTAAAAGATTCTTATTAAAAACCCCAAAAAGACAAAAATCGGTACGGCCTCGGTCGGTCTAGTCTCGGTTCCAAGGCCGCCCCAATAACACATCTCTAGACCTACCATATATGATTGTGTCAAATTTAATAACTGGATAATAAACAATTCTCAATTTAGCAACAAGATTATTTAAGACACGCTAAAATTGCAACGCATAAATAACTTTTAAAAAATCACTCGGGCGTACACGTACTTTTTTATAGTTATTTTATTTAATCTTTTATAAAGAACATGACACTACGAATAAATAATGAGAGCAACTTTAAGATGAATTGGTAGAACAATCAACTAGAGAATGAAACTAGACTTTAAAATATCTGGACAAATACGCAAGATGCTGCGTTTTAATTTGAATAATGTGTGCTAAAAGTTTAAGATTTTATGTATGTACATATATGTTTAGTAATTGAATTTTGTATGCTGATTTAGCTTAAAAGACGTCACCAAAGCAACATGAAATCTGCAGTTTATTGGCTCTATTTTGGTTACTTTTTCTGAATCACACGCATTGTAGAGGAAAATTCGAAATCATTTGGAAAGAAAAAATATTTTGTTCATAGTTCTAATCCAAATATCTATAATGCTATCGACTAAAATTCAATTTTATTTTACATACTATGACGTTATAGAGAACTGGCATGTATTAAAAAAAATCAACCTTCACTTTTGTAAAAGTCAAAAAAATTAACTCAAATATTTGGAATTGATAATTTTTTTAAAAGAAATAAGAACCTTCAAAAAATACTACCAACAACATTAATTTTCGACTAGAATAGCTTGAGAACAAATAAAGATATTGATCAATTTAGTTCATGTAAATAAAATATTGTAGTAAAATATTTGCTTTTTAATTGAGAACTCAAACGGCAGTTTTTTGTAACTAAAATTGAATCCTACAAAATGTACTACTTTAAAAAAGCAAATAAGACACTCGGATTTATAAAACGGTTTTCACATGATTTTTGCGACCCTTATATTCTTAAACTTCTTTACATATCATTTGTAAGACCTATATTGGAATATGGCTTCATAATATGGGCTCCCTTTTATTCAGTCCATATAAACAGAATAGAAGGAGTACAAAGAAGATTCATGCGCTTCTGCCTCCGTTTCTTCCCATGGTCCAACAGGCTCGAACTTCCACCTTACAATCATATGCTCACGCTCATAAATCTTCCATCGCTTTCTAAACACAGAGAGTACATTCAGCTGTGCTTTATTATAAAATTAATCAATGGGTCAGTCATATCACCATCAATTTTGGAACAATTAAACTTTATTTATAGCCGTTCAAGTATTAGAAGGCAAGTTCCTCTACGTCCTAGATCAAGCAGATCGAACTATGGTAAAAACAGTCCCCTCAACGATAGCACTCTTAGCTTTTCATATTCGTTTCCAGACTCACAACCCTCCTCTTCGAATGTAGAACTACAACGGCAAAATATGACAAGCTCATTAAATTCCGATCTACACAGCATTGTACAATGGGGAATAAAAAACCGGATTTTAATGCTTCGAAAACCCAATGCTGTCTTGCATCGTTATAGCGAGATATACCCTCTTTGCCACTATCTATGAGTGGTACTTGCATCAACGAAACTGAAAACTTGACATACTCGGAATGTGCATCAGCAACCACCTTTTGTGGAGCGATCACATACGCGATTTCGCCAAAAATGCCGCAAGTTGTCTAGGTTTTTTGAGAAGATGCAAGACATTTTTCTCTCCGTCTGATCTGGCTACAATCTACAAAACATTATATACATACGTCCGAAACTTGAATATAACTCTCATATCTAGGCTGGTGCTCCAGTAACTTATTTAAGCCTCTTGGACAGTATTCAAAGAAGAGCTTTTAGAATGATTAGTGACATTAACATCATCAACATGATTACGTCACTCGAACATCGTCGTAAAGTTTCTTTTCTTACCCTTTTTTACCGTTATTTAAACATACTTTGCTCTAGTGAAATAGCCAGTTGCATTCCTCCCCTTAAACAATTTAACCATAATACCCGCACTTCTAGGAAAGCCCATCAGTTTACCCTTGATCCCAACTTCGGCCGTGCTATGAAGTACAGAGATTTATTTTTTAGCCGTACTACGCGAATGTGGAATGCCTTCCCACGCTCTATCTTTCCCTATCATTGCAATGTTCAGGAATTCAAAATCAATGTACACCAGCACCTCCTATCTTACCCTTCCCTCTTTTCCTAATGCTCACACTGTGTCTTTGGCATATTAAAAGTATACAAACTCTTTTAGTGTTCGCTAATTATAAAGAAAAAGACTTCTTACAAATAAAACTTATATTTAAAAATGTACCTTTAAAATAAGTTTTCTTGAAAAATATGAATGTCATTTGATTATTCAAAAAAACCTTCATTTGTTAAATTTTTTTCGAAAATCGTAAGAGAAGTTTTTTTTATATTTATTTTGTATATATAAACTTTTTCAATTTAAATTTAAAACTGCTGTTATTTAAAACTTATTAACATGCGTTTTACATTTGATTTTCGTTAAAAACTGATGATAAAAATATGATGATAACAAAAAATATAACCCAAAATAAAATCAATGACAGTTTTGATCAACAAAGATTATTAAAGTAGTAAAAACGATTATGGAAAAAAAAATATTAAAATCGGCACATTAGTTCTTGAGAAAACTTAAAAGCAAAATAACGGTACTTGAGGGGGTATCCTTCTGGAGCAATTCAAAAAATACTTTTTTTTTATTGAAAGAACATAAGTTAAGAAAATATAATTTAGAGAAAATTGAATAAAAACCTATCGGTTAGTTTTTGATAAAATTCGAATTTTGGATTTTTGACCAAAAAATGTGTATGGGGACTACTTTAATTTTTAAGTCTTAAAAAAAACAGAAAAAACACCCAACGTGAATCAGCTTAAAACCGTGGTTTCCAAGTTTGAACTCAATCAATCCAATGGTTTGGCTGTAGGGGTGTGGACAGGACGGAAGGAATTGGGGGTCCTACTTTTTTCGACTTCTCTACCATCATTATGTCATGTTTGATTGAAATCTCGAGTTAGATTTTTTTTACGAATGCAAGACTTGCCATATAGTTCCTTTATGCCGTAAGTAATAAGGTGGTAGATATCAAATTAGTATAAATTTGCAAATAAAATAAAAAAAAAACTTAAAAGAAATATTTTTCACCTAAAATTTTTTCCAGGAAAAAAATAATATTACCTCGATAATACTTCTATTCTTCGATAAACAACGATTTTGATATCCGGTAAAATTTTAGAAAAATGGAATTTTTTATTTTTAACAAAAAATAAAGAACCTAAGAAAATCTACTAAAAGTTTGTAAAAATTGATATTTGACTCAAGTATTATAACAACAATTAAAGATATGACTAAAAGTTAATTATATCGAATTTAAAGTATTGTTTTTAATATTTATAAAAACTTTTAGAAAAATTCCACAGTCACTTTTCAAAAAAAAAAATAAGAATCTACAACAAATATTACGCCAAATTGGTTCGATTCAAATATTTCGAAAATAGATGAACTTCAAAATTCTATGCAAAATTTAGTTTTTAACGTAATATAATGTTCTTAGATGTTGAAATGTATGTAACTTATGTGAAAATATTACTGTATACAAATAACAAATCAAGCATCTGTAGGAAAATATGAAAACTCATTTTGTAAATATCTAGAATATATTTTTCATTCGCAAATAAACTCTTCAATCGTTAAGACGCCTTTGTTTCTTTTTTTCCACATTTTTCTTTTCGCCGAATTTCTGCTCAATATTAGAAAAATCCAAACGGTATTTTTTAGAAGAAAACATTTCCAAAAAATGCAACTAAAATTTTTAAAAATTGGTTTTGACTAAAAATCTCGTGAAAAAAAACTGGTATTGACATTAAACTTCTTTATCGTATGCAAATTATTGCAGCTAAGTTTTATTCAAGTTTTTATAAAAATGCAATTTGCAACTTTTTTACAAAACAAGAAAACCTTCAAAAACAAAAAAAACTGATAGGAAACGTTTTTCGACTCAATACTCAAGTTAGTTTAAGAACAAAGGATGATATTGACTTTATCTCAAAAAAATATTGTTATTATTTTTTTGTTAAAATCTTAAAAAAATCGAGAGACGAACACCATTGGAAAGGTGTTTCGTTTTTACTTTGGTTCCCGAAAATTAAGGGATCACAAATATTCCATCTTATCTTGAAGAATTTTTCAAAAAATAGAATTATTGTCCAAGGAAAAAATGTATTTTATTAAGGCAGGGGTTACATTTTTAACTGAATTGACAGTTTTAGACACTCATCCGTCACTGTCCAAACAGAACAGCTGAAAGCTCATGCTCAATTCAATGCTTTCCGATATTATCTATTCTATTCCATTAAAATATTAAAATGTATATTGTAAATTATAACATGTAACCAAATACTTCCAACATGACTTACATAAATAAACTACTTGTAAAATATTTGTATCTTCGCATTATGAATTCTATATTAGAGGGACTCATTTGAAGATTATATCAATGCCCAGACAAACAATCAGTGTTTAACTTAATGACCCACAACTAATTGCGTATGTTAAACTTAGCTTAACATAAATTCAAAAACCATTAATCTTTAACCACGTTGTTTCCTTTATATTTTCTATAGAGAGGAGAAGATACACAAAACATAAGACATAACAAAAACAACAACAAAAAACAATAATAAACATGTTTAACAAAATAAAACAAAAACAAAACTAAAAATAAACAACAAAAGATAACGAAGTGTAAGTGCCGCATAATAGCCAACTTACTTCATTGAACATGCTTCCATCGCCGCCGCACCACCTACCTACCACCCCCTTCTTGGAAAACTTTTCGTGGTATCTCGCGCAACACAAAGCAACGCAACAGCCAAGCCTTAAAAAACCGCATGAAATCTGAAAGACATACTCAAACTCAAATTTTCAAACCTTTCAAAGCCCAAAATGAACAACCACTAAAATCCACAAAAACCACCAAACAATAGACACATAGACCTTTAGGAAAAAGACAAAGTACCAACGTCTCTACTCCGGTGTACATTTGTTATAAAATCAAAGCTCGAGAATGGTTAGGAGTTCAGGGCGGGACGAGCTGGGACTTTGAGGAAGGAGCTGAAACAACCGAGTAACTAGGTAAGAAAATACAAACAATATATAAATACAACAGCAGCAGCCAGAGGCAGCGTGCGGCGGTAATGGCAGGCTATAGACACATGAACTTGAATTGTTGTTGTTGTTGTTGCTGCCATATATGTACTTGCGGTAATGGAGCGCTGGAGATGGATGACTGAGTCGCAAAAAAAAACTAACTTTTTTTAACCACGGAGTCGACGAAGACAATGGCAATGAGCAAGTACGAAGTACACACTCAAATGATAGCGGCACGGCTGAGGAACTTTTTGAAGGCCTAGGCCAAGATTATGGACAACACACAAAAAATACGAAAATAAATAAATAAATAAATAACAAAAAATTATAATAATATTTGCCGGCTTTATGGTTTCGATGTTTCTGTTGAGGTTGAGGTTGAGTCTGTGGTTAGCAATTTGTGTGATGTGGTTTGGATTGCTTGGGCTTGGGTATTTTATTTGCCCACTATAACAATGGTGGTGGGCCACCAGCGCAACACCACCGAGGTTTTGAACATTGAATAATTTAGTTGAATTTTGTTTGACTAGGATTTTTCAATAAAAGAAAACGAAGTTTCAAATTGAGTTTAACACTTCTTGAGAGAAAAGATGAGCTTAAATCCTTTATGGTAACAAATTATCAAGTAAGACAACTTTCAGCACTTTTACCAAGAGATCGAATGATTTTGAAATTAAATTCGAAACAGTCAAAAAACTTGTTAACTATTTTCTTGAATGTTAGAGCCATCTGAGTCATTTGCTAAGTTTAAAAGGTGATTTTGGTAATTTCAAAAGAAATCTTGTTATTTCTTATCGTTTTGCTTTATTTAAAACCACTAAATGGCTGCTATAAGTTTTTAAATTTAATTTAGGTTTTCCTGAATTTATATGAATTCGAAATTGTTAGCATTTGAAATTAGTAAGTGCAATCCTTTTGCAAGTTCGTAATTTTCAAAATATTTAGCAGCTCACGCGATCTGTCCCAAATTGTTATTCTTGCTTACTACAGGGTGTTCCACATTTATTATAAACATAAAAATCTCCAATGATGAAAAATAATGTCGAGTCAATTTCCACCTTCACGATCCCTGCATATCATATCAATTCGATCCTTGAAAATTAGACTTGTGCACATCCTCTGTTAGCTTCAATTCTTGTATCAACTGAATCTGAACAGAACTTTGTGCTGATCGTAAGTAACTTTCGCAATGTTTCAGTGACACACTCTCTTCATTTCTAGTTAACTTCCCATAGGAAGTTATTGTAATGGGTCCGATTTGTCGAATTGAAAATTTTGACATTTCTCGACGTTTCAAGATCGAAATAAACGATTTTTAGAAAGATGTCTGTGCATGCGTGTGTACGTACGTCCGTATGTCAGTATGTCCGTATGTCCTGTCCGTACGTCCGTACGTTCGCGACGTTTTTTTCGTCGTCCATAGCTCAAGAACCAGAAGAGATATCGACTTCAAATGAATTTTGTTATACAGATAATAAAGCAGAAAGATGCAGAAAGGGCTCTCAAGAAAATTGCGTGGGTGGTTTTTTTACCATAGCAGTTTAAAAAAAGGTGAACATTTTGGTTAACCCTTAATATCTCATGAACCAATTATTAAATTTAATATTATATATTGTAACGTGATACAAAACAATTATATTTTTGGAAAAAAATCCAATTAACGGTTTTTTTTTTATAAATCAAAAAACTGTAAAAAAAATTTGTCACCTCGAAATTTTTACGAATAAAATATGACTTCATCTCCGAAACAATTTTGTGCAACGAAGAATAATGTTTTTGACATCTGATACAATTTTGAGAAAAATCGAATTGACAGTTTTTTTATAAAAAATAAAAACCTAAAATAACATTACTCAAAATTGGTAAAAATTGAATTTCGACTCAAATATCTCTTCAAAAACTTGAGATTAAGGTTCAAACTTATTTTATCTTATAAGAAATATTGTTTTCAACATTCTGAAAAATGTTGAGAAAAATCGAATTGACAGTTTTAAAAATAAAAATGAAAACCTAAAAAAAAAAAAAAAAGTTGGTAAAAATTGATTTTCTACTCAAATATCTTTTCAAAACTTTGAGATATTGGCTTTAAACTAATTTAAAAAATATTGTTGTCAACATTCGGTAAAATTTTGAGAAAAATCGAATTGACAGTTTTTTTACAAAAAATTAAAACTTTAAAGAAAAATTAATAAAACTTGGTAACAATTAATTTTCGACTCAAATATCTTTTCAAAACTTTGAGATAATGGTTTCCCACTAATTTTAACTTATAAAAAATATTGTTTTCAACTTTAGGAAAAATTTTGAGAAAAATCGAATTGATAGTTTTTTTTTTACAAAAAAATAAAAATTTAAAAAAAACAATACTAAAACTTGGTAAAAATTTATTTTCGACTCGAATTTCTTTTTAAAGATTAAAAATATTGGCTTCAAACTTATTTTATCTGACAGAAAATATTGTTTTCGATATCCAGTAATTTTTTATAAAAATCCAACAGTCCGTTTTTTTCATAAAAAAATAAAATCTACAAAAAATAGTACGCAAATTTGGTAAAAATTGATACACATAGACAAACTTTTAAGCAAGACAAATCGATAGACGGGATAGGAAGTTATCAGTGTGGGTCGCATCCCAGCCTCTTTTATGTTTTCACTATTTTAAAACGTTGTTCAACAGTGAATTTTTCCATGACAACGAATTTCAAAAACTTCTTCTTCTTCTCCTGGGTCACCCTATAGTAAAATACTAATTCCCCTTTATTGTGATGCTTTTTTGTACGAGAGTGAGGTAGACTCGTCGGTGTCCAGGGTTCTTCCCCAAGATAAAAAACTTTTAACAAACTTTATTTTCTTTAAATTGCAATTGTTGGAATCAGAGAACTAAGCTGACATGGGGTTTCATAAACTTTATTTTCCTTACATCTAAAACTCAAAATGTATTGCATATATTTCACAAAACTATATATTAAGGATAAGATAACACTGTATTTCAAATAATCTAATAATATATTTAGAAACCTATCCCTAACTTAAGATAGGTAAGCGGAGTAACAGCAACTTGTCCAAGGTTCTCTTAGACAATGACCACGGAATAATTGGTTGGGGATTGAGTTCCCTATCCCTTCCCTAGCAACAAAATAGAGAATAATCGGTCGGAGAAGATGTGGACGATAGTATAAACAGAGCTAAATTACCTTTGCTCCCCTGGCAACAAACCAGAACCAGAACATAATCGGTACTTTTTCTCATAGGACAGGGTTGGGAGAGAAGCTCCCCGTCCCTAGCAGAAAACTCTTAGCCACAGACTTAAAAAAAGTAAATGGCGGAAAAAACGGGCAAAGAAAAAAGGTATTTTGGGACCCAAGATTAACAACACAGTCATGTCGTGTGCTCAGCAATTCTTTCCTTTCCTTCCAAAAGAGTTAATTTCATATCGATATAAGAAATATTCTGTGAAAAGTCACTGTGAATTAAAAGCAGGTGAATGGCAAAAGCTATACCATATAATATCTCTTTGGTATCTTTATATGTATTTTTATATGTGTATGTCACAATACTAAAAACGTTGCATCTGAACACGTCAAAATTGACAGTTTGCTAAAAAATACAAAAAAAAAATTAGGTGGCGCAACAGTCCGTTGAGAACTATGGCCTAGTGACTTACAACTCTCAACCATTCCTGTGTGCGAGAATTGCTGTCAGGGATGTAGGGGACCTACAGTTTTAAGCCGAATCGGAACGGCTAATTTGAGAAAGCACTTTTTATGACAAGAAAGTAATTTTTCAATTCCTCGCAAGAGGCAGTACCCTTGAAAAAAACTTTGGATGGCACAGGCAGGGATTGAACCCAAGACCTCTGACATGACAATCCAACGCACATGCCACGAGTACTGTGCGAAAAATTCGAAGCCAAAAAATCTAAATTTAGGAAACTTTTTATTTATATGAAATGTCAGAAACTCAGAAATTAACTTATCGATTTAGAACATTACTAAATAAGGAGATAATAAGTAACATGCTCACATTCATCGAAATCCGAAAACAAATATTTTCAACTTAATAAAATGTTAAAAAATTGGAGCCGATTTTTACGTGCTTCAAGGGCAGATATAGTTTCTAACATATTTATTTTGTAATTCAATACGGAAAAATATATTGAACCAAAAGAAAAGTAATTTTTGCTAGACCAAAAATTACGTAAAAATTAGTATAATGTCACAAAGTTACAAAACATTTCTAGACATTTCTAAAAAATATACGTCAAACTATGACACTGTTGGTTTCTACTTTTGTTTTCAGTGACAAGTTCAATTGGTTGCAGGACAGTTTGCTGCTAATTCGATTTTCTAATTCTTTTCGAAAATGCGTTCCTTTGGTTCTGTCTGAAAGTCTGAAAATACAAAAAGAAAATGCTGGTGTGCCTAAGGGTTCTGTCCTGTCTCTGACACTCTTTTTTATTTTTGTTAATAATCTATGAAACTTCTAATCCACTCACCTGCTGCTCTAATGATAGCGCACTCAGCGTTTCATATTCGTTGGTAGCGTTTTTAGATTCACAAACCTGCTCTTCGGATTCAGATCATTAAGGGCAATGTATAATAAGCTCCTTAAATTGTTAAATGGGGAATACAAAAATCGAGTAGAATTTAATGCGTCGAGAACTCAATACCGCCTACTCTACTGTCCTTGAAGCATAATTTACCACATTTGTAACTATCTATGAGTGGCAATTTCATCAAAGAAACTGAACATCTTGAAATTCTCCATCTCTAATGGAAGAATCAAATTCTAGATGATTTGTTTTCCTGAGGCGATGCAAGAAGTTTTTCTCCCACTCTGTTATCTACTAAACTTGTATACGTTAAAAGTTTGTATTTAATTCCCATCTCTGGGTTGTTCCTCGTGCAACTTACTGAAATCCCTTGGATATAATTGAAATTCGTGAAACATTCGAAATAGTTACATTCCTCTTCTCAAACCATTGAACCGTAATAATCGCGCCTCTAGCAATGATGATCAGTACAACCGCAAGCTCAACTTCGGCCTATTGTCAAGAGTGCAGAGAGTTTCGTCCTTAAGCCGTACTAAGCTTATACCTTTCCCAGTAATTCCAAAATTCTATAATTCAAAAACAATCATCTCCCTTTCCTAATATTCACACTGTGTCTTGGGATAACAAGACTTACAAAAATCCTTGAGTGTGCTTTTAAACTCATATTCGTCAAATTCGTTCCAGTTTAAATTTTAAACATTTCAATTGATGACCTTTTTCTAAATTCAAATAACCTAATAATTATATTTTTTTTTTCTTTCTCAGGTATTTCATCTTTAACGGAGCTTGCAGCAAAGTGCGTTGCATCGCTCATACCATTCGAACTGGTAGAACATGTTTATCCACCGGTTCCAGAACAACTCCAACTACGTATAGCATTTTGGAGTTTTCCCGACAACGAGGAGGACATTCGATTGTACTCCTGTCTAGCAAATAGTTCCGCCGATAAATTTCATCGTGGAGATCAGTTATTCAAAAATCGTTCAGTTAAAGATCCCTTGCAAATAGGTAAGCCATGTTTCAAACAAAATTCATCTATAAAAGTAGCATACTTATTTTGATTTTAATTATAGATTTTCATCCATCAGCAACTGTAGTTGGCCAAAGCCAACTTCGAAGTCATTTTAATGTTACGGTAACTTTCGGTCGAAGGCGGATATCTTCATGTAATTGTACATGTACATCCTCCGCCTATTGGTGTTCTCATGTGGTCGCAGTATGTTTGCACCGAATACACTGTGTAAGTGTAGAAGCCATTGTGTTTCCATTTTAGGCAACTATTAAAATAATTTTTTTTTTTGACAGCCCAACAAGGTTTGTCTGAGAGCTCCGGTATCAGAATCCCTCACCCACTTGCAACGAGATCAACTGCAAAAATTTGCTCAGTATCTTATAAGTGAATTGCCCCAACAGATTTTGCCAACAGCTCAGCGCCTGCTCGATGAATTGCTGAGCGCCCAGCCGACGGCATTAACACACTATGTGGAGCCCCAGATCCAACAGCTGGTGCATCAGTGAATGATCAAACCAGTTGGTATCTAGATGAGAAAACCTTTCATGAGAATATCAATCGAATATTAATTAAGTTTTGCCTACCGAACGACGCCAATTGTATTTAGGTATGAATTAAAAATAAGTGATTTGACTTGGTTGATGTGATTTTGTCATAAGTAACTTAAAAAAAAATAACAAATTTATGAAGCTGCCCTTATAGCAAGATTGAGTCTTTTTTAATATGTTATTTTTCGAGCCGGACATCAAGAATGTGGAATGCTAAAATCAATGTTCACACGTATCTCCTGTTAAGTTCTTCTTCATTTTCCTATCGCTTGCACTGTATTTTAACATTTCAAGGGTATTAACAACTATAGAACTATAGAAGGTTCGGTGGGTAGGAACATACAAAATTCATGCGAAACATAGAAGAACGGCAATAAACTACAAATTGAAGCTAGACTTGTAAGAGTCAATTTAAAGACGTAATGAAAGTTTTATTTGTCTTCAAATAATTTTAAATACTTTAAGACCCTGCTCCAAACAAAGTTAAATGCCCCAGAGCACATTTTACACACATTCTATGTTCTTGTCTATACGATGATGGGTCGAAATCCGGCAGACTGTTGACGGCATAATATCAGATTTTTTGGTTTTAGCTTATTACCTCCAGCTGCGACGTTCGACGAGCGAGCGGCGGCACGGGCGGCTTATTCATTGGCTTGATTAATATTATATTTTTTTTGTTAATTTATTTTAACGAAGAACGCAATAAAGCTATTATTAATGAGGAAGTAATTAGTGTTTTGCGGTTTACGGTTTTCTATATCACAATACAAGAACCAACGAATGCTTTGGGTCTTATTTTTTTTTTTATTAACTTTGTTAACTTTTCTGATTGAGAGCGATTTTTTACTTCTTTAGATTTTAAATTAATTTTGAAAGAACACAAATCTTTAACGAGTGAAAAGTATAATAAACATCATTGTTGAGACAACAAGGCTGACTCATTCATAGACTTTATGTAATACGTAAATTACCGCAATTTGTTCTCAATCATCAGATAAAAAAAATAAGAAACTTATCCACTAAAATAAAAAAACACTTTCAAGCTGCTTGCCTTAGAAAATTGTCTTTGTACAAGAAAAAAAATTAGAATTTCAAGGTCTTGACAAGAATAGTATAAGTATAATAAAATTGTTATAATGAGTTTTTAAATTGTGTGTATGAAAACCTTCTACAATTTTAGCCAATAGTTGATTAAAATTAATGAAGTTAGAATTAAATGGAGTTGGCTTAGTAGATGAATGTAGGAGGACCAATGTGAGTTCTTATATTTCAGCCTTAAGTCATTTAATAAATTCCTAGATAGATAATTTTTAAGCTGGTTTTGAGAAGAACACAACAATCTGACTCGAACTGGAAGTATTCTGGCTGATCTCACTTAGGAACTTAGGATATGACACTTTGGGCTGCCTTACCTGGCATTATTCTTTTAAAGAGTAGTATAATTCTCGTTATTAGATCTTCTTACCCTAACGTCATTCTCCTTAATTATTATTCCTATGAAGAAAACCCTATTAAATTGGTTCTTTAGAAAAATAAATGACTACTGCTTTTTCTGCCTGAAGTAAATTTGTTTTTAATATTTACACACAAAAGGGTTATTACTACCCTTAACATATTCAAAGGGCTGGAGTTAAGTCAATAGAGATATCAAAATGGGAAAAACGTTCAACATTCTTTATGTGCGGTGCAAGAAATTATCTCTATACATAGAAGTTTGTTTAAAATTAAGCATAAGGGTAAACATGTAAGCTTGAGTATTGTTGCACAATTTTTTAGGGGTGCATTGTAACTGGCTATTACTATAGAACATGATTTATAAAAACATCGCTAAAACAGTAAAAGACATGAAAAATTGGGACGATTTTATAAAGACGTAAAAATGTCTGTTATAGTTCTATTACCTATCACTTTGAAAGCATTATTTGTATTTTCTCAAAAAGACTTAATTTTGCTATAGAGTTGAATTTAAGTTTTGGACGAATGCAATCTTTGTAAATTCCAGTCAGGTCATAAGATGTGACAAATTTCTTGCAATCGAATGAATGTTAAGGAAAAATCCTTAACACTTAAGCTTGTTTCACACTATACGGTTTTGACCGTACGGCAAAAAACCGAACGGCGACATTTTGCTAGAAACCGTGACCGTATAATATGAAAGCTTATATGCTCTTCTTCACGCCTCTAGCAAAATGTCGCCGTCCGGTTTTTTTGCCGTACGGTCAAAACCGTATAGTGTGAAACAAGCCTTAATAAGGCCTCTTTCACACGAGACGGTTTTTCCATACGGGCTTTGTTTTCACATATAACGTATTTTCCCCGTGAATCGTCTACGTTTGGTTATATTTTAGATATTTTTCTTTAGTACAAGTGACCACAAAAACGGACGGAGACGAATAAAAATCGTCTGTTGTGAATGCGTTCGCGTAGTCACGTACGCCACTGATAAGACGGCGACGGCACGGTCGCCGTATATTTTAGTCGTTGAGACGGCTGTTTTAAATCGTCCATACGGAAAAAACCCGTCTTCGTCCAATATGAAAGATTTAGATAATTTTATTAGTTTACTATTAATGGCTCACATGTAAAAACCGTACGGTTTTTTTCCGTTCGGAGAAAATCGTCATGTGTGAAAGAGGCCTTACAGAGGTGGATTATTCTTTGATCGTGCGAGACAGCGGTGATTTTATTAACCATTTAGTTAAAAAATAAAACTAATTGGGTGGCGCAACAGTCCATTGAGAACTAGGGCTTAGTGACTTACAACTCTTAACCATTCCTGTGTGCGAGTACTGTTGTCAGGGATGGAAGGGACCAACAGTTTTAAGCCGAATCCGAACGGCAAATTTTTTTGAGAAAGCACTTTTCTTGAGAAGAATTACTCTTGGAGAATCTGTCAATTCCTCGCAAGAGGCAGTACCTGTGAAAAAATCTTTAAATGGCATAGGCAGGGATCGAACCCAAGACCTCTGGCATTTAGTTATACACGGTTAATATTTCCCTACTGGACAGTGCTATCAAGATCTAAACTAAAATGCCATCATCGAAACAGTTCAATGGATTTTTTGACGTTGCAAACAAAATATAGTTTATAAAAAGATTCGGAGACAAAACGGAGCCCTGAGGCACACCATATTATGTCTATATCAGACTTGATAATTAGAATTCCTTAGTACTTAATGCTTAGTAGAAAGTTTTTTTATTCAACTTAAATACAAAATAAGAATTTAATCTAAGATTGTGTAGGAGAAGGGTGAATCAGAAGACGTAGTTTTAAGGAAGTAGTACTGAGGTTAAAGTCAAAAAGTCCAAGTGCAAATTTACACCTCTCGGTATACAAAATATACAAGGTTCGTTGGGGCTATAGGAAGTTCTGGGGGTAGGAACGTAAAAGATTCGAGGAATACGTGTGTTACGATAAATAAATAAATTGGGTGGCGTAACAGTCCATTGAGAACTAGGGCCTAGTGACTTACAACTCTCAACCATTCCTGTGTGCGAGTACTGTTGTCAGGGATGGAAGGGACCTACAGTTTTAAGCCGAATCCGTACGGCAAATTTTGCGAAAGCACTTTTCATGACAAGAATTACCCTTGGAGAATTTGTCAATTCCTCGCAAGAGGCAGTACCCGTGAAAAAACTTAAGATGGCACAGGCAGGGATTGAACCCAAGACCTCTAGCATTACAGTCCAATGCACTTTTTTTTCAAATTCATTTTTATTACTTCAATCTTAAACCGATCTTAAAGCTAGACAAAAATTCATAAAACTAGCCTAATTAACCATAACTTACAACTAACTCACTCTAAGTTAAACTATAACACTTAATACTAATGCCTTTCGGCCCTAAGATCTATTTTACTTCAATTAAATTTTATTTGTTTTGTATTTATAAGAAAATTTGAAAAAAACTAATACAAATATCCTTTTTTATTTTTACTTAAAAACTACTTAAAATAAGGTCCTTAAATAAAACTTAAAGCTAACTTAAACTACCTATTCTACCTATAAACTACTTAAAACTAGAAAAACCACAGCAGCAAATCTAATTATCTAACATTTTTTGTTTTTCATTTATCCTTTTTTTTTCTTATTCCATTTTTTTTTGTATTTTTTTTGTTTTTTTTCGAAATATAAATACTGATCTAACCAGATACCGAGGTACTTCACTACAGTTTTGCTTGCTTATCGCCGCCCGTTAAGATCAACGATGACCATCTTGCGCCAATTCTTGCACGTATCCCTCGTGGTGTTAGCCAGCGGAGTCCGGAACAGAATTGTCTCCGGCTTCTGGACATTTATTTTCAGTTTCCAGTCGTCGCAATATCGCTGAATCTTGTCGAAATCACGCTGCAAGAGAATTCTAATAACCTCAACCCTTCGGGTCGTTCTTTACGCAATTAGATCGTCGGCGTACGTAATTGCCTTTGTAAGACTACCTATCAGCGCGATGGTGTAAATGCTGAAGAGAATCGGCGAATTCACCGCTCCCTGTTGAAGACCATTTTTGAGTCCAACGCACTAACCATCACGCCACGGGTACTACAGTTCAATGGATTAAAAATTACAGACAAGAGATAGTTTATGAAGAAAGTTGGAGAAAAAACGGTGCCTTGAGGAATACCATATTTCCATATCTATATACGATTTGTATAAAACGGTTAGGAAGGTGATTTCCTGGTCACTTAGAAGACGTAGTCTTAAGAAGGAGTACTGAGGTTAAATTCAAAAGAGTCCAAGTGTGAATTTAGCATTCACAGCATACGGATTATAGGTTAATTGGAGCCATATGAGGTCCAGTGGGTAGGAACATGAAAGATTCGAGGATAACGTGAGCTACGAGGGTTAGTGTTGAAAGAAATAGATTTGTACAGGGAAATTCAGTCAAAAGTGCTGAGTCGGTTTTGAGAATGATAACGTCTATATTTGGTAGGAAATTAAGCTCTTGGTCACATAAAATGCCAAACTCCCGAATGTTATCAACAGTTGGTATGCGTTGATTGTACAAAAGGCAGAGATGGGGAGGAGTCTTTAAACGTTTACGTGAATAAGTGATTGATTGGCACTTCAGAATATTAAGTTCCAAGCTGAAAAACAGTCAAGAACATCTTGAAAACGGAAAGAACCGTGCACTGATGAAATGGCCTTGAAAAATGTTGTACCATCAGCATCTAGTGCTTGATGACCCTTTCAAGAACTTTGATTATAAAAATGGACCAATTGGGGAACACCAGATCTTGCTAAGAAAGGGCATGAGATGACAGATCTTAAACTAACGCCGTAATATACTCTTACTTCTTCAAGATAAGAGGATATCCATTTTATAAAAGAAGGTTCAAAGCCAAGAATGGACAATTTGAAGAGTGTATAAGTCTATATACATATATTTTGTCAAATTTCTTACTGAAGTCTGTTGAAATAACATCGGAAGACACAAATTTAACATGGTTAAAGGTTGTCTAGGAGATATAAGTGATTTGCAGTAGAAGCTTATAATTTCATACATAATACTTTCGAAAAATGTAGGTATATGAGAAAGCTTAGCAATGGGTTGATAATATTGTTAACATCACTGCGAATATAAATAAGATTTTCCAAATCTGAGGAAATTCACCTTAGCTGAGGAATACACTGAAGATTTTTGAGAAAGAAACTGAAAGTGTCAAAGAGCGTTTATTTAAGAAAATGATAGGGAGACCATCAGGACCAGGTCTAAAATTGTCATGAAGTTGATATAATTTAATTTGGACAAGGTTAGGTTCAACAATACTAATTCTCCCTCGTATTGTTGAACCTCATCTCACGGACCACGAGAATGTTGTTGTAAATAATAAAAGTAGGAAGAATAAAGTACCTTCTTCTTAACAATGGAACAAACATCAAACATCCGTTTTTTTATCAAAAAAATGTATCTTCTTCAAAGTAAAGACTAATTTCGTCAAAAGTTCGTGTCCAAAATCCTTCTAATCTCATCTTCGAGTTCTCTTTAATTTAAAACAAAATCATTGTTCGTTTTTTTCTAAGCCTATTAATTCACAAAGCTTCATATGCAGTTAAAAATGTTCACAAAAAAAAACAAGATATATTTAACCTTCAGGCTATAAGAACAATAAAAGTAGCTGTCTCAAATCAACAAATAGTTTCCTATTCACTGTCAAGTTAGTCTGACAGCCACCCGCCAAATCAAAAGATCTAGTCAGGTTTAGCTTCCGATTACCAGCGGATTACAATGTATCTATTTATCTATGGTTTGTATTGTGTTGTGTTTTTTTTTTTTTTTTGTATTACCACAGCAAGAGCAAAGATCAAAAATAGTTAGCCGTCTTTAAAGCTAAGCCATCATGTAAGCCAAAAAGGCGACTCTGACTCCAACTCCGACTGGAACTCAACTTGGTGCTCCAAAGCCTCACAAAAAATATAAAGATAGATAGATACTTTAAAGTAGAGAAGCATAACAAAAAGCAGAACATTTAAAACATATACGCGCCGTCATCATCATCGTCTGCGTTTTCCCCGTGCGTGTCGTCTCTGTCGTCTCCGTCATCGTCGTCGTCGGTCGGCTATCCGTCTACTTAAAAATCATACCTGTCTGATATGAACCTCTACCTATGCGATGCGATGGGGATGGCGATGGTGGTTTTCGTAAATGTCTGTCTGTCTGTCCATCTATCCTATTCATCCATCCATCCATCGGCAATTACTCGTGAAGTATGACGGCATGGCAGTTAGTTATCTCCTTTTGATGAGATATAAAAGTATCTATGAAGTTCGAGGCATATTGTTGTTCATTGTTGCTCGGATTTGTTCGGTGACCGAATTTATTTTGTATATTGGTTACTATGGTACTATGAATACTTGTTTGCTTTTGCCGGGGTAAAACGATGAGGTGGTAGTTGGGGGGTGGAGAAATATTATGGTAAGTCTCTTTTATTGCATCTATACAATATGATGTAACTAATCATATTGCCCTCTGATGTGCTATGAGTGTGCATAACAAATTGATGGCTTGTTAAATTAAGCTGACAATATGTTGTTGTTGTTGTTGTTGTTTTTGTTGTGCACCATCGATACTTGAGGTATTCAAAATTGCGGTACTCGTTCACATTATCATTTGACATTGATTTGGGTTGCAATCTATGTATGTTGTTGCATGTAAGCAGGTAAAACATCAATTTAATTGGAGTAAACATAACAATATACATTATAATGAGGAGCTTTTTGGTATATACCTGTTTTCATATATAGACCAGGTTAATTGATTGAAATTTTGATGGGCATACAACATTTTCAATTAAGCTTATTTTGGTTCTATTATTAGGTGGTTAAACCTGGAGTGTACGGACAGCTATTATCTTTGAACCACAAATTGAAACATACCTCGATGGAAAATTGAAATACATAGAATTCAAATGAAATAATCGAAAATTATTAAGACAAATTTCGAATCCATTTTGTTCTTAACTAAGTCATTACTGAAATAAGCCAATATTTCCAGTATAAATTGCAGAGTTTCTAATGCACGAGAGAAAAGAACTGACAGTTGATTAACTTAATGCCTCGTTTTCAAAAGGATATAACTTTGGCCAACAAAACAAATCTGTTATTCAGGTCTAAAGCAGGTGAGATAATTAGTAAAACCAAAACTAGTAACAACTAGAATTAAGGCCTAATTGACGTTGCAAGGATATACAAATGAGTAGTCGAACCATTTTTGTTTTCTAAATAACAGTATCGTAATAAGGACAAAATATTTAAATATGAAATTGAAGAATTTCTAAAATGTCTCAAATAATGCAAAATACTTTTTGCAGATCATTTCAATTGAATGTTGAAATAAAGGTTTTCCCAATAAAAGATTACATTTTGAATAGCATACAGTTTGAGCAGCTGTCACGTTTGAAGCTATCATCTTTTTAAATTTGACAAGAAAAACTACGCCCATTATTTTTAAAATAAAATTGTACACTCTTCAATAGATCATTGAAAATTTTCAATTTCATCATTTAGATGGTGAAAACATTTTTCACCATAGTTCGATATACAAAACAACTTTTGGATCTTCGTGTTGGCAATAGTAGACAAATTTTCGATAAGTAATTGATCTAAAGAATCAAAACCGCGAGCGTCACTCAAGAGCTATTGCTTCTGTATTCTTGATGAAAACTCACTTTTAGCGATTTATCGTTGTGTTATGGAAATAACAGCAAAAAACACACTTAGATGAGTTTTTACTCACCGCTTAAAAATGTTCTTTAATGTTTTGTAAAGGAGGTTAACAAAATTTAATAAATGCTAAAATGACAACTTAAGTTATCAAATTTATTTTAGAACACTGTTTTCCAGCAAGGTATGGTCTAACTATTTAATTTGGATGACTCCCTACATATGAAAGAATTCCAAGATTTCAACCTTTTTCTAAATATGCCATATTAAAGAGCTAAAACACAATATTTTAGAGGGTTTTTGGTGCATTTCGCGCAGAGATGTAGGAAATTGTTTTGAAACGCTGCTTTTTTCCAAAAATAAAATATGCTTTTCTTGTTTCCATTTCTATTAATGCGAAGAACGCTGCAAAATTTCAAAAATCCAGAAAATGAGAGAGGACCTGATATGAAGAAATGTCGGGCTTTTTTGACGTAGTTTTTTCGAACTCAATTTTCGAGAGTCTATTATTACTATCGTTATAAGGCTGCTTACTCGAAGATTTGAACTGGTGCTAGAAAAAAATTTGATCCTAAAGGAGTCAACAAAACTTAAAAATTGTAGAGATAAAAAGGTTTGGTTCTTGAATTTAAGGAAATACGTGCATTTTAGTAATAATTTCTCTAAAAATTCTTCGGGTGATTTTTGGTCCCGTACGTATAAATGGAGAATGGAAGAGAAGATATAACGACGAACTGTACGGGCTGTACAGCGACACTGACCTAGTTAGCAGAATTAAAGTCCAACGGCTTAGATGGCTGGGTCATGTAGAGCGAATGGACATCAACGCTCCAGCCCCGAAAGTCTTCGAATCCAATCCCGAGGGTCAGCGCAGTAGAGGAAGAACGCGACTCAGGTGGCGCACGCAGGTGGGTGAAGACCTCAACCAACTTGGCGTGCGAAACTGGAGACAACTAGCTAGGGACCGAGCTGACTGGAGACGCATGTTGGTTGAGGCCCAGGTCCGCCCCAGACTGTAGCGCCACCTTAAGTAAGTAAGTAAGTTCTCTAAAAAAATAAATTAAAACAAATTAAGGTAAACAAATAAGTTGGGAAGAAACTTTTGTATGGCACTCACAAATTACACGTTTCAGAATCTATATTCACTTCAAATCTTAAGAGATTCAAAGCTTTTATATCAATAGATGTGAAACATTTAATATGTTTTTCAATTAGCCATTAGTTTAACAAAAGTGTCACTTTTGATATTTTTGGGAAATTTATATTCTTGAAATTCAGGTTTAAATCTCAGTTCTAGAGCATCTAAAGCAAATTCACTTTAAAAGGTGGATTTCCTTAATTTTTTAAGTATTTAAAAGTGTTTGTATTCATCAGAAACATAATTTTGAAAGAAATAAAATGCACTACTGGTTCGATGGAGCTTGCAATTTCTTCCAAAAAGTCTGTTTCAAATTATTAAATATATTTTAAGATTTGAAAATGTACCTGCAAAATAAGTTTTTTTTTAAAATTTAAATGCCATTTTATTTCTCAAAAAATCTAGATTAACGCATTTTTTTTTCAAAAATCATTTTAAATCTTGTCTTAAAAATATAAATATAAATAAAAATAAAGTGCTTATAAATATACATTTAGGTAACATTTAAATATCCTTAAAAAATGTTGAACCCTTTCTGAGATATCGATTTTTGTAAACAAAATTAATATTTTTTTAACACCAAAAAAAGACATTTTTGATCATCAAAAATCATCATCAATTTGATCATGTGATTATTGACAAGAGCTTAAACAGAAAGAAAAGATTAATGGAATCGGTCCATTAGTTCTTGAGAAAACTTAAAAATAAAATAAAAGTTAAATGAGGGGTATTGTAGTAAGAAGCCAAATTAAGAACACAAAATTTAGAGAAAGTTTAAAAAAAAATTACATATTTTAACCAAAAAATTTGTATGGGGACTGCTGTTATTTTTCGTATTAATAAAATGAAAAAAAAAACGCCTTACGCTAATCGGCTGAAAACCTTAATTTCAATCAACACAAATGTTTGGACTGTAGGAGCCTGAAAAGACAGACTGACGGACGGGATCGGGGTACAAACTTTGTTCGAATTCTCTTTTTTGATTAAAAGCTCTAGTTCGAATTTTTTTACTAATGCAAAACTTGCTATATAGGTCCTGTATGTAGCAAGTAAAAATCACTTCATTGTTCACTATTTATATGTGTCAAAAAAATGTAATAATAAAATTGAAGGCTAGTTTAAGTAATTTAAAGGCAACTTAATAATTATAAAATTGATGATCTTTTATTCAAGGTTTCTTCTTAAGAACCTGAATATTTGCGCTTTTTCTTCAAAACAATTTTAATGAAAATAATTTAAAGCATGACTAAAGTTTTTTCAAATTCTAAATTTAGTAAAAACAAAAGTTTTAGTTGTTTTTGACAGCAATGACAGCAAACCACTTTTTGGTGAATGTCGTTAAATTACTAATAAATCTTTAGATGAAATCTTTTCTTATACAACTTTTAACTGTATAAGCTTTATGGCTCATATGACCCCCCCTGGATCGTCCATTAGTCAAAAGTTGATGAATTTGTGCTGTGTTTTTTGAATAGGGCTGAATATTCGTTTCATATTATGTTCTTGGTCCAATCTTCAGTAAAAAGTAGTACTTTTAGCAACAAAGTTTAAGGAAGTAAAATACAAATGTTGTTTTCATATACAAAAAATAAATAATTCAAAATATAATGGGGGTCATATCCATTAACGGAACACGATTAGTTTTGAATTGAAGGGAATTCCTACGAAAAAGAAACAAATTATCTCCCAGGGGGGGATGTCATGACCCCTACGACCCCCCCCCTGGATCCGCCATTGACGACCCTATTTATAAAAAGTGGTCATAATGTTAGGATCGTGTTTTTAATAAATGTGAGCAGATAGCTACGATCAAAGTATGGACTCGAAATTACTCCTAAGAATAAACTATACAACGTATTTTTAAAAACCATCAAATCATAAGATTCAATGTTTTTCAAAGCTTAAAAAAGAGTAAAAAATTATTTTAAAACTATTAAGAATTTTTCGAATACTAAAAAATAAACCATTTCTAAAGGATCAAAAATTTGTATTTCGAAAATTTATCGTAAAAGTTATTCTTAAGGAGTTTTTTTTTTAAAGTCCAGAAGACACCACGTCTCAATTTTTTCTAAGCGTAAGTAGACAACCATATTTCAATAACCTGAAGTGATATAGAAATTAAGAAAGTTTCTACAGCTTAAGAACATCTTAATCCCTTACTAAAGTATTGCTTCGTTTGTATGGCAGATTAAAAGAACAGAAATATCAAAAAAAAAAAAGAAAAAGTTTTTGTCATACGGACTGGCTCCTGTATCAAAAGACTCTGTTTAAATAGATTTATG
Organism: Eupeodes luniger; assembly: GCA_951509635.1. Lineage (NCBI taxonomy): Eukaryota > Metazoa > Arthropoda > Insecta > Diptera > Syrphidae > Eupeodes > Eupeodes luniger. Next base: position 128,197,922 of record OX608074.1, read on the forward strand.
ATTTTTTTTTTTCGAAAATCGTTATAGCGGTCTTTTTATAATTCATTGTTGATTTATAAAAGTTTTCAATTTAAGTTTAAAAATATTCTTAATATGCATTTTTTAGAACTTATTAATATACGCCTTACATTTAATTTTCGTTAGAAAATATTGACCAATTTTGAGATATCGAATTTTGAATTAAAAAAAATTATCATTTTTTAAAAAATCTTAAAAGTAAAATTTTATATTTTTAATCATCAAATATTATTGAAACACTAAAAAATTGTAATCGGTGATTTAGTTTGAAAACAAATTTTAAAGAAATTAGTAAAAATCTATGGATTCATTTTTGAGAAAATTCTTATTACTGATTTTTGACCATAAAATTTAAATCAGGACTACTATTCTTTTTAGTATTAACAAAATGAAAAAAAAAAACCTTATATGATACTGCTTAAAACTTTAATTTTGAACTCAATCAAACCATTGGTTTGGGCTGTAGGGGCCGAGGACAGATAGACAGACAGACAGAAGGACGAAATCGGGAGACCCACTTTTTTTAAATTCTCTACCATCGTAATGTCATATTTGATTTAAATCTCGAGTTCGAAATTCATTACGAATGCAAAACTTAACATATAGTTCTTATATGTCACAAATGAAAAAGTTAAATTGGGGTGATAAAAAACCCTTAAAAAGGTATCGCCCTTATCATTAAGTAGGCAGATCATTTCTAGTGAAAAAAACTCCCTTTGTTATGGCCTTTAGAGTTCTAATGAATAATCAAAGCTTTTTTAAAAAAAGTTTAATAATGGGTGATTTTTTTGAGGTTATGATTTTCATGCATTAGTATTTGACAGATCACGCGGGATTTCAGACATGATGTCAAAGAGAAAGATGCTCAGTATGCTTTAACATTTCATCATGAATAGACTTACTAACGAGCAACGCTTGCAAATCATTGAATTTTATTACCAAAATCAGTGTTTGGTTCGAAATGTGTGTGTTCGACAAATTTTGTTCAGCGATGAGGCTCATTTCTGGTTGAATGGCTACGTTAATAAGCAAAATTGCCGCATTTGGAGTGAAGAGCAACCAGAAGCCGTTCAAGAACTGCCCATGCATCCCGAAAAATGCACTGTTTGGTGTGGTTTGTACGCTGGTGGAATCATTGGACCGTATTTTTTCAAAGATGCTGTTGGACGCAACGTTACGGTGAATGGCGATCGCTATCGTTCAATGCTAACAAACTTTTTGTTGCCAAAAATGGAAGAACTGAACTTGGTTGACATGTGGTTTCAACAAGATGGCGCTACATGCCACACAGCTCGCGATTCTATGGCCATTTTGAGGGAAAACTTCGGAGAACAATTCATCTCAAGGAATGGACCGGTAAGTTGGCCACCAAGATCATGCAATTTGACGCCTTTAGACTATTTTTTGTGGGGCTACGTCAAGTCTAAAGTCTACACAAATAAGCCAGCAACTATTCCAGCTTTGGAAGACAACATTTCCGAAGAAATTCGGGCTATTCCGGCCGAAATGCTCGAAAAAGTTACCCAAAATTGGAATTTCCGAATGGCCACCTAAGACGCAGCCGCGGTCAACATTTAAATGAAATTATCTTCAAAAAGTAAATGTCATGGACTAATCTAACGTTTAAAATAAAGAATCGATGAGATTTTGCAAATTTTATGCGTTTTTTTTTTAAAAAAGTTCTCAAGCTCTTAAAAAATCACCCGATAGTTTCAACTTTTTGATAAATAACTTCGATAAGTTCGATTAAGTTTTAAAACTTATAATACTAAATTAGTACTAACCTTTTTTAAAATTACTTCTACCGGAAAGTAAACAAGATAATAATTTAAAATAGGTATAACTGAGGAATTTCAAATTGTGTGTGTCATAAGTGTGTGACTATTTCATCATCTTTTTTAATATAATAATGACTATAATATCCACTGTCGAGTGATGTCCATCACCAGGCAACCAACCACACACTCATTATTTTGCGTAGAAATCACCCTTTTACTTCCGATATCCACTATAAGAATATTTCCACATCCGGCAATTGACTCAAGTCAACTCGAAGCCATATCCTGTATTGGTTCATGATTGTGTCCGTCATAGTTGCGCCAGCCGCCGCCGCCGCCACTCGTCACCATCGCCATCGCGTCTCAAACGGGAAGACAAACAAAATTATTTAACAGTACACCATGATCCAGCCTATACGAGTGCCTATAACTTACTTATTATAACTTATAAATTTATAAGAAAGAAGAAAATGAACATATCCAATGCCATCTATTCAGATAGTTGGTATATATGGTATTAAAATATGCAAAATATTAGCTTATCCCCTTTTTGAATCAACCAACGCACGCAACGTAAAGTCTTACATACCTGGGTGTTAAATATTGTACCACAAATTACTACAAGTCTTCGTCTGGTAATTTATTTAATTTATTTATATAGTTAAGTATTTTTGTTGGTTTATTTTTCTTTTTTGTTGCTTAGACATGTGATTGAGGCTTTCTTTTAACCAGTTTAGTGTTAATAAATATAATTAGCTTAGATAATATAATAAATAAAATATATAAATTTATTTTTTTGTTTCTCTCTTAATGGAAATCATTATTTTAAATAGGATACCATTACTTTCTTTGCGGATTTATATTGATATCAATATTTATAATAAAATCCTGTTTGTTCTGTTTTTTTTTGTTTCTTTTTTTTTCAATAAAAACTTTAATTAATTCAAACATTTAAATGAGGTTTTTATAAGATTCGAAGTTGTTTAGTTGTTCATAGTCAAAACAAAAATTGTATGATTTTATTTTATTTTACGGATTTGAAATACAAAATATTTTAAAGTTTTATTTTACAGATAAAGGAACTACTTCCAGTGCCATTGACACTGTAATTTTAAAAAGACCAACTTTATACTAAAACACGTATTTATAAACTAAAATAAGAGGCTGGGATTTCACCTACACTGATATCTTTTCCTTGCACATTGATGTCTGTGATAAATTAAAAGTCTTACCAGTTTTACTCCTTTAATAAAATAAATTGGCATTTCAAGAATTTCGAAAATTATGAAATCGATAACACTGGGTCTTCAAAATTAAGCTATTTTGTATGTCCTACACACAAAAAATACTTTTTTAAAGGATTAATTTGTCCTCAATTTGAATCATGGCTTTTAAATTTCTTGTTGTATCAGGTTTTTAAAATATGCTTTTTTAAACATACTAAAGACAAACAAAAACGGCTAAAGTTAAACACGGAATAGTTCTTAACAATTAAAAATTGTATTATCTTGAGAATACATATATTTTATTATCTTGAAAATAAATATATTTGTCTTCTAAATACAGTTTAAATCATTGTAGTATCTTTCTTAATTCCATATATGTTAACCCTCCCTTTATTAAAGGAATCCAGTTAAAGTTATTAAACGAGGCTAAGTACCTGGGTCTTGGTAGATTGCTTTAGATAAAGCTATAAAACGCGACAAACTAAATAATACCCTACTCTACCTAGCACCTCTTGATATATTTAGCAAAAAAATAGCTGCAAGTTCTGCTATTCGCCTCAAAGCTTCTTTGCAGTGGGTTAACAACAACAACATTGGCCACTCCGTAATTCTTAAGTACATAGAATATATTCCAAAGCACACAGACTACACCATCCCCCAACTGAATTCGACAGAAACATCCAGATTTATACACCTTCCAGATTTTTCTGGGCATTCCTAGAAGACGAGTCAGTCCACTTTTATACAGATGGATCAAAATCAAAAGAAGGGGTTGCTGGAGGTGTGTACTCTGAACCACTGAAATTAAGTCTCTCATTCCGCCTACCCAATCATTGTAGCGTGTGTGTGGAACGTGTGGGTGGAACTTTTGGCGATTAAAGAAGTCTTTTTCTGGCTTAAAGAAAACATGATATCGCACCTCCGGTGGTACAACGACGTAAGTGCAAATTTTGAATTTTTTCAGTTAAGTATGTCACAACTCTTAAAAAAGGTATTTGCTTCCAATAAAACAATGACCTAATTGAAATTGTTCTATTTGTGTCCAGAGGACAGATATGTCTTTGTACCGTTACAATGTTTTCAAACTAAAGTATCGCAAGTACATTGACTTATCTGTCACTTGTGTTTCAAATCTGCAACGAACAACGCTTTGATTAGTCAGACAACGACCTATCTGTATGAGTTCCAAAACTTTTTGTATAATTGTTTTATTATTTTCGGTCGAACAAAGTCGTAAGTGAACGTTATGGCAGTTTTATGTTGAATTTTTTAAATATTTTCCTAATATTTCAGTGAGACATCGACACTTTAAGTTTTAAGTTTATTTATTAAAAATCACTATTTTGTTTATTTGTACTAAAATTATTAAAAATTAAGCAGACAAAAATGACTGAGCTTCCAAAAACTGTGTTTAATTACCCTTGAATAAATATTTTTTTTTTTCATAAAAAAAAATAATTATATGCTTTTTTTAATAAAACCCGTTTTCAAAATATTAAATCGTGTTTTCTGAAGAACCGAATTCTTTGCATTAACGCCATTGTACCACCGGAGGTGCGATATCAAGATCTGACATCTGTATTTTCTCAGATAGTCAGGCCGCTATCAAGTCTCTAGCTAGACTCTGTCTCTACAAACTCTATAACAGTCCATTGCCGTCGATCGTCTCAAATGGAGATGGCACACTAGTTTGATATTCACCTTTGCAGGGCGCCTCTCTGGGCCATACAGACATTCCAGGAAATTGTAAGGCAGATGAAATCGCCATAAATGGTACAGTACAATCCATTCTATCATGTTTGGCAAATGCTGGCATACCAATCGCTACACGTAAACTATTGAAGCTGTATTGATAAGGAAGAGGAGGAAACACTTCTTCACCTTCTCTGTATATACCCTGCTCTAGCTCAAAACGCAAGAATTACCTAAGAGAATTCTTCTATAATGATCTAAACGAACTTAATTATCGGTTGTGACGCCAATGCGCACCATACACGCAAAAACATTTCCCTTAACCGAGTAAGATTTTTGCTCGGTTAAAAAAAAATCGGTTAAAAATAACTGAGTCTTGTGAAAAAATAAACAAGAAGTTTTTGCTAAAAACAGCTAAGTCAGATCGGTTAAATAAACATAGTTAAAAATAACCAATTACATGGGAAATATCTACCAAGCAGATCGGCAAAAAATAACACATTTACTTAGTATTTTAACTTTGTTAAATTTAAATAAGTTACTTGATTGCAAAGAACCAAGTAACTTGTGTGTTTTCAACTAAGTAATAGGTTATTAATAACCGATTCACTCATGAAAACTTAAACAACTGAGAAACTGTTAATATCTCACAAGCATCTTTGTAAATAACACACAACCACGGTTGTTAAATACAGCAGATCACTTGGTTGATTTTACCCGATTTGCTTGGGTAAATTTATATATACCCCTTCCATATGAAATCTCACAAGTACTCTGTAGAATTCTCACAAGTATGTTTGTTGATAACAGTCAACTAAAGTCATTTAAAAACAGCAAATCACTTGGTTAAACATAACCGACTTACTCGTCAAAATATAAACGAGTTCATATAAGATCAATTTTCACAAGTGCTCTGTTAATAACAAATAACTACGATCGTTTAAATACAGCAGATCACTTGGTAGTTTTTAATCAATTTACTCGGGAAAATTTTGACATGTGAATTGGGTTGAAATCTCACAAGTACTCTGTAGAATTCTCACAAGTATGTTTGTTGATAACAGTCAACTAAAATCATTTAAAAACAGCAAATCACTTGGTTAAACATAACCGACTTACTCGTCAAAATATAAACGAGTTCATATAAGATCAATTTTCACAAGTGCTCTGTTAATAACAAACTACTACTTGGTAGTTTTTAATCAATTTACTCGGGAAAATTTTGACATGTGAATTGGGTTGAAATCTCACAAGTACTCTGTAGAATTCTCACAAGTATGTTTGTTGATAACAGTCAACTAAAATCATTTAAAAACAGCAAATCACTTGGTTAAACATAACCGACTTACTCGTCAAAATATAAACGAGTTCATATAAGATCAATTTTCACAAGTGCTCTGTTAATAACAAACTACTACTTGGTAGTTTTTAATCAATTTACTCGGGAAAATTTTGACATGTGAATTGGGTTGAAATCTCACAAGTACTCTGTAGAATTCTCACAAGTATGTTTGTTGATAACAGCCAACTAAAGTCATTTAAAAACAGCAAATCACTTGGTTAAACATAACCGACTTACTCGTCAAAATATAAACGATTTCATATAAGATCAATTTTCACAAGTGCTCTGTTAATAACAAATAACTACGATCGTTTAAATACAGCAGATCACTTGGTAGTTTTTAATCAATTTACTCGGGAAAATTTTGACATGTGAATTGGGTTGAAATCTCACAAGTACTCTGTAGAATTCTCACAAGTATGTTTGTTGATAACAGTCAACTAAAATCATTTAAAAACAGCAAATCACTTGGTTAAACATAACCGACTTACTCGTCAAAATATAAACGAGTTCATATAAGATCAATTTTCACAAGTGCTCTGTTAATAACAAACTACTACTTGGTAGTTTTTAATCAATTTACTCGGGAAAATTTTGACATGTGAATTGGGTTGAAATCTCACAAGTACTCTGTAGAATTCTCACAAGTATGTTTGTTGATAACAGTCAACTAAAGTCATTTAAAAACAGCAAATCACTTGGTTAAACATAACCGACTTACTCGTCAAAATATAAACGAGTTCATATAAGATCAATTTTCACAAGTGCTCTGTTAATAACAAATAACTACGATCGTTTAAATACAGCAGATCACTTGGTAGTTTTTAATCAATTTACTCGGGAAAATTTTGACATGTGAATTGGGTTGAAATCTCACAAGTACTCTGTAGAATTCTCACAAGTATGTTTGTTGATAACAGTCAACTAAAATCATTTAAAAACAGCAAATCACTTGGTTAAACATAACCGACTTACTCGTCAAAATATAAACGAGTTCATATAAGATCAATTTTCACAAGTGCTCTGTTAATAACAAACTACTACTTGGTAGTTTTTAATCAATTTACTCGGGAAAATTTTGACATGTGAATTGGGTTGAAATCTCACAAGTACTCTGTAGAATTCTCACAAGTATGTTTGTTGATAACAGTCAACTAAAGTCATTTAAAAACAGCAAATCACTTGGTTAAACATAACCGACTTACTCGTCAAAATATAAACGAGTTCATATAAGATCAATTTTCACAAGTGCTCTGTTAATAACAAATAACTACGATCGTTTAAATACAGCAGATCACTTGGTAGTTTTTAATCAATTTACTCGGGAAAATTTTGACATGTGAATTAGGTTGAAATCTCACAAGTACTCTGTAGAATTCTCACAAGTATGTTTGTTGATAACAGTCAACTAAAATCATTTAAAAACAGCAAATCACTTGGTTAAACATAACCGACTTACTCGTCAAAATATAAACGAGTTCATATAAGATCAATTTTCACAAGTGCTCTGTTAATAACAAATAACTACGATCGTTTAAATACAGCAGATCACTTGGTAGTTTTTAATCAATTTACTCGGGAAAATTTTGACATGTGAATTAGGTTGAAATCTCACAAGTACTCTGTAGAATTCTCACAAGTATGTTTGTTGATAACAGTCAACTAAAATCATTTAAAAACAGCAAATCACTTGGTTAAACATAACCGACTTACTCGTCAAAATATAAACGAGTTCATATAAGATCAATTTTCACAAGTGCTCTGTTAATAACAAACTACTACTTGGTAGTTTTTAATCAATTTACTCGGGAAAATTTTGACATGTGAATTGGGTTGAAATCTCACAAGTACTCTGTAGAATTCTCACAAGTATGTTTGTTGATAACAGCCAACTAAAGTCATTTAAAAACAGCAAATCACTTGGTTAAACATAACCGACTTACTCGTCAAAATATAAACGATTTCATATAAGATCAATTTTCACAAGTGCTCTGTTAATAACAAATAACTACGATCGTTTAAATACAGCAGATCACTTGGTAGTTTTTAATCAATTTACTCGGGAAAATTTTGACATGTGAATTGGGTTGAAATCTCACAAGTACTCTGTAGAATTCTCACAAGTATGTTTGTTGATAACAGTCAACTAAAATCATTTAAAAACAGCAAATCACTTGGTTAAACATAACCGACTTACTCGTCAAAATATAAACGAGTTCATATAAGATCAATTTTCACAAGTGCTCTGTTAATAACAAACTACTACTTGGTAGTTTTTAATCAATTTACTCGGGAAAATTTTGACATGTGAATTGGGTTGAAATCTCACAAGTACTCTGTAGAATTCTCACAAGTATGTTTGTTGATAACAGTCAACTAAAGTCATTTAAAAACAGCAAATCACTTGGTTAAACATAACCGACTTACTCGTCAAAATATAAACGAGTTCATATAAGATCAATTTTCACAAGTGCTCTGTTAATAACAAATAACTACGATCGTTTAAATACAGCAGATCACTTGGTAGTTTTTAATCAATTTACTCGGGAAAATTTTGACATGTGAATTGGGTTGAAATCTCACAAGTACTCTGTAGAATTCTCACAAGTATGTTTGTTGATAACAGTCAACTAAAATCATTTAAAAACAGCAAATCACTTGGTTAAACATAACCGACTTACTCGTCAAAATATAAACGAGTTCATATAAGATCAATTTTCACAAGTGCTCTGTTAATAACAAACTACTACTTGGTAGTTTTTAATCAATTTACTCGGGAAAATTTTGACATGTGAATTGGGTTGAAATCTCACAAGTACTCTGTAGAATTCTCACAAGTATGTTTGTTGATAACAGCCAACTAAAGTCATTTAAAAACAGCAAATCACTTGGTTAAACATAACCGACTTACTCGTCAAAATATAAACGATTTCATATAAGATCAATTTTCACAAGTGCTCTGTTAATAACAAATAACTACGATCGTTTAAATACAGCAGATCACTTGGTAGTTTTTAATCAATTTACTCGGGAAAATTTTGACATGTGAATTGGGTTGAAATCTCACAAGTACTCTGTAGAATTCTCACAAGTATGTTTGTTGATAACAGTCAACTAAAATCATTTAAAAACAGCAAATCACTTGGTTAAACATAACCGACTTACTCGTCAAAATATAAACGAGTTCATATAAGATCAATTTTCACAAGTGCTCTGTTAATAACAAACTACTACTTGGTAGTTTTTAATCAATTTACTCGGGAAAATTTTGACATGTGAATTGGGTTGAAATCTCACAAGTACTCTGTAGAATTCTCACAAGTATGTTTGTTGATAACAGTCAACTAAAGTCATTTAAAAACAGCAAATCACTTGGTTAAACATAACCGACTTACTCGTCAAAATATAAACGAGTTCATATAAGATCAATTTTCACAAGTGCTCTGTTAATAACAAATAACTACGATCGTTTAAATACAGCAGATCACTTGGTAGTTTTTAATCAATTTACTCGGGAAAATTTTGACATGTGAATTGGGTTGAAATCTCACAAGTACTCTGTAGAATTCTCACAAGTATGTTTGTTGATAACAGTCAACTAAAATCATTTAAAAACAGCAAATCACTTGGTTAAACATAACCGACTTACTCGTCAAAATATAAACGAGTTCATATAAGATCAATTTTCACAAGTGCTCTGTTAATAACAAACTACTACTTGGTAGTTTTTAATCAATTTACTCGGGAAAATTTTGACATGTGAATTGGGTTGAAATCTCACAAGTACTCTGTAGAATTCTCACAAGTATGTTTGTTGATAACAGTCAACTAAAGTCATTTAAAAACAGCAAATCACTTGGTTAAACATAACCGACTTACTCGTCAAAATATAAACGAGTTCATATAAGATCAATTTTCACAAGTGCTCTGTTAATAACAAATAACTACGATCGTTTAAATACAGCAGATCACTTGGTAGTTTTTAATCAATTTACTCGGGAAAATTTTGACATGTGAATTAGGTTGAAATCTCACAAGTACTCTGTAGAATTCTCACAAGTATGTTTGTTGATAACAGTCAACTAAAATCATTTAAAAACAGCAAATCACTTGGTTAAACATAACCGACTTACTCGTCAAAATATAAACGAGTTCATATAAGATCAATTTTCACAAGTGCTCTGTTAATAACAAATAACTACGATCGTTTAAATACAGCAGATCACTTAGTAGTTTTTAACCGATTTACTCGGGAAAATTTAGATAATCTCATTTTGTTGATTTTTCATAAAGAAAACCAAAATTTCATGTTATTTAAGCTTGAAATCAACGTTTTCTTACAATTTTTAAATACTTTTTCAGAATTTTCTTCTTATTTAAGCTTGAAATCAATGTTTTTTGACAATTTTTTCATTAAAAACTGCAAAGTCAAAATCTAAAGACAATCTCTTATTTCAACAAAAATTCATTCGCTTTTTACCTTCAAAGCACATTTTGTTGATTTTTCATAAAGCAAAATCATTTTTTCCACAAGAAACCAAAATTTCATGTTATTTAAGCTTGAAATCAACGTTTTCTTACAATTTTTAAATACTTTCTCAGAATTTTCTTCTTATTTAAGCTTGAAATCTATGTTTTTTGACAATTTTTTCATTAAAAACTGCAAAGTCAAAATCTAAAGACAATCTCTTATTTCAACAAAAATTCATTCGCTTTTTACCTTCAAAGCACATTTTGTTGATTTTTCATAAAGCAAAATCATTTTTTCCACAAGAAACCAAAATTTCATGTTATTTAAGCTTGAAATCAACGTTTTCTTACAATTTTTAAATACTTTCTCAGAATTTTCTTCTTATTTAAGCTTGAAATCTATGTTTTTTGACAATTTTTTCATTAAAAACTGCAAAGTCAAAATCTAAAGACAATCTCTTATTTCAACAAAAATTCATTCGCTTTTTACCTTCAAAGCACATTTTGTTGATTTTTCATAAAGCAAAATCATTTTTTCCACAAGAAACCAAAATTTCATGTTATTTAAGCTTGAAATCAACGTTTTCTTACAATTTTTAAATACTTTCTCAGAATTTTCTTCTTATTTAAGCTTGAAATCAATGTTTTTTGACAATTTTTCATTAAAAACTGCAAAGTCAAAATCTAAAGATTTTAAACATTACTTTACTTTACTTTACTTTTGGTTTACTTAAGTATCAAAATGCTTTCTGACAGCTGATAAAAACACTATTATGGAGCATATTTAACGAGCAGAAATTAAATACAAAATAAAAGTTTATTGACTAATTCAATTTCAAATAATGTAATATTTTGAGTGGCCACGTTTCCGAGTGGTGCAATTTTATTATATTTAATAAAAAACAATGTTTTTTTCACGAAAGTTATATTTTGAATGCGTGATAAATTAAATTAAGTATTCGTACATACTTATACATATGTACCTCAAAATATTGCATTTTTTAAATAAAATTTCATAAAATATATTAGGTATATGTACTCTCTCAAAATTATGTATCTTTGCTGAGTCGTCTTGATTATTGTATGCAACGTTGAAATAAAACCAAAAACTTTGTATCGCATCTGTTGGTAAAAAATTCTTAGAATGATTTTGGTTTCATTCATAATATTCATTATAAACTGAGATTTTAAGCAATAATTTCAAAGATAAGATTTTCTTTCACAGGTTTTTAACTCTTGAATGGCAGGTTCTTTCAGTTTTTAACAATAAGCTAGGTAACATAATTCGATTCCAAAGAAAAACAACATCACTCAACAAATGAAATTTTTGAGTAAAAATGGCAATTTTGTATTTCAAACTTATTAGACTACTACAATATTTGAGTTATTGTGCACTTTTGACATTTAACAGCCCAATTGAAATTAAAATTTTATAAGTTCCTGTTATTTATTTTGAAAACTAAATTTTGTTCAGTTGTGTTGCTTTTCTCCTGAACCGACTATAAGAATTCAATATTCATGCACATTTGGAGAATTTGTTGGTTACTCGACAAAAGCGTTATGCAGTGTTGAATACAATTTTCCAACAGCTTCACAATACAAAAGTTTTCCTAAAATGTATACGATCAATATAATATTCAATACATTACTTTTATAGTTTGTTGTTCTGATTTTAATTCTTTATCTAGACCAACTCATAATCAAAAAGATATTTAAAAGAAACTAAAAGAAACGTTCATAATTAAAAAACATGGATGAAGAAGTGTCGACTTTACTACGAGAGTGGGGTTTAGAAACGTATATAACCGTTTTTGAAGGTACGTTATTAAATTAAATTCAAATTGTCTTTTTCAATATTATACAATATGAGAGTGCATAAAATAGCTCAAATTATATCGGTCTGTTTCTATCGTTTAACTATTTTATCAGATATTAAGTCCCTTTCATAAAATTAAGTTAATAAAGCTCAAGATGGCAAAATTGCAAGAGAGTATCTATTGCATTTATATTTTCATTCTAGTTTTTTTTTTGAAGTACCTTTTAAATAGAATTGTTTGCATTTGTCATATTTAATATTTTCGTCTTACGTAAAATATTCATCTTCAATAACTCATGAAAAGTTCCTTTAATTAATTTGCTTTATAGACAATGCCATTACCTCAATGTCTCTGCCTTTACTTGGTGTGACAGAGATTAGGGAGATGTTCCCAATTATAGGGCATCGGGTCATTTTCACCAGAAACTTTGAAGCATGGAGAAAATTAATGCACCCTAATGCTGGTAGTGGTTCGGTTAGTTAAATGTTTTCCTTTGCTGATGGTAGAATTAATAGCTACGTGTGTTACAGATAATCGATACTCAAGAAACATGTGCTGGTAGCTCTCAAAACAGTAGCGAAATAAGTTTTGCACTAAGCGACTTATTGCCTGAATTTCAACTAGGTGACACAGTTCAAATGATAGATTCCATTGAACCGCCACTTACTTCAAGTGAAAATGTATCAATCGGAGTTATAGATGTAAGTACCTACATATAAATTTATTTGAGCTGAATACAGTGTAGTCTTAAATTTTTTTAAAACCAAAAACCATAAAATAAAATTACAAAAATCACGAAAGACTAAATCTTGAATGACAAAAATCTGAGTAAACAAAGCATGCGAAAATCTTAATCATTTTCACAAAAGTAAATTATTTTTCAAGATACAGTAAACTTAAATCTAAAATACTTGAAATAAATGAATTTCGAAAATAAAAGAAATTTCTTGGGCGTAGAAAATAAAAATAATACTAAATAGGAATTCCTTCTTAAAAATAAATAAATAAATTGAAGAGCTAAACAGCTCATGAAGAACTAGGCCATACTGCCTAATAACTCTCAACCATTCCTGTGTATGTGGAATGGAAGGGACTCAGAGTTTGGTGCCGAATCCAAACGGCTAAGGTCAGCTTTTCTATGATAGAAGATAATCTTGGAGGATTTGTGATACGCAAAAGCAGTAGCCCTGAACTATTAAAACTTAGAAATTTTTCGGACTTAGAAATTTTTTGGACTTTGAAAATTTTTGGGACTTAGAATTTTTTTTGGACTTAGAAAATTTTTTGGACTTAGAATATTTTTGGGACTTAGAAATTTTTTTGGACTTAGAAAATTTTTTGGACTTAGAAAATTTTTTGGACTTAGAAAATTTTTGGGACTTAGAAATTTTTTTGGACTTAGAAAATTTTTTGGACTTAGAAAATTTTTTGGACTTAGAAAATTTTTGGGACTTAGAATTTTTTTTGGACTTAGAAAATTTTTTGGACTTAGAATATTTTTGGGACTTAGAATTTTTTTTGGACTTAGAAAATTTTTTGGACTTAGAATATTTTTGGGACTTAGAAATTTTTTTGGACTTAGAAAATTTTTTGGACTTAGAAAATTTTTTGGACTTAGAAAATTTTTTGGACTTAGAAAATTTTTGGGACTTAGAAATTTTTTTGGACTTAGAAAATTTTTTGGACTTAGAAAATTTTTTGGACTTAGAAAATTTTTGGGACTTAGAAATTTTTTTGGACTTAGAAAATTTTTTGGACTTAGAAAATTTTTGGGACTTAGAAAATTTTTGGGACTTAGAAATTTTTTTGGACTTAGAAAATTTTTTGGACTTAGAAAATTTTTTGGACTTAGAAAATTTTTGGGACTTAGAAATTTTTTTGGACTTAGAAAATTTTTGGGACTTAGAAATTTTTTTGGACTTAGAAAATTTTTTGGACTTAGAAAATTTTTGGGACTTAGAAATTTTTTTGGTTAGTTAGTTATTTAGTAATGTTATATAATAAGGGTATTCATACAAACACAGAAAACCCATAGAAACCTTAAAAACTATAGAATTTTCTATCGATAGAAATCAACTGTCAAAATTTGTATGTGAAAAACATTCTGCAAAATATAGACTTTTATTTCTCAAATTTAAAGCAGAAATCGTAGAAAAAAAAACAGATACATTTTGTGACGTTTCTATGGTTTCCGCAAATATTTCTAATGAAGTGTTCATGTAAACCCTTTGCGGAAATTTATATTTTTCTACAAAGTAGAAAATTATATCGTTACATGAATACCCTTAATAATTCAAGTATTTTCCTTGTTTTTTTCTAGTTTATTTTTAAGTTCTTGTGATTAATAATTCAAATATTTTGTAAATTTGAGACATCCTTTTTTTTTGAATTGTTATCCAAGCGAGATTTTTGTAATTCTAGATAGGGTCGTTATGTATACAGATAATGGCGCAAAATTTTAAACATTTAAAACCAGCTCTAAATCAATTTCGGATAACGAGTCGACTCTTAATATACTTTTTGTTAATTTTAAAGGACATAAACTAAAGTTAAACGTTAAAGAGCTCGTCTAACTTTAACAGCAGCAAATAACTAATTTATCTTTTAAAAGTATACTTTATCCATATTGCCAATGGTCCATGTTGGGGCGAGTACAGCCAAATGAATTTGCACCTTGCAACAACAAAATTTATTTGTTGTGAATTAGCTTGTATATACTTCATCTACATATAAAATAATGTAAATAACTTATAAACAATCGAAATCTGTACCGAGGTAGTAGATAAAATGTATTTTTTTCATTGCAAAATTATTTGGTTTTAAGTTGTCTACTCTTCTCTTTTCGTTTTTTTGTTTTTGTGTTTGAGTTATGTATCTGCCAAATTAAGGGATGTTCAATTTAAATTCTCTAAGGTTCTGTTGTAAAACTCACATTAGTTAGAAGAGTTGTCTAACGTGTATAAAAAAGAAAATTGTTTAAAATTTTGCGCCAATGTTTTTAAATACGCTTTGTATTTGAGAAGTTACCAACTGCTTAAAATATAAACACATTTGAAATAATTTTATAAATGGTATAATTTTAGGATCTCAAGAAAATCCTTCAATGCTCTTTAGAAGGGAAAGGTATCTTAACACTAAATAAAAAAAGTCCCCTTGATCATAAAGCTAGGTTGAAGTTGGTGCGGATCATTTGCATGTATGTTTTAAAAGAAGCCCCAGACCGAAACATCACTGCACAAATGTATGCAAAGTGGGCAAACGAAATAGTGAATTTGTTTCCTGCTGAAAATAGGTCTGTGTATTTTCACAATAAAATTGTAGAATCGAGCCGTGGAATTATTACCAGGTTGGCTGGAAAGTTGCCCGATACTATACATAATCTTAAAAGAAAATATCGTGAAACGGGTATAATTCCGAAGCGCAAACGTTCTTTTTCATTGTCACCTATATCTAGTCGAGGAGAATCCCCGAAACCTTTACCCATAAATCGTCTGGCAGAAGCGTTCAAAGCCCCAGAAAATGAAGAACTTTCAGATATAAATCTGGAATGGCTTAGAAATTCTAGCCATCCTTGGGAAACAACAGAGGAAAAGTGGGAAAAAACCAGAAATGCTCGCTTTAATCTTCTGCAGGATATGAGCATTGACCAATATTATGAAGAATATCCGGCTCTGAAGAAAGCGTCAGGATATAAACTGGTAATATTATGATTTCTCTTATTCAAATAAAGATTTTTGCACATTGTGTATTTTATCATAAATCAATTTTCCTCGATTGTAATATTTAGACATAGTCACTGAGGTTTAGTTTTCAAAAGTTGAAATATTTATATTTTTCTGTATGAAAGATTGTTATCAAAATTACAAACTTGACAATCTACACAATATGACTCTGAACCATTCAATGTTATTTAGTACATTTCCATCTCTACTAAATAAAATTAATATGTTACGATAAAAACCCAAATGAGAATATTGTACAAATTACCAGAATGTCCTAGAATTTTTTTTTTCAAATAGTGGTGAAATATTCCAAGTTTTACTAATAAATTACAATAAAATATTCACGTTTTGGGTTTTTACAGTGACACACATACAAATTTGGAAATAATACATTTACAATTCTATTCATGACTGTTAAAACATTTTCTCAAACAATTATTTAACTTCGTCTACAACAGCTTCAAAAGGATTTCAACATCTTATACTCAGAAAACTGCCAAGGATTGTACGAACATTTTCCTAGTATCAAAACCGACATCTTTTCACTTGCAAGACAAAAAGTGACCGCCAAAACCGGATACATTAGTGAATTATTACAACTGGAAGATTGTGAGTATTTTTTAAAATCTAACTTAAAAAATAATTTTGAAAACTTCTTCTGCGAGTCTTAAGGGGTGTTTTAAAAAGATCTGGTAATCATTTAGAATGACAGCAATAGAAAAGATATTTTGTTCTTCTGTTATCAGCGATATGGGATTTCAAATACAATAATAAAACTTAAGCGCCCTTATTAATCCAAACCTTTAAATGGATTCATCACTATTGCCCACAGTGATGTAGAAATCGCACTACGATGCGAACAATTATAACAATAAGGTCTACCACTGTTGTTCTTTTATTTGGTACGTCCTAAAATAAATATAAGAAATAATTTTGTGGTCGTTAATAATACGAAATTATACTGCCTTTGATATTTTTGTTTTAAAATAATTTTCATGATAAACGCAGAATATCCTGTTGAAAGTAAATGTACTTGGATGTTTGCCTAAAAATCGTTTTATAGAATAGATACAAAACTTGACCAAGACTTTATGATAAAAAGCATTTATATTGATATTTTCAAAATAGTTAATATGGAGCGTCCTTAAAAAATATAATAAGTTATTTTGTGGTTGTAAATGATACGAAATTTTTTATACTGCCTTCAAATATTGTACAGGTATTTGATATTTGTTTCAAAATATCCTGTATGTAGAGTCCATTATATCAATATCTGAGGTAAAAATAACCTTAGATAAAAGAATATAAAAAATACTTACACCAAGCAGCATTTAATCTGTTATCATTCTTAAAGTATTTCATTAATTAATTCTGTGGCAACAAGAAAAAACAGCATGAGTCGACTTATGTCGAAAATGAATTTTTGATACCATCCGATGGGCAATAAGACATTCCATCTGTCTTATTTTTTTTCGTGTTTTAATCTCAAACGGTTAAGCAATTACAAACAAAAGAAAAAGAGGTCTTGCACCTGATTTGCAAACTAAATATTCAAATCGCTCTCCTGAAAAGCAGCAAAAACTGACTTATATCGTTTTTCGTAGTTGCCATAGAATAATAATATATTAACATACATATATTTGAAAAAGAATCTATTAAAATTATAGAGACTATAATATCTTTTTGTATGTTTATTTAATTTCAGCAACAGAAGACATAAGTAATCTTGGCGCCTTCCTTCTCATACCATCGCTTCTAACAACGCAAACTATACGCCTGAAGGGTGTACATAAAAAAGTTTGGCGGCCTTCAAAATCCGAAGCTCGAGATGGATTCATCACGATTGTCCACAGCGATGCAGAAATTCAAGAGGCGATAGCTCTAAGACGCAACAAATTACAACAATATGGTCTCACACTGCAGCCGTATATTCTTATAGTTGGTACGTCCTTAAAAAATATAATAAGTTATTTTGTGGTCGTAAATGATACGAAATATATACTGCCTTCAATTTTAGAGGCAGTTGATATTTGTTTCAAAATAATTTTCATGATTAACGCAGAATATCCTGCTGAAAGTAAATGTACTTGGATGTTTATCCAAAAAGCGTTTTATAGAATAGATACAAAATTTGACAAAGAATCTACCGCTGCCAATACACTGCTAGTTGAATTGCAAATTAAAAGTAAAAATGATGTTAAATTAAGATAAAATTTAATTAAGTTCTAAAAAAAATCTTTGTTTTCTATTCAATTACTATGTTACGAGTTACGTACATATAGCTTTGTTTAATGCATCCTTAGTTCGAACGTCCTAAAAAATCTTTAAAAAGTTAATTTGTAACTATAAACGATACAAAATATATACTGACTTGAGTTATTTTACAAGCAGTTTATATGGTTCCTTGTTTCACTTCTATCTTTAAGGTCATATATCACTTTCGTTATTATATCCTAATATTCTCTTTGAGTTGGAACGTCCTAAGAATCTTTAAAAAGTTAATTTGTAACTATAAACGATACAAAATATATACTGACTTGAGTTATTTTACAAACAGTTTATATGGTTCCTTGTTTCACTTCTATCTTTAAGGTCATATATCACTTTCGTTATTATATCCTAATATTCTCTTTGAGTTGGAACGTCCTAAAAATCTTTAAAAAGTTAATTTGTAACTATAAACGATACAAAATATATACTGACTTGAGTTATTTTACAAGCAGTTTATATGGTTCCTTGTTTCACTTCTATCTTTAAGGTCATATATCACTTTCGTTATTATATCCTTATATTCTCTTTGAGTTGGAACATCCTAAAAATCTTTAAAAAGTTAATTTGTAACTATAAACGATACAAAATATATACTGACTTGAGTTATTTTATAAGCAGTTTATATGGTTCCCTGTTTCACTTCTATCTTTAAGGTCATATACCAGTTACTCCACCCGTAATTTATTTTAATTTTCAAAATGGTTATTTGTTTTCTATGCAAATCCCACCTTAAAAATATTAATGTTCTCAGACAGCATTTCACTTTTATGCACAGCGAACACAATTTTATACACTATAAATGCAATGAGGGAGATTGTAAACGTTCATTTCCTTTTTTTTATTCATTCAGAAGACACTTCCAGAAAGAGCATGGTTTAAAAAGAAAGAATCAACTTTCCAATTCTGACTCCATTTTTGAAACTACACAAAATGAAAATATTTTGTTTAATCATACTAATTTAAAAAAATATGAGTCTATTATAACAAATATACCGACGGTTGATGCATCGCTCTCTATTTTTATTGCTACCCTATATGGAAATGTACTTTTACCAAGAAATATAGTCCAAAAGGTAATTGATGGCGTAAACGTGTTGTTCGGCTCAATAAGCCCAACTATTAAAACTTGCGTGGATAAAGTTTGTCTTGAACACTCCATATCCAATAATATTTCAAAATCATTAGTCGAAGCACTACATTCATCAATAATTTCTCCTTTGGATTCTTTTACAACCGAACGAAAGAGGATTGCTTATTTTTCAAAAAAAAAATCTTACATTGATCCTCAAGCGATTGTAATTGGCCAAAGATTTGATTATGTTAAAAAAAATGGAATAACACGTATGGAACCTATATCATGTCAAGAACATTTTATTCCCCTGAGAAATGTATTCCAAACATTTTTTTCTCTGGAAGACATACTCTCCGAAACGTTTGAATACATGGACAGTCTTAAAAGTAAAAATGTGATGGAAAATTTCATCCAAGGATCTTATTGGAGAAAAAGAATGACTCATCATTGCAACCGAGTTGTTTTACCTTTATTTATGTATTTCGATGATTATGAAACTGGAAATGTTCTTGGAAGTCATGCTGGTGTTCACAAATTAGGGGCAGTGTATGTCTCCATTCCATGTCTTCCGCCTTGGCGCTTATCAGTTCTTTCTAACATATTCCTCGTTTTACTATTTCATTCATCTGATAGAGTACATTTTGGAAATAATGTTGTATTCAAACCAGTTATTGATGAGTTTAATTTTTTAAGTGAAGTTGGTGTAGAAATAGATATTCCAACTTTCAAGGGAACTTTATTTTTCGAACTCGCTTTGATTCTTGGTGATAATTTGGGTATACATAGTATGATTGGGTTTGTAGAAAGCTTTTCTGCCAATTTTTCCTGCAGAGTATGTAAAGTTCAAAAAGATATAATGAAAGAGCAACTGTATGAGGATACAGCCCTTCTCCGTACTATTGATTCCTATGAAGCTGATCTGTCCTTAAATAATTTTTCATTAACTGGAATAAAAGAAAGGTGTATATTTTCAGAAGTAAAGAATTTTGATTTATTTCAGCAGGTAGGCGTCGATATAATGCATGATGTGCTCGAGGGTGTAGCGAAATACGTTTTAAGTTTTCTTCTTTTGCAGTATACTGAACACTACCATTTTTTTTCCTTATCTGTTTTTAATGAAAAATTAGTAGCGTTCGCCTATGG
Organism: Eupeodes luniger; assembly: GCA_951509635.1. Lineage (NCBI taxonomy): Eukaryota > Metazoa > Arthropoda > Insecta > Diptera > Syrphidae > Eupeodes > Eupeodes luniger. The sequence goes on from OX608074.1 coordinate 128,218,473, forward strand.
ACCCGATACTAAAAATAAACCTTGTCCAATAGAAAGGGACCATCTTAAACGGAAAAATGTGCGTTTGTCATCTGGAGAAACGCTTACTCTTTTGCGATTCTTGGGATTACTTATAGGTGATTTTGTGCCAAGGGATGATTCTATTTGGATGATGTACATAACGTTAAGACAAATTCTTGATATACTTCTTAGTGTTAAAATTTCAGTAGGAACAGAAAATTTATTGCAAGTTTTAATAGCTGAACTAAACGAACAATATATTAACCTCACCAAAGACTCTCTCAAACCAAAGTTTCACAACCTCATTCACTATCACACCGCTATTAAAAAACACGGTCCATTGTCTTCGTTGTGGTCGATGAGGTTTGAAGCAAAGCATAGGCAATCCAAAATATCTGCTAGATCATCGTGTAACCAAAGAAATGTCACTTTAACTTTAGCAATAAAACATCAACTTCAATTAAATGCAATGTTTCTCAAGGGTAAACTTTGCAACATACTTGAGGTAGGTCCAATAAAAAGTGTTTCAAAATCTGAAATTGATATTGTGCAATCCAGTTTATCTCTTGACCCTAAAAAAACGTTGATTAATATTGGTTGGGCAACCATTTCATCCATTCTTTACAAAAATGGGTCCGTTTTTGTAAAAAGTCTGAACTCAGATGTTTACCTTTACGACTTTTTCTTATTGAAAAAAATTTATTTATATGACTCTGATCGTTTAATATTTTCTGGCACAGTACTGGACACTTTATGTTTCAACGAACATTACTATGCATATGAAGTTCAAGTTCCTACGATGCAGAAACAATTTGACGTGTTTCTAGAATCTTTAATTTCACCAATCCCAAATACGATAAATATTTTAGCAAACAGCAGGCATTACGTGACTTTAAGAAGCCCAATATAAATTGTTAATTTAAGAAAAATTTAAACTAAGAAGATATCAAAATCGAATATTGTATATTGTTTAAAAATAAGGATTAATGAAATAAGAAGCTAAAAAATCGAAAATATTTTTGTTGTTAAAAAAATAAAAATTATTGTATCAGAAATATGTTAGAGGATAAGTAAAATCAATTTATTTTTATATTTATTTAATTTTAATTTAATTTTGTATTTTAGAGAAAATAAAATATCTTTTGTACCTATACATAAATGCTTATGTTTTCAATTTAAAGATTCAAATTGGCTATTCAAAACAGATTGAAGTTTTCAGATACATCGGGGTCTTAAAAGATGATGTCCAACGGTATTCTGCTTATAAATAAATATAAGCTAGAAGGTAAGCTTTCTCTACAAAAGTTAGCCTACTAACATTAAAAGCAAATTTTTATATTTATTATTAATAAAGCTTCAAGGATATTACTAACGAATCTACTACGTAAAGTTTATCAAACTCACTCTCTTATAATCTAATGAGTAGGTTTGCTAAACTCTACCTAGTATGTTTGTTAATTATAACCTAGTAGCTTCACTAATTTTAACCGTGCAAATTAGCTTTTTACCAACTTAGTAGGCTAATTTCAGCTGAGTATATTGGTAAATTTTAACCAAGTAGGTTGGTTAATAAATCCGAGTAAGTTGGTTAATTTCAACAGAGAGTGTTGGTTAATTAAAACCAAAGTAAGTTGGTAAATATTAACCAAGTAGGTTGATTAATATTAACCAAATAGGTTGGCTAATTTAAACAGAGAAACATGGTAAGTATTAACTAAGTAGGTTGGTTAGTATTAACCGAGTAGATTGGTTAGTATTAACCAAGTAGGTTGGCTAATTTCAACAGAGAAGGTTGGTTAATTAAAACCGAGTAGGTTGGTTAGTTTTAACCAAGTAGGTTTGTTAATATTAACCAAGTAGGTTGGTTAGTATTAACCGAGTAGGTTGGTTAGTATTAACCAAGTAGGTTGGCTAATTTCAACAGAGAAGGTTGGTTAATTAAAACCGAGTAGGTTGGTTAGTTTTAACCAAGTAGGTTTGTTAATATTAACCAAGTAGGTTGGTTAGTATTAACCGAGTAGGTTGGTTAGTATTAACCAAGTAGGTTGGCTAATTTCAACAGAGAAGGTTGGTTAATTAAAACCGAGTAGGTTGGTTAGTTTTAACCAAGTAGGTTTGTTAATATTAACCAAGTAGGTTGGTTAGTATTAACCGAGTAGGTTGGTTAGTATTAACCAAGTAGGTTGGCTAATTTCAACAGAGAAGGTTGGTTAATTAAAACCGAGTAGGTTGGTTAGTTTTAACCAAGTAGGTTTGTTAATATTAACCAAGTAGGTTGGTTAGTATTAACCGAGTAGGTTGGTTAGTATTAACCAAGTAGGTTGGCTAATTTCAACAGAGAAGGTTGGTTAATTAAAACCGAGTAGGTTGGTTAGTTTTAACCAAGTAGGTTTGTTAATATTAACCAAGTAGGTTGGTTAGTATTAACCGAGTAGGTTGGTTAGTATTAACCAAGTAGGTTGGCTAATTTCAACAGAGGAGGTTGGTTAATTAAAACCGAGTAGGTTGGTTAGTTTTAACCAAGTAGGTTTGTTAATATTAACCAAGTAGGTTGGTTAGTATTAACCGAGTAGGTTGGTTAGTATTAACCAAGTAGGTTGGCTAATTTCAACAGAGAAGGTTGGTTAATTAAAACCGAGTAGGTTGGTTAGTTTTAACCAAGTAGGTTTGTTAATATTAACCAAGTAGGTTGGTTAATATTAACCGAGTAGGTTGGTTAGTATTAACCAAGTATGTTGGCTAATTTCAACAGAGAAGGTTGGTTAACTAAAACCGAGTAGGTTGGTTAGTTTTAACCAAGTACGTTGGCTCATTTCAACAGAGCAGGTTGGTTAATTAAAACCGAGTAGGTTGGTAAGTCTTAACCAAGTAGGTTGGTTAGTATTAACCGAGTAGGTTGATTAATATTAATCAAGTAGGTTGTTTAGTATTAACCAAGTTGTTTGTCTAGTATTAACCAAGTAGCTTGGCTAATTCAAACAGAGTAGATTAGTTATTATTAGCCCAGTAGGTTTGCTAAATTTAACAAAGTGGGTTGATTAAATATAACAGAGTAGGTTGTTTTAATTAACTAAGTAGGTTAGCTAAATTGATACAAGTGTATCGCTATTTCACCTAGAAAAGTTTAGATATTACCCGAGATGATTGGTTGATATTAACAACATGATTGGCTAAAAACAAATAAGTAAATTGGGTATAAACTACCAAGTTAATTGGTTGTTTATTGCAAAGTTTGCTTGGTTATATTTATACGAGTATCTTTTGGAGGGGAAATGATCCTTAATCGAGAACTCGGTTGTTTTTAACCGATTTTCCATTAATCGAGTTGACTCTGCTATTTTTAGCAGAGTTACTTGTGAGGTGCTATATTAACAGTGTTACGTGGTTATTATTAACCGAAATTCGGTTAATTTTAACCCTGCAATGTTTTTGCGTGTATGCTTATTCCGTTCATATTGGACTCTATTTCCAGCTCAATGTAGCGTACACAAAAGTTGTTGCAAGAGACTAAAACACATATTCCTTTTTCTATTATTTGTAGTTTAATTCAAATTTCAGACAACACAACTCCGATGGTTTTGGTACCCGTGGCATGATGGTAAGTACGTTGGACTGTCATACCACAGGTCTTGACGAATCCTCCAAGAGTAATTCATGTCATGAAAAGTGCTATCTCAAATTAGCCGTTCGGATTTGGCTTTAAACTGTAGGTCGTCTCCATCCCTGACAAAAGTACTCGCACACAGAAATGGTTGAGTGTTGTAAGTCACTAGGCTTTAGGTCTCAACCTAATTATTTATTTATTTTTTCACTCCGATGGTACTTTTCGCGTTCATCGAAAACTCTCTGTTGTCGAAAAATCATTTCCAATATCGAAGTTAATTCTTAGTTTCACTAGTTTTTGGTCACTATAATTAACTTCTTCGTTTT